>CAWUFW010013204.1:0-490482 GCA_963921515.1 Calotriton arnoldi
GAGGTGCATCCGCCAGTCATCGTAATGGACCCCAAAGATGATAAAATAAAAGATTCCTAGTCGTGTACTGAGATCCTGTTTGTTATACAGTTCAAATTCTTAACATTTTGGGTCTGTAGGGAGATGCCTCCAGTTGAGTTCGCCGCCCCGCCTTTGCAGGACCAATTGTTGGTGGCATATAACTGATTTTGAAGATCTGATGGGGTGCCGCCCAAGGTTGCAGAGAAATCTCACTTTGTCCCTCGTGTTCCAGTATTCACCCACTCGCGTATTAGCTTGAGAAATCTGGCATGTGTACTTTTGCATTAATCAAAAATACAAAATGTCAAGAAGGAAAAGCTATTTTGGATAAAAATAAATCCCAAATGATGCAGGGCGGTTTGAAATATAAGGTGCAATTGTGAGGACATTTTAAGAACAAGTAGTAACACTTTACTTTTGGTGCACGGTCAATCATCAGAGCCCTATTCATTGGATAACTGGCAATTCTAGTCCAGGTAACCCGTGCAATGATTCAACGTTTCTCGGTTTTGTCACTGTAACCATGGAGACCAAGAGGCAAATTGAAAACAGTGTGTGATGACCAGCCTTCCCACTTCCAAGCCAAGCAATCAACAGGAGATATTTATGATGAATACTAGAATGCATTTCTTAAGTGATAAAAGCATTACAAACTACCATCATTAGAACAACTGATAAATGGCGCTCGCTGCTTTGAAAACAAGTCAATTGAATCTTCTCTGAATGATTTGTGAATAGACCACTGCCCTTTCCACAATAAGGCAATTCATAATGGATTGATGCAAAATAGTTTACAATAACCTCGTCTTTTAAAAGCTGACAGGCATTACTATTTAGTGTACCTGCTCTAGAACACATAACAAGTTCATGCTATGCTGTTTTCATTAAATCCCTGTTCATTTCTGATGCGCATTACTGGTAAACAGAGAGTACATTCTTCGGAATAATATGACAACAAATTGGAAGGATTAAAAAACAAATATGAAGATCAATTGAGTTCATGTACAAAACCCTGACCCTACATAACCCAGCCCCAGGTGGCTGAGGGTCCTTCAGTTGAATCAAACTCAAGGAACTTCTAAAGCCCTTCCAGGTATCATGGCTGTGACTGAAGGCAAAGACGGGGCCTTGGAAGGGGAATATGGCCCTGCATGCAAGAGTGATGCCCCTCACATGGGTAGAGGTTTCTGCTGGGGTCCCCATATGCAGGGCACTGGGTGGAGATGGGTTTCCCGCTGAGATCTACAAGGTATATGCCTCGTTACTTTCTGCTGCAGGTCTTCAATGAGGAGCTCCAGTGGAGAGTTCTCCCCCTCACTCACAGAATCTGTAATCATTACCCTCCTTAAGCCTGGTAAACCACCTTATCTCTCAGCCTGATTCCTACAGACCACTCTCTTTAATTAATATAGATACAAAGATTTTTTTCAAGGTACTGGTGAACAGGCTACTGCTGCTCCTCGTTTACCATACCCAACTGAATCCAGATCAGGAAGCAGTGATGGTGTTCTTGGATACCTCTTTGCAGTTGCAATACCGCAGTACTGACTCATATGGGCTTACTAGTGAACTTTGTAAACCTTGCTCGTCTGCTCTACACCAAACTGTCTTCTCGGATCTGATTGAGGGGACTGCTCTGAGAACCCTTTCCAATTCCATGAGGCACTCACCTGGAGTGTCCACTATCCCCCATACTCTATGCCCTTGTATTAGAGACACTAGCATGTGTGATACAACCGATGCATGGCCAGCGAGGTCTTGCATTTTCTCCAGGAAGTTTGATAGTGTCTCACTATGCTGGTGATATCACACTGTAAGACATGGTTGTTCCCTTGATGACTCTCTGAGGCTCTGTCGCTAACAGCCCCCTCTCTTCAGCATTGGTAAGCCTTGGGGCAGCCATGTGCTTTATAATTCCACCAAACATAAACATAAACATAAACTGTACATTATCCAACCCAGCCCAAAACCGCAGCCTGGTAATCAGAGAGCTCACCTTATTTAACGCACTATGAGTATTGCAATACTTTGCAATAAATCCCCAATGCTCCCCTTAACACAGGCCAAGCTACCTCGAGAATTAGATTCTTCCCCTCCTGTGAAGTGCAATCTCCATCAAATATTTGGGTGTGTAAATCAACCAATATAGGGCTATAGAGATCACTAGGGGACAGCTATCACCTACACTGAAGAGCTGGTCTGCTGTATAAAGCAACTCCTGCTATTGTTGATAGGCAGAATTGCCTGATGAAGATGGTTATCTTGCCCAAATTACTTCATCTTGTTTAACAACGGTCCTATACCGTTGAATCTGCACTGTTCAAAACACTAAAATGACATATGATCACCATGGCCCAGACGGACAAAATACCTCGAGTTCGGTGGGAGACACTGACTTTACTTTATGAACAGGGTGAACTGCCAGTGCTAGCCTCAGAGCTTTATTACTATTGCGCTCAAGCAATTTGAACACTACTGCATGAGGCCATCCCCCTAAATGGCACACCTAGAGATTGAACATGAAACAGTGCACCCTACTCCACTTGGGGCCATCCATGGGCAGGTCCTGCGCTGCAGCCAAGTAGAGATGGACTTGGGGGTGTGCATGCACTTCCCCTGGGAAGGCTGGGCTGGCCAATACTCTATTCCCCTGCACAATCCTTGCATCACTTCCCTTTAAGGCTGCTCACTAAAGAGAAAGCTATCCTGCAGAGGTTGACTACATGGGGGATGCACTCGCTGGGTGGCCTATTTAACACCAGACAATTTTTGGGCTGCATGACACTGGCAAACACAGCTGATTTTTCCCTGATGGACACATTCACCTACTTGTGCCTTCAGGCATTGTGCAGGGAGCACTACCCGATGTTTCCCCTGGAGCCCCTAGAATCTAAGACATTAACCATATTTTTAAATGCACAGTCAGAGAGATATCTGGTAACCAAGCTCTACTCCTCCATGCAGGCCGAAGTCACCACTAAAGTCTAGTTCCAGGGTGCTGTGGGAGGCAGACTTATGAGATTTAATTACGGATAAAGAGTGGACCTACTTTATAGCTAAATCGGGGAGCTGTCTCCTAAAGGTCAGCATGCTTCTTGTTCACTTTAAATACTTACACTGAACATATCATACTCCTCTCAAACTGTTTACAAAATAATTATGGGTGTATAAGATGTAATGAGGCAGAGGTTGGCTTCCTGCAACTGGCCTGGACCTGCCCATCAATTTCTAGGTACTGAGGCAAAATATTTTGTGTTCTATCAGAAATGATTGGCATTAACATGGAACCATCCTCGAGGTTGGTTTACTGGGCTATAGTAAGGGAACCCTATGCACTGGGAGACTGTTAACATCGATGTCACTACTGTTAGCAAAGAGGGGTGTGTCGTATGTGAGGCGGAGAATGCATACCTACATTGAGGAACTAGTTGCATGATATGATATACTGCAACAACCAACTGGAACTCTACTATTCCGCTGTTCCCCAGGCTCTTCATCCCAAGAACATCTGGGGGCCATTGCAAGCATTCTTGCTAACTCATGATATTGAAACCTGTTAAAGTTATGGACAAACATGCAGACTGGCAGAAGAATCGGACATTATGGGAATGTGTATTGAGGTTGATTCCTGGACAAGAGTTCCAAATATAATGCTACCTAAAAACACCGTTGTGGCCCCATTTAGTCTGTAATTAATGCTACTGTGTTTTGGTGATGCGAACCTGATGTGTGGATAGGATGTTCTGGGACAAAGGGGATACTACTGGACTGTTGATTTATTATATGATATGCTGTTCCATGTGTGTGCTGTTCTGCAATCTACTGCCGGTATGTGCACTGTTTCGTATTGAGTTGACATAAAGGCTAATTTTTAAAAAATGAACACTACAAAATGATTTAAATATGACAAATCTTGAAATGTATATAAATAACAGCGAGGTAAATAACACTGTTCTTGAAATGAATAAGTGCATTTCTGAAATTCCATATGGATCACATTGAGGTACATAGGATACTGACTGAACTAGATAAGTATATGAACAAAATGGATTTGGTAAGTTGTGTGTATAACATATACTGAAAAGCATCCAACACAAAAGTCTGGAGCACAACACAATTTGAACTTACAAATTCATGACTTTCTGTAGTCAAAATGTCTGTTCCCAACACAGTTTTATGAAGCATAAAGAGTGATAAAGAATGGTGGTACAGATACAGTCTTGACAATATCCAATGTGTTTTGCATGGAAAAAAGAAAATATTTGATAGTATGTAGTACAATCCAAATGCAGCCTTAACAATCTACAGTTAGATGTTTTACCTTCATCCAAGACTTCCTCAGGGCTGGAGGAGCAGAATGAGTGCATACATGGTGTCACAATTACAAGTTCATACATTAACAATCACCTACAAAATCATATGCGAGTATATGTGTTGTGTCACATGCATAATTTCATGTGTTGATAAACACCTTAATAAAAAGTATCAAAGAGTGTAGAACAAGCTGACACTCAAGAATGGAAAAGAGCTACAGAACACAAATTAGGTGTCATTGTTGCAGCAGCTGGGAGGCGGACCTTACGTGAATTTGTTTCGGAGTGGAGGAAGAGAGTCTGCAGTAAAAAACAGTCCTAGGTTTTGACTATAGGAGCACAGAACACGTTGCGGGTGGGGGCAGGACTACCCACCAGGTCTGGTGGCTCAGTGGACCAATGCATCCATTGCAGGGCCCTGTGTTCGACCTCATGGTCACAGGTTCAAATCCAGGCGGGTCCACTCAGCCTTTCATCCATCTGAGGTCGATAAAATGTAGTACCATTGAGTTGGGTAACAACAAACATCTGTTATTCAGCACCAAGAGACCTCGTTGGGGTGAACGTGCGCTTTATAAATACACATGTTCTGTTACCCGATTCAGATTTCTTGCGACAGGAGGCTACCCACGCCCTTTCTCGCACCTGGAGGCGCTGACATAAATCACTGCCAGGCTCCCGCTGTGCGGGACGCGCCCTGGCTAAGACCAGGCCAAGAGTGGGCCCATCCGAGGCCAGGCTGGGCCCACTCTCTTTGTCTTTTGGTCCAGCTCATTGGCCCTTAAAAATATCTTTGGGACATAACCGCCAGATGAAGTCTCTTGTCGTTGGATACTAAGGGAGCCAGTGTGAAGTAAGTCATTCTCATTGTGTAAGAGCTTCCTGTAATTCCTTGGTGCTTTGTCAAACTAGTATCTAATTGCAATATGGGCAAATGAAAAGTCGGAGGTAGAAAGTCATCAGTAGAGCCAGCTACCTCTTCTAAGCGGTCTAATATAGACTCCTTTCTCGCTCGTGCTGTGGGGGCTATATCTAAAGAAAAGGACTTCGCTGAACGACGCCTGTCCCTTAGTGTGACTGGGCCAAATGGGCCAGATGAGTCTGTGGTACTTACCGAGGAGAGGTTTGGGCCGGTCAATGAGAAGGAGTGCCAGAATACTGGATCGATCAAGGGTCTGGATAATACCACAGCCCATCATCCATCTACTGTGTTAGAGACGGTGGTACTTCCAACACCTCCATGCCAGGGCTCCACGGCTATAGCCCGCCCACCTGCAGCTAAACGCAAAAGAAAGACACAGACTGATGTTACTGTTGATTTGGGTTCCCCCCGACTTACCTGTTTTACAGGAGACTGCTGATCACTACAATACTATGGATAAAACCTTGCTGGCACCATTTTGGGGTAAATTAACAGTTGTCATAAATGACTTACTACTGCCACTCGAAGAGAGACTAGGGAGGCTGGAGAGTGAAATGAACATTTTTATTTCCTTTAGCAAAAAACTGCCTAATGTGGGTATAGTAAGAGAAGAGGGGCCTCAGCTATCAGATCTGAGGCAGAAGAGGCAATAGGTAGCCCCCCCCTCCCTTGCAGAGGTTATGGCTTATCCTAGTCAGGCTCTAGTGTGTAATGTGGATGGTAATGTGCAAGAGGTCAATAGTGAGCCCATTACAATGACACCTGATGTGGGCCAATTCTATTGGAGACAAAATAATAAACATCCCCCTAATACTAACATGCCTTCACAGAAGCCAGTTACTATTAATCTTCCACCTGCTTGCTGCCCACATGTGGCAGTACTGGTTAATGTTCCCCGGTTGAAACCAGGGATCAGGGAGACTACGGAATGCCTGAAGAATAAGGTTGTCCAATGGCTTATCTCTAAATCAGGGGTCTCCAACCTTTTCTATCAGTAGAGCTACTTATGCTCAATGAAAGTGATCCAGAGCTACTAATATTATTAGTGTTGTAGTAGTGACCACGTTAGATAAGGCTTCTTTAGTAGCCACCCCATGCAAGATTACCAGCAGTGATCACCTCAGTGCATCATGCAGATTTGCCAGCACTAATGTAAAAAGGTTTTTTCAATATGAATTCCTCTAAACAGGTAATACTAGGCAGCAATATTTGCAATGCCCCAGTCACCAGGGTAATATTAGTATTATTGCATGATTTAGCCCTCAAATATAAGTTTTAAATATATTTTGGAAATCCATTTTGCTCCAAACATCAGCTAATGAGTTCTGAAAACACACATTTTCATTGAGAAGACACACCTTTCGGTTTTGGGATATAGATATATTAATTCAACCCAACAAACGTTTCTAATTTAGTATGCTGTGCTAGACACTGGAGAGTTACTTCCTGGCAGCTGGAGAGCTACCAGTAGCTCACGAGCTACTTGTTGGAGAAGTGCTCATTGTCACCTGCTAGAGCGCACCAAATTCTATTTACAAGGAGAGTGGGATGGATTGGACCCCTAAAGAAAAACTTTGAGGGTGACTGTATAGTTATTAACTTTCAAAATCCTAGGGTTGCCGGAGACATTCACACAAAGTTGGGGCCAACTCTAGCGGCTGTTCGAGATATGGGCCTACTCCCATTGGGGTTTTTTTATCGGCATTTACAGAGTTTAGGCCATCATTATGATTTGCAGGCATCGAAGGGTGTGCTGAGGCCACCTCTACCATATTGCCCTGATCCTTAAGTGTCTAAGAGATACTAGGTATTGATCACCCTCGATGATAATGAATTTCGTAGCTGTGGCAGATATCATGTTGGGGGGTCTGGGAACTATTGTAGAGGGGATACTATTACTGCCCAGGCAAATCATTTGCCCCCTAAAGATCATGCACTTATCTCTGGGACGGTAACAGTTCAGTTGTAGTTAAGGCCGCAAAGGCAAGCTGCAATTGATAACCTAGTTCCTGTAACACATTTACCTGTGCTCCAAATATGGATCCTCCAAGTCAGTACTCTGAGGGAGGTTTTAAGTTCGTAACATTGTGAATGGGTTAACGAACAAGATAGGAAATGATGATTGGATTAGTACTATCTCTGGATACGATATTATATGTATGCAAGAAACTTGGTGTACAAGCCTAGTACATGTAGAAGGGTTTTCCTCATACTTTTTAGAAGCTATAGCGTCTCAAGCTGGGCGCTCAAAAGGGGGGCTTCAGATTCTTATTTCAAACAAAATTTCTGTGAATGTTAAGAAGATTTCATCAGTGGGTCCCCATTCTCAATTATTGTGGCTGAATAAAAAGGGAGGGAGAGATTTAGTAATTGTTAAATTTTTTAATAATGTTTTTTGATACTACGCATAGTAGTATGGCTATGGCTCTTGACCATGGCCTTCAAGCCTTCTTAGGTTCTCTTCACACAGATTTTGTATTAGTATGGGCAGGTGAATTGTAATATTCAGGCATGTGCACTATCTGCTACCCAGGCCCGCGGCCACATTTATCAGGATGGGGTGGGAAATGATCACTTCTGCCATAATGAGTATGGCGAAGCATTGAATTCTATTATTTCTACATATGACCTTCAATTACTTAGGTGTGGCTGTGATATAAATGGGGAGCTAGCCCCATCATTTACCAGGAGAAACTTGTTTTCAATTATAGACCAAGTATTGGTGTCTGTCTCAGCTAACGCTATGTGTCGTAACCCTAGTATTAGGTACAGTCCCGGGCACACGTAATGAGGATATAATATCAGGAGAAATGTCTCATACTGCAGAAATGTAGAGGGTCTACACCAGAATGATAATCATAGGTGTTTAATATAGTAACAAAGCATAAGCAACCAGCCAAAACAAAAGCAACCAGCCGACACGTGTTTCGTCACAAAGGGTAGTAACCCGTGACTCTTCAGGGCTGAAAGGCGGTGCCAACAAGGTGGATTCAATTGACCGTTCAAGAATCCAAAACGGCAATGAAGAGCAGTGCGAACCACGGTAGGTGGACTACTGCCAAGTGTAAGGAAAGGAAGACGGATATCGCCGGGCGGCGGATAAGCCAATGAGGACTATTGACCTTCAGAAATGTTGATGCAGTCTGTGGCGACGAAATTGACCAAGTGCTAAGTAGCACAGGAGGGAATATTGAATTAGGCGTGCCAGGTCAGTAGTCCAGGACGACAACGGCAGATGCGCCGGAGTACAGGAAACTGGGAGAAGTGGTGTTCAGGAAGGAAAATGGTTCCGGAAGATGGCCGGCCATCTTACACTTGGCAGTAGTCCACCTACCGTGGTTCGCACTGCTCTTCATTGCCGTTTTGGATTCTTGAACGGTCAATTGAATCCACCTTGTTGGCACCGCCTTTCAGCCCTGAAGAGTCACGGGTTACTACCCTTTGTGACGAAACACGTGTCGGCTGGTTGCTTTTGTTTTGGCTGGTTGCTTATGCTTTGTTACTATATTAAACACCTATGATTATCATTCTGGTGTAGACCCTCTACATTTCTGCAGTATGAGACATTTCTCCTGATATTATATCCTCATTACGTGTGCCCGGGACTGAACCTACTTCATTTGTGTGGATTTCTATCCATACCATCACGGGGGTTTTAGGGCATATCCCCTGACCTGGTTTGCACCGTACACACTCCTAGCATAACATAAACTCAGCGCGAATTAGCTTGAGCGCCATTATTCCTGTCAATACTAAAAACCCCACACTGATACGTAACCCTAGTATTGTACAGTTTTTAGTGACCATAAAATACTTACATTACCATTTTTCTTTTGGGGTCAGAGGCAGGCTTCATTTTGTACAGTAAATAGTACTAACCCAACTATGGAAAATCGTGTAAGAATCAAGTGGACAGGTATTGATCCTAGTATAATTCTACTGAAAATAGTAGTGAATAATTTTAAGGAAATAACTTATTGTCTCAGGGATGCTATCGTACCAAATATATTGGCCGAAACTTTTAACCATATCATAAGTTCTATAAAATCACTCTTGACTCATTACCCAACTACATCAGGGAATAAGAGAAGGGGATGGTTTGATAGTGCCTGAACTAAAGCCTTCCAGTCACTTAAATATGCTATGTGTAACTCCCCACGGGATACACTGGCCATTAAGTCCCTGCAAAATCAATATAAATTAGCTTTGGCTACTAGGAAAAAAACATCCAAGCATTGGAAAATTTGGCCAATGCAAACACAAGGAGATTTGGCCAATGCCACCGAAAATAGGAACAAGTTGTTTTGGGATACAGTGAATGCACCCTTTTTAGAAAATGCTGATATTCCTGAGTTTTGCTCCCTTATCCTCTGTGACAGATGGGTGCCCCACATTTCTGAAATTTTTAGACAAAATAATGGGGATGTCACAGGGTGAGATCAGGAGTCGCCGTGTGTGGGGGGGCGCCTTCCCCTGAACGTCATTAATGAGGAAGTATATCTGGCTATACAGACCAGTGTTGGGGGCCAAGCTCCTGAACCGAATGGGGTGCCAGTAGATGTTTTCAAATCTGCCGCTGAATTGTGGGGGCCTATCCTAACTAGGGTGTTCAACACAGCTGTTATAGACACAATCCCATCTTCTTGAGCTGTATCTACTTATTGTACCAATACATAAAAAGGGGGACAAAGCAGACCTGAAAAACTATTGCCCTTTTTCTCTCCTGGACTCCTCCATGAAAGTAATGAGTAGAGTCCTGTTAATAAGATTGGAGGAATGGGCACAAGAGCAATCTATTTTATCCCCGGCACAGTTTGGCTTCAGGAAACAGTTGGGGACCGTCAAACAATGTGTCAACCTAGAGCTACTAATCGGTAAATATAGTAGGACTAAGGAAGGCGCACTTTATTTATGTTTTGCGGATTTAAGTAGCGCCTTTGTTAGATCCCAAGCCTCATGCACTGTCAGTTGGTGCCCTTAGATACTGTAGCGCCTGTTCTGCTGAAAGAAAGAGCTCTTTTACGAGAGCCCCTTACCTGCACTGGGAGATGTGGAAGTTAAACACACTCCCTTCACTTTAAATACAGGCCAATCAATGAAGTCATTGCTTGGCTTTCGGTTCCTGACCTGACTCCACGCCCCTTTCTCCCCGGCTTCCTGACTACCCACTTCGCAGATAGACGGCTTCCTGAATTTTCCTCGTTATCGTCGTGAAGTGAAGGTTGCGACGCTACCCGCTCTGCCTTGCTGGTTTACTCTGAGCGGCCAATTCCTGACTTCCCTAACTCGCGGCCGCACTCACTGTTATCTCCTCTCGCGGCCACGTTCTATCTCTCGTCCTGCCCGTTCAGTGACCCTGGGTTTGCGAGGCCTCTTTGCCCTTTCTCCCGGGGGCTCGCATTCCTCCACACGCTGCCTTTCCCTGTGTTTAAACAAAACCAATGAAGGTTAATCGCTGCCGCGTTCTGCATCCTTGATAATACGCAGCCGCTTTCCTTCCCGATACTAATTTCCCTCCCAAAGATACCTTGTATCTGAACACACGCGCGGTGCGCGTTTAACTATTCTTGTTTATTTTTTACTAGCGCTGCGCATTTGACTTATCCAAACTAACAGATTTTGTCAACACTGTCACTTCTTTTATTTTGGCTTTTCCTACCCCATGAGAATACGACTGTTTCCCAAGTCGCTCCCCTGACCTTATTGGAGTTCCTCCACAGTTCTTGAATCCTGCGGCTGGTGCTAGTAAGGAGGCATTTACTGGCACGTATTTTCTGCAGTTTGGATCCCCTACAAAACATCAAGAGATGTCCAGCCGGTAGGTGGTCACTTTGTTTCCGTAGAACAGGCACTGAGTAGGGTTCTGTATTCTTAGTGTTATCACTAGGGGGAGGGCTCGCTTTCTCATTGCTGTCTGTCTTCTTCGCCCTATAGGTTTCCACTTTTCCTGTTTCCTGTTGTGCCCAAACCCTGTGGGAATCGGCTGGGGGATTGGATGGTGTTTGCTTCCTGGCATCTAATCCCCACATCTCCTTGGGCCAGTTTCCTACTATGAGAGTTTCAGTTTCTGCATAGAGGCACTGTCTTAGGGAGTGTGGGGAACTCCTCTTTGTTCCTGTGGATTGAGCCTTGTACCAGGTTAGTGGCATCGGCAACAGCCTTTGATTTGGTTGACCATAATTTATTCTGGTCAACTTTGACTTCCCTAGGTGCACCCAGGCCAATTATTGGGTTTCTTTCCCGTTTTTAAGAGAATCTAACTAGCCAAGTTCGCTTTGGCCCCCATGGGGAATGTTCGACCAAATTTAAAGTGGGGCGAGGAATTCGACAAGGGTGTGTGTGAGCCCCATTACTATTTCACCTTTTGATCAATGGGGTAGATAACTACCTGCAGTCTATGCAGGTTGACGATCCTCGGACGGCTGGCCGTCCAATACCAGTATTGTTATATGCTGACAATGCTGTATTATTAGCGCGAACCCCGGGTGGCCTCCAGAGACTGATGAGTGCCTTTGCAGATTTTATGACCTCCAAGAAAAAGTCATTAATAAATCCAAAATATTGACCATGGTTTGCGGGCCTAAGCATAAACCTTGCAAAACCTTTTTTATTGGTACACCCCATTTGTCTTAGTGAACTCGTTTTGTTATGTGGGTATTTTATTTCTGGGCAACAGTTCATGGCCACAACACGTTCTAAATATTAAAGCTAAAATTAACTGGGCTTCACAAGGGATTTTTAAATTTTCATCAAAATTGGGGAGCCGACCTATCAACAAAATGGTTGCAATATACAACCAGAAGGAGTGACTACAGCCTTATATGGGCAGGTTTTTGGGGTTATGCTAACGGCACTGCCTTGCAAGTAAAAGAAAATAGCATTTTAAAATGTCTATTATGCCTACCTTCTTCTGTATCAAATACAATTTTACTTCATGAGGTCGGCCTACAGTTCCTAGAAGATCTTCTTTTGATGAGACCTTTGTTATTCTGGGCCTCTCTATGGGCTAAGGAAGAAACTGTTTTTACCAGAACAATCATTTCAGATTATTTAGCCTTGGATAATGTCCTAAGTATCCCTTGGCTTTTGTATAGACTGTTCAATTTATCTATCTGGTCAGACCCTACCAAGGTATTATCATTAACCAAGAGGAGGAGCAGAGAAACCTTTTTACAGGATAGATTGGATCAACGATTCACAGAAGATAGGAAAAAATCGACAGTTGCCGTTTGCAAGTCTCTGAATCTAGAGGAGGGTAAAAGTAGCTATTTATTACATGTGACAAACATGCAGCATCACTTTGTGTTGGTAAGTCTGAGATGTGTCATTGTGCACTATCTAGTTGCCTTCCCAAATATGAAGTCCCGTCCATCTGATATGGTTTTTTGTTCTTGTGATGGCCAAAGGAAACAAAGCACACTGCACTTTTTATTGTTTTATACATTTTATCAGAATCTCAGGGGTTTTTATCTCAAACCTGTGTTTGTTGCACAGAATATTAGATCACATAAAGCAGCTATGAAATATTTGGTGACACTAAGTGAACCTTCTGTGTGTCATAATGTTGCCCTATTTATCTTGAAAGCTATTAATGCGAGGAATGTAATAGTGCAGCAAATGAATTTTATTACTATGTCTCAGGTATTATACCAAAAGGTTTTTAATTGTATTTTTTATATGTGTTATTTCTAATGTACGTTTATGGCTGTTTTTGATAGCCTAATAAAGTTTTAAGAATGAACGAAAACAATATCAATAAAGCAAAATGACCAAACCTAAAAGGAAGAAAAGCCAGTGTCATTTGTACTGAAAAGAGGAAAAGTGAACAAGTGAGCAAAATAAGAAGCAAAATGAAAAGATGGCACGAAACAAATATACCATCACCAGATCAGGAGGAAGGCAACAGCAGGAATACATGTATTATCTACTGATGTGTGATTCAGAAGACCAAAATCATGTAGCCATATTGCTGTTTGGATAGTAATGTGTGATCTGTCTGTTAAGAGAATTTAAAATAATAGCCAGTTCAATTGGCTAGCACTAAAATGAACTCATATTGGATAAAACCAAAGTCCTATAAGGAAAAAAGCACAGACAACGTACAATGTAATATAAAGTAATGGACAAAAATTGTGTCAAGGCGTAGCCTAGTGATGGTCATTCACAGCATGCAGAGTAAGTGATATCAATGAGTATGGAAGGTATATACAACTCCTTGGTAAGAGGTGGTGTAAAAAGTCGCAGACAACGTTGTTTTGAAAGAAGAATATTGATTATTTATACTGATCGCGGTAGATTGCCCTAGATAGCTCCAGGCAGAGTTCAGCTCCCAACTGCCCAACAGACCTTCTACAGAACTCTGTAGAGGCCCCATTCCATAATGGAACAGACGGGCCCAAAGAGCACACCATGAGCCTAAACACATTGTTAACCCACATATTGAATCCATATTCACAAGATAGAACACTACATTGAGTTTTCCCTTTTTGTTTTTAAACATTCTAACAAACTACCCAAAATAGTAAACGAAAAACAGCAGCAAGGAAACAAAAATAAAGAAAAACACAAACAATACACAAAATAAACATGAACAAAAATTACTAAACCATCAGCAAAGCTGGCAAGATGTAAAGTAAAGTTTCGCTACCTTAACAACAGGGCACCAATGGAGAACAATGTCCACGAAAACTCATACTAGGATTAACAGAACCTCCATGGTACACTGCAAGTCCTTACACTCCTCCGCACAGGACTGTCTGGAGATAATACATCCTGTTCACTTTTGGTTTACCCAAACTGATAGCCAGTGGGCAACTCTTGCACTTCTGACAGGTTGCCATTATGACTTCTCCCAGTTTACTCATAGGAGACTTTACATTAGCTTCTTCTGGAACTTTTACCAACTTAGCTGTGTTCCACCAATTGCATCCCAACACTCTTGCAGCATTACCACAAACCTTATCTTTGAGCACAGGATCAGAAAACTTTGGGTCGCCTTTTTTTGCAAACCCAGGTGTTTTACTAGGGACCCAATCACTCACCTTAACTGGATACTCCTTAGCACATTTTTTGCATCATAGTATTTTTTTGCTTGGATTGAGCCCTTTGAACATTGTGTTGAATGATGGCATCACAACTGTCATATGACGATTCCCCTTTTAAAAATGTACTCATCCATACGGGCCTGAATTAAGTGGAAGGTTTCCTACCTTTAAGAGATTCAAACGGGGAAACTCCCATAGTAGAATGTGGAGTGGTTCTGTAAAACCACAGCATAGATTAGACAACACCCCATACGTCACACCCAGTAGCCAATGCCCACCTTACACACTCACCAAGAACCCTGTTAAAGGGTTCTATCAAACCATTTGTCTGGGGTTGGTAGAGTGAACTCTTAAGATGTTTAATAGAACTTTCAGACAAGAATCTCTCCATTTCCCCAGACACAAACTGTACTCCATTGTCTGAGATGAGTTCTTCAGGAAAGCCCTCATTCATGAAAATGTCTTTTTAGAAAAAGAGCCACCGCTTTAGAGTTGGGCTCATGAACTAACTTGACATAGGGCCATTTTGAATAATAATCAATAAGGACTAAGGCATAGCGCAAATGATGTGACAAAACATTGAATGGCCCCACCAAATGAATTCCCAGTTCCTTCCAGGGCCCAGAAGGACATTCAACAGGCATCAAAGGTGGTGTGACCGTTTTAAGTGATTTGTCACACGTAGCACAAACAGGGCACCCCTTAACTAAAAGATCAACTTCACCATCCATTTGTGGCCACCAAAATGAGGCGCGTACCCTCCGTTTTGTCAAAGTTGCCCCCAAATGTCCTCCATTAACTTTTTCTAGGATTGTGTGTTGCACATTCATAGGAGGTATCAATTTGTCATCCCTCATGAGTAATCCGTCCTCAATGGTCAACTCATCAGACACTTTTAAAAATGGTCGCAGATATAAATCCAATGACCTCTCTCTAGGTCCCCTACTCTGACAATTTCTATACCTCTTTCAGAACCCAGTCATTCACCATATCACACTTCCACTCATCTTCAGTGAGATGAATAACATTATCTACTGCCATGGTCGCAATCAAACAGCACTTATTGTCAAGCTCACCAGCACCTCCTTTTTCCCAATAATAGGGTTTCTTAATAAGTAATCGATCCACACATTTCTCCCTCCAGAGATGTGAACCACTTCAAAATCAAATTGAAGCAAACTAGCTGCAAATCTCGCAATCCTAGAAGAGCTGCTTTTACAGTTTGTGGCATTTAAAATTGACACCAAAGGTTTGTGATCTGTTTCTAAAATAAAATGTCAGCCCTAGAGATAGCACTTAAATTTCTCTATGGCCTACCAGCAGGCTAAGAGTTCCTTCTCTTTCACAGAATAATGGGTTTCAGCTTCCCTGAGAACCCTCAATGCGAATCCAATTGTATGTTCTAAATAGCCTGACTTCTGTGTTAAAACAGCACCAACACCGAATGTGCTCGCATCCACTGTCAACAAACATTTCAGGTTATGGTTATACGGCTTGAGTGCACTCACAGTGGTCAACTGCTGTTTGACATTTGCAAAAGCAGCCGTACACTCAGCACTCCATTGAAATTATGTACTGTCTTTCAGCAAATTGGAAATCGACCTAACCCTAGAGGCAAAATCAGGTATAAATCGTGAGTAAAACTCACAGAGTCCCAGGAATGATTTGACACCTGCTTTATCTACTGGTGGAGGTGTTTCCTGAATGGCATCAATCAACCCTGGTTTGAGATGAACACCCTCCTCAGAAATTATGTGTTCTAGATTTTCCACTGAAAACTTTGAGATTTTACACTTTTTCCCCCTTAAGAACAACCCCCACTTTGTCAAATGCCATGAGGACTTGTCTCCATAGTGTGATCATGTTCACTGCGGCCACTAGTATGAATCAACTCATCATCCTGAAAGATGGAACCATTAGTGATCCCCTTGAGTTAATCAGTCATCAGCCTCTGAAAGACAGATGCTGCTGAGGCCAAATCAAAGGGCTTTTGGCAGAACTGAAATGTCCCTAAAGGAGACACAAACGCTGTCAGATGCCATGATTCAGGCTCTAACTCAACCTGGTGGTAAGCAGCAGCTAAATTGAGTTTAGTGAAAATATTTGCCCCGGAAATGGGCGACAACATCTCACTGATTTTGGGGAGTGGGTGTGAATCTACCCATATGTCTTTATTTAGAGCCCTAATATCCACACAGACCATCAATTCACAATTTTGGTTCTTGGTGACCACAAGAGGTGAAAGCCATAGTGAGGATCAACAGGCTCAATGATTCCTTTCATGCGTACTTCTTCCAGTTCCTTGTCTAACTCATCACGTACACTGAAAGGGATACCCCATAACTTATCCTTTAACAGCATAGCATTTTCCTTCGTCTTAATTTTGTGTTTGAATCCCACAATTTTCCCAAGAGCACCAAAAAATACTTTCGGGAATTCATTCAACAGCGCTTCAATGTCACACTAATCTCTAATCATAGTAACCTGTTCCGTAGTTCCTGGGCGGAGAACCATTCCAAACAACCATTGGTGGAACCACCCTAATATGTTCGACCCCTTCACTGCCACATTGATTTTACCATATATACGTCCCCCTTTAAACATTATCCTTTCCTCAAAGAAACCCTGAAGTTCTATCTTCCTGCCTTCATATGAAAAAGGAGACCTATCAGGTGGAGACAATAAGCACCCTGGTCAATTCTGGTGTAACAACTCTTGTGTGATCAATGTGATTCTTGCTCCGGAATCTACCAGAAGATGGAGCTGTTTATCCCCAACCTTAACATAGACATACGGGTCGACACATTGTTCCTGGTCAGCACTTTCCATTTCGCCATGATCTACAACTAAGACCATATCTTGGACTTTACACATTAGGCTTTTGACATTGCTCTCATAATCACCACACACAGCTGAAATCCTGGTTCCCTTACGCCCCACACTTTAACACACTTTAACAAAATGCCCAAGTTTCACACATAGTCTACATTGGACACTTTTCGCAGGACAAACTCTTCTTCCTTTGTGATGCGCAGGATTCATGCACCTGAAACAAATGTTACTTTATTTAAAAAACAAATTCTGCTGCACTGGATTAGCAGAAGTCAATGCGGATGATAAGCAGCTTTGTTCATCTTTCCCTTGTCGTCTCTTGAATGCACTGCATTAACCTGCTCAACAGTTTTGTCTGCCAGCTATTTAGCTGACTTGATGGATGTCTCAAAGCTCTTTGTAATCCTGATGGTATAAGACAAAGAAGGATTACCCAGTGATAACAATTTTTGCTTGATGGACTTATCTGTGCAGTGGCAAAATTGGTCTCTAATAAGTTGTTCTTTAAAATTTTCAAATTGACATTTTGCCGCTAATTTGCGCAGTACAGAGATATACGTATCAACATCTTCCCCTGACTTTTGCTCTCTCTTGAAAAACTTGTGCCTCAACACCACCAGGCTGGGAGCAACATCGAACCTTTGAACTATTTTTTTATCGCTTCCTCATAGACATCAAGCTCATCCTCCCCATTAACTTGAGCATCAGGGAGATGTTTGAAAGTGGATCTGCCCTCAAAACCTAGTGAGTGCAATAATAAATACCTTCTCCTCTCTGGTCTGAACCTAGAAGTACCAATCACTCCTAAGTAGGCCTGAAAGGCCTCATACCACTGCTTCCACGGTATCGGTGGATCCCCTGGGGTTTCTAAAAAAGGCGGTGGAGGATTAATAGACTGCATGATGAACACAAACATTCTGTGAAAAAGCCAATATATATATATATATATATATATATATATTATCTACTGGCGGTCGCCAGTAGATAGTTATAGTTAGGACCTATTTTCCATAGGAAATCCGCAACATTCTATTTGAAATAACTTTGGCGCCGGTAGACGAATCTTCGCGAAATTTTCAAAACTCGTGGGGCGCTCCGGTCCGCTCCTATCCTGAAAGTCTCGGGTGATTCGTCAAGTGGGGGCTGAGAAAAAAGGGGGGTCCCAAAATGTGTTTTCCCCATGCAATTTTCCATAGGAACCTTTAGTCGCAGCTACAGCCCGAACTGCTAAACGGAATTACACCACATTTGGCAAAAAGGTAGCCCTTGGTTCAAAGTCATGCCTTTTGCTTAAATGGTGTAAATCCGTTCAGTAGTTCCTGAGAAAATCTAAAGTAAAATCACATATATATCTATGGCCGCGTAGGGTCCGCGCACCCTCCCGATCACGAGCTGCATGCTAATTGGCTGTCAAGTGGCTGTCAACACTCCAAATCAGGAAGTGTTGGCAGCCATTTTGTGCCTCGGTAGAACCGCGGCACAGAAACAAGTCGCAAAACGCAAAAAGAGGGCAGGGTAGAAACACCCTGACCCCCTAGGTCTGCTCAGGGGGTCCCACAACGACCCCCTGGGCAGAAAAAAGCATTTTTTTTTTTTTTAAATCGTCGGGATGCGCTTAGGGTGCGCGGATCCCGCCGTGATTAAAAAAAAATCGAAGCGCGGTCTCCTGCGCTTTGAGGCTATTTTGCCCCTGGGTGGGCCAAGTCCCGGGGGCATGCGGGGGGTGGGTTTATATTTTAGGGGGGCCTCTAAGGCCCCCCAAGCCCAGGGACTGCCACTCCCCCTGGGGCTTCAAATAAATAATGGTGGCGGGGGGCACACGGCGGCCCCCCCACATCCCCGGGGACCGCCACCCCCCGGGGCTTATTTTTTTTTAACAAAATTACCTGTGTGAGGGGGCTCCAGCCCCCCCACATGCCCCGGGGACCGCCACCTCCCCGGGGCACTAATGAAAGAAATGTGGGGGTCCGTTTCGGACCACCGAAGCCCCGGGGACCACCACCTCCCCGGGGCTCAGTAGATGTTGGGAGGGGGGCCACGCGGCCCCCCTCCTGGAGCCTGTGGTGGCCCTGGGGACCACCACCCCCCAGGGCTGGCTCCTGCAGTGTCCCGGGGTGCCTACCCCCGGGACACTGCTGTTTGCAATGGCAGGAAGGGAGCCTCGCGGCTCCCGCCCTGTCATTGCAAACTTGCTTTGCTTCATTGAAGCGAGAGCAGAAACCTGCTCTCGCTTCAATGAAGCAAAGCAGATTGCTTTTCCATAAGGGGAGCTGCATGTCAGCAGCTCCCCTTATGGAAAAGCAATGCCGGCTCCCGCAGGACGCGGGGAGCCGGCGGGACCGTGCAGGGATTGGGGACCCCCCCACGGTCCCCAACGAGTGGCCAGGCCCCAGGGAATGGGGTCCCCGGGGCCATTAGTGGCCCGGGAGGGGGGCCACGCAGACCCCGCCCCAAAAATACATTTAAAAAAAAAAAACGTCAAGGCCAGCCCCGGGGGATGGGGTCCCCGGGGCCTTAAATGGCCTGAGGAGGGGGGCCACGCAACCCCCCTCCAAATATTTTTTAATTAAAAAAAAGAGGGCATGCCCCGGGGGATGGGGTCCCCGGGGCCAACAGAGGCCCAGGGAAGGGGGGCCACGCGGCCCCCTTCCCGTTTAAAAAAGAAAAAGAAAATCCTCAGGCCCCGGGGGATGGGGTCCCCGGGGCCAAAAGTGGCCGAGGGAAGGGGGGCCACGCAGCCCCCCTCCCATACAAAAAAAAAGAAACAAAAAAAAAAAGACCGGCATGGCGCCGGAGGCCCCGCCCCCTCCCTGCAGCAGTCTGCAAACGCGCCCCCTGGCGCGTTTTAAGAAGGGGAAGTAATTCCCCTTGAATACTGGGGGTCCCTGGGGGCCAACTAGCCCACCAGGAACCTCCAGTATGCACCAGGGAGCTGCGTTGCAGAGAGGTGTACAGAGGCCACGCCCTTTTACACCTCTCTGCAACGCAGCTCTGTGGTGCTTTTGGAGGTACATGGTGGGCTAGTTGGACTCCAGGGACCCTCAGTATTCAAGGGGACTTAATCCCCCAACTTAAAACACGCCACCGGGCGCGTTTGCACAGTGGTGAAGGGAGGGGGCGGGGCTTCAGGTGACATGTGTGCAAACAGGCCCCGTGGCGCGTTTTAAGATGGGGAATTAAATCCTCTTCCATCCTGAGGGTCCCTGGGGGCCAACTAGCCCACCAGGTACGTCCAGAAAGCGCCACAGAGCTGCGTTGCAGAGAGGTGTAAAAAGGGTCGTGGCCTCTGAACACCTCTCTGCAACGCAGCTCCCTGGCGCATACTGGAGGTACAGGGTGGGCTAGTTGGACCCCAGGGACCCGCATGATTCAAGGGGACTTAATCTCCCAACTTAAAACGCGCCACGGGCGCGTTTGCACAGTGGTGAAGGGAGGGGCGGGGCTTGAGGTGACATGTGTGCAAACAGGCCACGTGGCGTGTTTTAAGTTGGGGGATTAAGTCCCCTTCAATCCTGAGGGTCCCTGGAGTCCAACTAGCCCACCAGGTACCTTCAGTAAGCACAACAGAGTTGCGTTGCAGAGAGGTGAAAAAAGGTGCATGGCCTCGGAACGCCTCTCTGCAACTCAGCTCTGTGGTCCTAACTGTAGGTACCTGGGGGGCTAGTTGGGCCCCAGGGACACTCAGGATTCAAGGGGACTTAATCCCGCAACTTAAAACATGCCACGGGGCACGTTTGCACACATGTCACCTCAGGCCCCCCTCCCTTCACCACTGTGCAAACGCGCCCTGTAGTGCGTTTTAAGAGGTAGTTTTAATCCCCTGCCCTATTATGTACTAGGGACTTACAGAGGAGGTCATGCTAATCACAGGGGTACCCCAACGCATAGTGTTCCCTAGTGTATGTAGGTGTTTTCACTGTATTCTAAGTGTGTTTTAGCATAGCACTGGCTCTGGTTAGTCAGAGTCAGTTACCACCAGTACACGTCGGAAAAAGTTGTGGGCACAGGATGATTTTGCAACAAGGCCTCTTTCTGCTCCTCTGTTGGTTCTTTCTGCACATGTCTTACTTCTTCCTGCTCTTTTCTTCGTCTTTGTGGACTTCTGTTGCTTCTTTCTGCATTTCTTTTGCTTCTTTCAGTGATGTCATTTGAGATGTCATCAGTGATGTCATCAGTGATGTCACTGACCATGTCATGAGTGATGTAATATGTGACGTCATCAGCAGTGCATTGCGGGGCGCGAGTTATAGTTAGCTGAACTAACTATAACGGGGAATTTCACGGGTTTTGTACGAGTGCAATGTCCAACTAACTATAACTTTCCATAAAACCTATGGTTTTTTCAGTGAATTTCTAAGGTTTTTTAAATGCTAATTTCTAACTATAACGTGTTTGAAACCTATGGTTTTTTCAGTAAATATATATATATATATATATATATATATATATATAAATATATATAAATTAATATGATACTCTCTGACCCTCTTCATCGGCCGCAATTATCAAGTCCTGGATATCTCACCCTTAAAGGCTCGTTTTGTAACTCATGCTTACCATTTAGTAATGGGGACTCAGTGTCCATGGTATGATTGTCCTTTTAGTGAAGCGACGGGTCTGGCAGTCTCCGTTTCAACATTTCACCAAATGCCTCTCTGGTGACCGCCAAACACTTTTCAGATCAGGTGCCTCCTTTAGCGGGATAGTGGCTACACGCATTTAACATTTCCAACAACAATGCTCCAATAGGAACATTCAGGAGCCCACAGTGGATTCCACAGCCCTTTTATTGTGCCAAGCAGACGCGTTTCAGCGAGAATTCACCTTTCTCAATGCTAGTCTCCACTGGGGGTCTGATGTTATCAGTTCTTTCATTTATTTAATAAAACACACTCCCATTGGTTGCCAGATCTTTTAACCATCCACTTACAGTGCCTGTGGATTTCAAAAAATCACCTTCAGTAGGTAATATCTCTCACAATGAATGCAAGTTCCACAATGCATCTCAAGTTCTTATGCTATTATCATTTCATGTGCGGTTTTGCTTAAATTAATATGATACTCTCTGACTCCCTTGAACGGCCGCAATTATCACATCCAGGATATCTCACGTCAGTCACGTACCTACTAAATCCTCCATACAGACACTTATACACCAACTCATTCTTCAATACAGCTTGGCATATATATAAAACAAATTTAAACTTTACAGAAACACACAGTCACTGGATGATGTCATCAGTGATGTCATCAGTGATGTCATTTGAGATGTCATCAGTGATGTCATCAGTGATGTCACTGACTATGTCATGAATGATGTAATATGTGATGTCATCAGCAGTGCATTATGGGGCGCGAGTTATAGTTAGCTGAACTAACTATAACGTCGGAATTTCTATTGTTTTGTACGAGTGAAATGTCCAACTAACTATAATGTTCCTGAAACCTATGGTTTTTTCAGTGAATTTCTATGGTTTTTTAAATGCTAATTTCTAACTATAACGTGCCTGAAACCTATGGTTTTTTCAGTGAATTTCTATGGTTTTCTAAATGCACCTCAATCCTATGTTTTTTTTATTTTCTATATATATATACATATATATATATATTTAAAAAAATTGTGAATAATTTTTAGTTAGGAAAACTATATTCATTCATTTAAAAAAATATATATATTATACAGAAGTCGCGCACCCCTCGCGCACCCTACACGATGGCTGCACGCATTCCGGTAGCTATTTTGAAAAGTCACCCTGGGGTCGCGACTTCGGGGTAATTTGTAAAGTATGAAATATTAAATTAATTAGAAATAAAAGTTTTCCTATAAGTGTTTGTCTAAATTTATTAATAAAAGTATTTTTAAAGTATTATTTTCAATATAATTTCGATGAAAAATTATTCGATTATTATTGGATTCGGAGATTAGGAGGGATGGCCATTTTGCTCGATCTGTTTTGCAAGATTTTTTGTCTAGTCAGGTGGACACCCTCCTCCGGGTGAGGTACGGCTTGGGGATTCTATTCAAAAGGTGAGGAATCCACAGGCAGAAGTATCCATCAGAAGAACAAGTTACTTACTTCAACGCTTTTTCTGGTGGATACAGTATCTGCCTGTGGATTCCTCACTGTCCCACCCGCCTCCCCGTTGCCCACCTGTTTCTACCAAAAAGATGCTTTTACTGTTTGGCATGAATGTTTTTAATATGTCTTAATCATGGTTATGTTTTAATAGTGAGAAATGCTTGATCTGTTGCTATTTCTTTATGCCTTTATTGGTTATGCATTTGTATATATATATATATATATATATATTTAGTATACTATGTATACATGTGAAAATGTGTCGGTCCGCCTGTTTGCCTCGGTGGCACGGAAAAAATGGGTGGAACTGACGTCAGCACACTGACGAGGTCCTCTTATGGCTCCGATGACGTCATACGGTGTCTCGAGCAGAGCCGTGCTATTATGACATCCTCGTCGACGAGGGAGAGCTAGGAAAGAATTTTCGCGGAATGCTGGCGCAGGGGATATTCACCTAAGTGTTCAGGCTAGTCCTTTGGGAGCAACTGTTTATGTTGCCACTCCAGAAACCGAAACCAGTGATCCGAGGGCAGAGGCCCTGCAGATGGCACACGAGGTAGGGAGCCCAGTCGTGTGCACCGGCGGGGCAGCAAAGTGACAAGCACCACTACCCACAAAAAAGGTAACAAGGGCACTGAATAACACAGGATCTTCTCTTTGTATCTGGCAGGAACAACAAGGTTAAAATGCCCTAGTTCCAAAATGTAGAATTAGTGCTACAACGGTCTTCAAGAGGACCTGAGATGGATGCCGCTTCTGCCTCCCGTACCCTAGAGGCGGCACATGGGTCACGCGGTACGGTCATACTGCGGTGGGACGCACACTCGTTGACCTCTCAAACACTGCTCCACTTCGGGAAGGACGCTTTCCATTAGCGTGTCGCACCGGCCCCATCCAACAACAGAACTCCTTTAGATCCAAACAGACTCTTCCACTATCTCACCGGAAGTGAAACCAGGGCACGCGGACACTTTCACAATACAACAGCCGGGAATGCACTTTTCGGTAAAAAAAACACATTCCTTCCTCCTAATTTATCAAATAAATGGCTCACTGAAGAACAGGGGCAAGCTTCGATCGGTAAACAGCCATTACAACGACTTTTTTACTTCGCGATACCATTACAACGCATGCATTACCACGCATGCGTTGTACATCGCGAAGTCATTACTACGCATTTTTTTAGAACGCATGGTCATTTACCACGCATGCCTTTACAACGAATTTCGTTGTAAAGGTATGTATGGTTAATGACCATGCGTTCTAAAAAAATGTAGACGTTCCACGTCGTTGTAAGGAAACAGAGGCTGTTCCGTTTCCTCACAACGACGTGCACCGCCCCTCAGAGACGACGTGAAGCAGGAACCATGAGGAGAGAGGAACCACGAGGAGTGAGAGGTAAGGGGATTGGGCATGGGGTGGGGGTTACTTTTCTAGGGTTTAGGGTAGTGCAGTGGTGTTTGTGTAGTGTAGGGGGTCGTGCTGGGGGTAGTGTTTTAGGGTTTAGGGTAGTGCAGTGGTGTTTGGGTAGTGTGGGGGTCGTGCTGGGGGTGGTGTTTTAGGGTTTAGGGTAGTGCAGTGGTGTTTGGGTAGTGTAGGGGGTCGTGCTGGAGGTAGTATTTTAGGGTTTAGGGTAGTGCAGTGGTGTTTGTGTAGTGTAGGGGGTCATGCTGGGGTAGTGTTTTAGGGTTTAGGGTAGTGCAGTAGTGTTTGTGTAGTGTAGGGGGTCATGCTGGGGGTAGTGTTTTAGGGTTTAGGGTAGTGCAGTGGTGCTTGTGTAGTGTAGGGGGTAGTGTTTTAGGGCTTAGGGTAGTGCAGTGGTGTTTGGGTAGTGTAAGGGGTTGTGCTGGGGGTAGTGTTTTAGGGTTGAGGGTAGTGCAGTGGTGTTTGTGTAGTGTAGGGGGTCGTGTTTTAGGGTTTAGGGTAGTGCAGTGGTGTTTGGGTAGTGTAGGGGGTCATGCTGGGGGTAGTGTTTTAGGGTTTAGGGTAGTGCAGTGGTGTTTGTGTAGTGTAGGGGGTCATGCTGGGGGTAGTGTTTTAGGGTTTAGGGTAGTGCAGTGGTGTTTGTGTAGTGTAGGGGGTCATGCTGGGGGTAGTGTTTTAGGGTTTAGGGTAGTGCAGTGGTGCTTGTGTAGTGTAGGGGGTAGTGTTTTAGGGCTTAGGGTAGTGCAGTGGTGTTTGGGTAATGTAGGGGGTCGTGCTGGGGGTAGTGTTTTAGGGTTTAGGGTAGTGCAGTGGTGTTTGGTTAGTGTAGGGGTTCATGCTGGGGGTAGTGTTTTAGGGTTTAGAGTAGTGCAGTGGTGTTTGTGTGGTGTAGGGGGTCGTGCTGGGGGTCATGTTTTATGGTTTAGGGTAGTGCAGTGGTGTATGTGTAATGTAGGGGGTCATGCTGGGGGTAGTGTTTTAGGGTCTAGGGTAGTGAAGTGGTGTTTGGGTAGTGTAGGAGGTCGTGCTGGTGGTAGTGTTTTAGGGTTTAGGGTAGTGCAGTGGTGTTTGGGTAGTGTAGGGGGTCGTGCTGGGGGTAGTGTTTTAGGGTTTATGGTAGTGCAGTGGTGTTTGGGTAGTGTAGGGGGTCGTGCTGGGTAGATTTAGGGTTTTGGGTAGTGCAGTGGTGTTTGGGTAGTGTAGGGGGTCGTGCTGGGGGTAGATTTAGGGTTTAGGGTAGTGCAGTGGTGTTTGTGTAGTGTAGGGGGCCATGCTGGGGGTAGTGTTTTAGGGTTTAGGGTAGTGCAGATGTGTTTGTGTGGTGTAGGGGGTCGTGCTGGGGGTAGTGTTTTAGGGTTTAGGGTAGTGCAGTGGTGTTTGTGTAGTGTAGGGGGTTGTGTTTTAGGGAAGTGCAGTGGTGATTGGGTAGTGTAGGGGGTCATGCTGGGTGTAGTGTTTTAGGGTTTAGGGTAGTGCAGTGGTGTTTGGGTAGTGTAGGGGGTCGTGCTGGGGGTAGTGTTTTAGGGTTTAGGGTAGTGCAGTGGTGTTTGTGTAGTGTAGGGGGTCATGCTGGGGGTAGTGTTTTAGGGTTTAGGGTAGTGCAGTGGTGTTTGGATAGTGTAGGGGGTCGTGCTAGGGGTAGTGTTTTAGGGTTTAGGGTAGTGCAGTGGTGTTTGGGTAGTGTAGGGGGTCGTGCTGGGGGTAGTGTTTTAGGGTTTAGGGTAGTGTAGTGTTGTTTGGGTAGTGTAGGGGGTCATGCTGGGGGTAGTGTTTTAGGGTTTAGGGTAGTGCAGTAGTGTTTGGGTAGTGTAGTGGGTCGTGCTGGGGGTAGTGTTTTAGGGTTTAGGGTAGTGCAGTGGTGTTTGGGTAGTGTAGGGGGTCGTGCTGGGGTAGTGTTTTAGGGTAGCGCAGTGGTGTTTGGGTAGTGTAGGGGGTCATGCTGGGGGTAGTGTGTTAGGGTTTAGGGTAGTGCAGTAGTGTTTGGGTAGTCTAGTGGGTCGTGCTGGGGGTAGTGTTTTAGGGTTTAGGGTAGTGCAGTGGTGTTTGGGTAGTGTAGGGGGTCGTGCTGGGGTAGTGTTTTAGGGTAGCGCAGTGGTGTTTGGGTAGTGTAGGGGGTCATGCTGGGGGTAGTGTTTTAGGGTTTAGGGTAGCGCAGTGGTGTTTGGGTAGTGTAGGGGGTCATGCTGGGGGTAGTGTTTTAGGGTTTAGGGTAGCGCAGTGGTGTTTGTGAAGTATAGGGGGTTATGCTGGTGGTAATGTTTTAGGGTTTAGGGTAGTGCAGTGGTGTTTGGGTAGTGTAGGGGGTCATGCTGGGGGTAGTGTTTTAGGGTTTAGGTTAGCGCAGTGGTGTTTGTGTAGTGTAGGGGGTCATGCTGGGGGTAGTGTTTTAGGGTTTAGGGTAGCGCCGTGGTGTTTGGGTAGTGTAGGGGGTCGTGCTCGGGGTAGTGTTTTAGGGTTTAGGGTAGCGCAGTTGTGTTTGGGTAGTGTAGGGTGTCGTGCTGGGGGTAGTGTTTTAGGGTTTAGGGTAATGCAGTGATGTTTGGGTAGTGTAGGGGGTCGTGCTGGGGGTAGGGTTTTAGGGTTTAGGGTAGTGCAGCGGTGGTTCTGTAGTGTAGGGGGTAGTGTTTTAGGGTTTAGGGTAGTGCAGTGGTGTTTGTGTAGTGTAGGGGGTCATGCTGGGGGTAGTGTTTTAGGGTTTAGGGTAGTGCAGTGGTGTTTGTGTAGTGTAGGGGGTCGTGTTTTAGGGTTTAGGGTAGTGCAGTGGTGTTTGGGTAGTGTAGGGGGTCATGCTGGGGGTAGTGTTTTAGGGAATAGGGTAGTGCAGTGGTGGTTGTGTAGTATAGGGGGTCGTGTTTTAGGGTTTAGGGTAGTGCAGTGGTGTTTGTGTAGTGTAGGGGGTCGTGCTGGGGGTAGTGTTTTAGGGTTTAGGGTAGTGCAGTGGTGTTTAGGTAGTGTAGGGGGTCATGCTGGGGTAGTGTTTTAGGGTTTAGGGTAGTGCAGTGGTGTTTGGGTAGTTTAGGGGGTAGTGTTTAGGGTTTAGGGTAGTGCAGTGGTATTTGTGCTCACCCCTTGGACACTGTAGTTTGCTATGGCAGGGCGGGAGCCTCGCGGCTCCCGCCCTGCCATAGCAAACTGCTTTGGTTTTTGGAAGAGAGAGCAGGAAACCTGCTCTCTCTTCCAAAAACCAAAGACGATTGCTTTTCCACACGCGGAGCTGCATCTTAGCAGCTCCCCATGTGGAAAAGCAATGCCGGCTCCAGAGGGACGCGGGGAGCCGGCGGGACCGTGGAGGGATTGGGGACCCCCCACGGTCCCCAACGGAGAGGGCCAGCCCCGGGGGATGGGGTCCCCGGGGCTACAAGTGGCACGGGAGGGGGTCCACGCGGCCCCCTCCCCAAAATTTAATTTAAAAAAAAACAAAAACAAAGGCCGGCTCCGGGGGATGGGGTCCCCGGGGCCATAAGTGGCCTGAGGAGGGGGGCAACGCAGCCCCCCTCCATAAGTTTAAAAAAATAAAAATAAGGCCAAGCCCCGTGGGATGGTGTCCCCGGGGCCGATTAAGGCCTCGGGAGGGGGGCCACGCGGCCCCCTTCCAAATTTTTTGTTTTTTAAAAAAAATATTAGGGGGCAGGCCCTGGGGGATTGGGTCCCCAGGGCCAATAAATTAGAAAAAGAAGGGGGGCCACACAGCCCCCCTTCTTCAAAAATAAATAAAATAAAAGACCGGCATCGCGCCGGAGGCCACGCCCCCTCCTTGCAGCACTCTGCAAACGCGCCAGGGGTGAATACTGGGGGTCCCTGGGGGCCAACTAGCCCACCAGGAACCTCCAGTATGCGCCAGGGGGCTGCGTTGCAGAGAGGTGTTCTGAGGCCACACCCCTTTTTACACCTCTCTGCAACGCAGCTCTGTGGCGCTTAATGGAGGGAGCTGGTGGGCTAGTTGCACCCCAGGGACCCTCAGGATTGAAGGGGAGTTAATCCCCCAACTTAAAACGCGCCACGGGGCGCGTTTGCACAGTGGTGAAGGGAGGGGGCGGGGCCTGAGGTGACATGTGTGTAAACACGCCCTGTGGCGCGTTTTAAGTTGGGGGATTAAGTCCCCTTGAATCCTGAGGGTCCCTGGGGTCCAACTAGCGCACCAGGTACCTCCAGTAAGCGCCACAGAGCTGCGTTGCAGAGAGGTGTAAAAAGGGGCGTGGCCTCGGACCACCTCTCTGTAACGCAGGCCTGTGGCACTTAGTGGAAGTAACTGGTGGGCTAGTTGGGCCTCAGGGACCCTCAGGATTCAAGGTGACCTAATATCCCAACTTAAATCACGCCACAGTGTGCGTTTGCACAGTGGTGAAGGGAGGGGGCGGGGCCTCAGGTGACATGTGTGCAAACACGCCCTGTGGCGCATTTTAAGTTGGGGAATTAATTCCCCTTCAATACTGAGGGTCCCTGGGGGCCAATTAGCCCACCAGGTACCTTCAGTAAGCACAACAGAGTTGCGTTGCAGAGAGGTGAAAAAAGGTGCGTGGCCTCGGAACGCCTCTCTGCAACTCAGCTCTGTGGTCCTAACTGTAGGTACCTGGGGGGCTAGTTGGGCCCCAGGGACCCTCAGGATTCAAGGGGACTTAATCCCGGAACTTAAAACACACCACGGGGCGCGTTTGCACACATGTCACCTCAGGCCCCCCCTCCCTTCACCACTGTGCAAACGCGCCCTGTAGCGCGTTTTAAGAGGTAGTTTTAATCCCCCTGCCCTATTATGTACTAGGGACTTACAGAGGAGGTCATGCTAATCACAGGGGTACCCCAACGCATAGTGTTCCCTAGTGTATGTAGGTGTTTTCACCGTATTCTAAGTGTCTTTTAGCATAGCACTGGCTCTGGTTAGTCAGAGTCAGTTACCACCAGTACCCGTCTGAAAAAGTTGTGGGCACAGGATGATTTTGCAACAAGGCCTCTCTCTGCTCCTCTGTTGGTTCTTTCTGCACATCTTTTGCTTCTTCCTGCACTTTTCTTCGTCTTTGTGGACTTCTGTTGCTTCTTTCTGCATTTCTTTTGCTTCTTTCTGTGCGTTTTTTCTACTTTCTTCACATGTCCTACCTCTGTAGGTATAGTTAGAAACTAGCATTTAAAAAACCTTTGAAATTCACTGAAAAAACCATAGGTTTTAGGCACGTTATAGTTAGAAATTAGCATGTAAAAAACCTTTGAAATTCACTGAAAAAACCCTAGGTTTCAGTCACGTTATAGTTAGAAATTAGCATTTAAAAAACCTTTGAAATTCACTAAAAAAAACATAGGTTTCAGACACGTTATAGTTAGAAATTAGCATTTAAAAAACCTTTGAAATTCACTGAAAAACCATAGGTTTTAGGGAAAGTTATAGTTAGTTGGACATTGCACTCGTACAAAACCCGTGAAATTCCCCCGTTATAGTTAGTTCAGCTAACTATAACTCGCGCCCCCGTAATGCACTGCTGATGACGTCACATATTACATCACTCATGACATGGTCAGTGACATCACTGATGACATCACTGATGAAATCTCAAATGACATCACTGATGACATCACTGATGACATCATCCAGTGACTGTGTGTTTCTGTAAAGTTTAAATATGTTTAATATATATAGGGAAAGGCGTATTGAAGAATCAGTGGGTGTATAAGTGTCTGAATGGATGATTTAGTACGTGCGTGACTGACTCTACAAGTGAGTGATTAAGCGTATCTTACTGAATGTATGGGTTAGTGACTAAACTGTGTGAATGTCTGTATCCGTCTGTCTGTTGGTGTGTAAGTGGATGCATGGATTTGTGAATAGCTACATGAGTGTCTATATGGGTTATTGATTGGTTCTCTGAGTATCTGTATGGGTGCCTGAGTGTTTGTGTGGGTGGGGTGTGTGTGACTCTGTACATAGATGTGTGAGTGGGTGATTCACTGGGTGCATGATTTCAAGAGTGCATCTGTGATGGACTGCTTGGGTGGGTGAGTGTGTGTATGGGTGTGTTAGTGAGTGAATGTATATCTCAGTGGTACATGTGCGAGTAACTACATATGTAAAAGGCAGTATATATGTGTGTTAGAGTATTTAAATGGCTATAAGTGAGAGTGTGTGATTGTGAGAGTGGCTGTATGGATGGGTGTGTGCTTGTATCAGTTATTGTATAAGAGCGTAAGAAAGTGCTAGTATTTGTATGAGTAAGTGAGCTGGTGTGTGTATAACTGTATAGGTGAGTAAATGGGTGTGTAATTAATTTTTTGCATGACTGACTAGGTGTGTGAGTACCTCTATGGATGAGTGGCGGTGTGTGAGTGTTTATATAGGTGTATGAGTGCATATGATAGTCCTGTACTGAGTGACTGTAAGTATGAGTGACTGTACGGGTGAGTGAGTAGATGTGTGTGTGTAGACCTAACAATCAGTGAGTGGGTATGTAGTTATTGGTATTGGAGTGTGTATGGTTTTGAGAATGGCAGTCTGTAATTTAGAGTGGGTGTATCAAAAGTTATATTAGGGTGTGAGAAGATGCATGAAATTATCACATGGATGATGTCATCAGTGATGTCATCAGTGATGTCATTTGAGATGTCATCAGTGATGTCATCAGTGATGTCACTGACCATGTCATGAGTGATGTAATATGTGACGTCATCAGCAGTGCATTACGGGGCGCGAGTTATAGTTAGCTGAACTAACTATAACGGGGAATTTCACGGGTTTTGTACGAGTGCAATGTCCAACTAACTATAACTTTCCCTAAAACCTATGGTTTTTTCAGTGAATATATATATATTTATAGATATGGTGTGCTGATCACCGTGATCAGCTTATAACCAACGAGTATTACAGTATCTATTTTGCTGAAAGTAAAACCACAGGTGTGTTACTTTCCAAATAATGCAACTTGGATAGGATAGATGCACCAGTTAAAAAGATGTTGCACATAACTCTGTTTAGCAACGTGTGCCACAGTGTACACACTTCTTTTTCTCTCAATAGACTTCCATAAATAAATAGTACACTTTTGATCTTGTAAATCTTTTGGTAAGTAATAGTATTCACCTGCTACGTGGCCATGTACAAGTGAATACTCATAAACCATCAGTGACTGTTATGCCTGGAGCACACTGCATGCACTGTGAAAGCCATATCTCACTGTAAAGTAATAAGAACAGTCCCGAATGCTCCAGATGTCCACTGTTTTTTCTCCGTTTTTTATTGGAGATAGAGCACCTTATCCTGAAGATAGGATCGCCTGATATCCATATTTAAATACTCTTGGTGTGGGAAAGCCTTTACAGTTTCCCAACTCGTTAAGATGTCTCATGTGTTTCTAGGTAATCATGCTTGTTTATTTTTGTTTCACGCATCTGCGCGATGTAGCTGTACTTCGCCGCACCCAGAAATGCCATCAGTGCAGCCACAAAGCAACCCAATCTTGTAAAATGGCTGCCGGATACACCTCCTTCCTAGAGGAGATAGGTGTGCTGCCGCGCACGGCAGCGCAGGTTCTTCCAATGCTGCGCAGCTTGTTCACCAGCCTTCCCCTTTATCCAGAGGACACCACGCACGTCAACCTACCCGTTCTGCGGCTCCATTCTTATGCGGTCCTACAGTCGTAGGTGGGTAAATTTGGAGGTCCACAAGTGTTAACAATGCACAGAGGCTGCCAAATTATCCAGTTGAGTAGAATGGTGGGTTCTGTCCGTCTAGGGCATCTAGAGTCCACTCGTCGCCATGTGTAAAAAGTGGCAGACAACGTTGTTTTGAAGGAAGAATATTTATTGAATATACTAATCATGGTAAATCGCCCTAGACTGCTCCAGGCAGAGTTCAGCTCCGAACTGCCCACAGACCTTCATCAGAACTCTGTAGGCACCCCATTTCATAATGGAACGGATGGGCCCACTGAGCACACCATAAGCCTGAACGCACCGTTAACACACATATTTAATCCATATATGCAAGGTAGAACACTAGAGGTGGTCTATAAAAACACAATAGTAAATAAAGAAATACATAATTAAGTCAACGTTTGGGACATAGATGTATCCACTCAGGGCCCAATCATCACGTAAGGCAGAATTATATTTGACCCAAACATGAGAGTGACACGTAGATGATACTATAATACTGGGGTGCACCATGTTGTGCAATAACATTAAAGGAGAGATTACAATTCAAGTGCAAGAAACGTTGGCGATTGTTATTAACAATGGGGCTTTGGGGGGGCGGGTGACCGGCAGGGAGGCTCGCACCACCTGGGCTTTTTGGGCCGGGTGGTGAGGTCTGAGCCCAATTGGGCTCGAGTTGGGCTTCCTTTGGGCTTCGGGGCGGGGGGTATTTATGCGGCCATTTCGGGAGCCGTGTCACCATTTTGGAAGGTGACACGGCTGCCGTTTTACCACCAGATCAGGGAAAGTTTTGCTAGTTCAGGGACAGCTTGTTAGAGTCAGTTCTCTGCCCTGAGTTTAGTAACTGTTGGTAGATAGCATGGCACGCAACAACGCATGTGTTCAGGAGGCCATGAGGCTCCTGGCAGAAGCCGGCCGCATGGACCTCATCCGAGGCCCGGCAGAATGCACGGCGTGGCCGACGCGCGGCGGGGGGTGTGGCTGCCGCAATACTGGCATGATCACTGCAGCGAGGCAGTAATAAGAGGAAGAATGAGGAGGTATGCAGGGGGGCAGCAGAGCTAAGGTGGCCCCCGCGAAGGGGAGAAAAAGGGGGAGGAGCACCACGAGGCACCCCCCCTGGCATTTATGGAGGGAAAAGGTGGGGCAGTGCGTGAAAACAAGCACAATGAGGGCCCTGCGGCGGTTTTCGCCGCGGGTGCCACAAATGACCAGGACACTTTCTGGGCTCCTGGGGGGCTCGGGCCACTGGGGGTGTCTCTGATTTGGGGGGGCCAGGAGAGGTTTGGTGGGAAGGCAGAGAGGGTCAAAAAGGCATGAGGAGGGGTGGCTGGGGAGGAGAAGTGTTAAGGGCAGGCAGATGGATGCCAGGGGGGGAGGCTGGGGTGCCCCAGGCGTTTAGTGGGGAGGAGGAAGGAGAAGAGGGGGGATCCAGGGAGGGAGTTGTGGCGGCACTGGACATTAGAGGGTGGTTAGACAGGGCCCCCTGGGGGTGAGGGACAAGTGGTCAGTGGAAGGGGGTGGGTGCAAGGGGCCCGGGGGGCAGAGGGGGCTGGGGGGAGGGATGAAGGCCTCAGTGTCCAGACTGGGGGAGGAGGCTAGTTTCCCTGTTAGAATGGAGCGAGGGGAAGAGGAGGGGCCTGGGAGGGGGTGGGAGAGATCCCCGCCGGCCCGGTTATATGGGCGTAAAGGGGACAGGAGGGGGTGGGCCCGGGAACAAGGGGGGTCACTCGGCGGGGCCAGGCAGGGGAGGGGTCGGGAGTGGGGGGGTGGGGGGATGCAGGGGGTTTCCGCAGGCACCCTTTGGGGCCTCAGGTATGGGGGGGTATTGGCAGTGGTGCCCAGACCAGGGGCAGGTAGGGACAGATAGGGACACTAAACACGGCATGCCGGACCTTCCATTTTCTTTGCAGGATCAGCGAGCGCGGGGCGCGCACACTGCGGGCGAGTCGCATGCGGCTCCTCACTACCGGGAAGAAGTGAAGGCAGGGCCCAGGGTAGCCAGCTGGAGCACGTCGAGGGACCATAGTGGCAAAGACGAGCGGAGGTCTGAAAGGGTCACGGCTGGGTGACAGCCCAGTGGGGCAGAGGTGCCCACTAGGGTGGCGGTGACAGTGGGAGGGCAAAAAGGGAAGGCTGCGGCGGGCAGCACTGCAGAAAACTTGGTAACAGAAAGGGTGGTACACAGTGAAATGGTCACGTCTGGGCGACAACCCGGAGGGGCAGAGGTGCCCTCCAGGGCGGCGGTAACAGAGTACGGGTAGAAAAGGAAAGCCGAGGCCACGATAGACAGATTGTTGCACGAAGCAAGGCACACATGGGTATCAAGAATAGAAGAAGAGGGGGAGTGGGAGGACATCCCATTAGATTATGAGGAGGATAGTTTGGAAGAGGGGGAGATAGTGGACGAAGAAAGTGGGGGACAAGTAATTTTGTGACTAGTGTGTTACAGGAGGCGGGACTGGATGCGGAGTACACCGCTACGCCTCAGATGACTCAACCCGCTGCGACACTGGTTAGGCGGTTGGATCCAGTGAGGACACCAACCTTGACGCCAGGTAAAAAAGGGGGGCGGGGTAGTGCGGCTAGCCGAAACGGAGGGTTTCCACAGGGACGGATGCCAGAGGGGATGAGGGGGACAGCGGGTTAAAATTATGCAAGGGAAGATACGTTAGAGACACGGGGTGGGTACAGAGGGGCAGAAGACGGAAAAGGAGGCAGAGAGGGGTAAGTCAGGGGGGACCACGGACGACAAGTCACAGAAGGACGCCTAAGCGACTAAGGGTTCAGGGGAAGACAAAATCGAAGGGGGGTCTGGTCAGTTGACGGAGGGCAAAGAGAGTAAGGAGGTCAGATTGCCAAAACTGCCGTACATGGGGGTGACAAAACCATTGGGAGCACACCTCATGTTAGCAACAAAGGAAAAAATATGGAAGGGTGAGTATGTAGACATCTTGAAGCTGCTTCATAGGGAATTGCGATCCAAGGAGGGATCGAAAGAAGAGGAGCTAGAGTTATCCCGACGACCTAGGGTACCCCTGACAATAAAGAACTGGACGGCAGCCTTTTTAATTTTCGCAAGTGTGTACTGCAAGAAATACCCAGATAGGTCCGTGGCTTTGTTTAAATACATGGATGTAGTTAGGAGGGCACATCTGACGTACGGGGGTTATGCATTGTCACACTATGATGAGGAATTCCGTGCCAGACTAGCATGGGACCCCGAGGCAAATTGGGGGGAGATCGACTCGGATCTGTACCAGCAGACGATGGGGGCAGTAACATTTGGGAAGACAACCTACCCGGCCATGGGTTGCCGTTAGTCTATCGCCCCTTTCAAAGCCATCCCACCCGGGGGAGATGGCAAAATGTGACATTAAGGCCGCCTTCCGGTTCTTGCCAGTACATCCGGAGGACTTCCAGTTGCTGGGCATTCAAGTGGATGGAAACATCTTTGTGGATAAGGCTTTACCCATGGGGTGTTCAATATCATGTGCGCTGTTTGAGAAGTTCAGTTCATTCTTGCAGTGGGTTTCTCTTGGAAAACGGGAAAAGAGACGGTGACACTCTACCTTGACGACTTCTTCTTGGTGGGCCGGCCTGGTTCGACGGACTGCCAGCAGCAGCTGGACAGTTTCCAGAAGCTCATGGGGACACTGGGTGTCCCTTTGGCACCGGAGAAGACACAAGGTCCAAGCAAGGTGTTGTCATTTCTGGGGATTGAACTAGATTCTGTGGCTATGGAGGCCAGGTTGCCGGAGGATAAAAAACTGCACATGAGGTTGTTGATCGATGACATGCTGGCCAGGAAGAAAGTGACAGTAAGGATGGTACAAGTGTTACTGGGGCATTTGAATTTCTCATGCAGAGTAGTGAGAGCGGGACAGACATTTTGCAAGAGGCTGAGCAGGTCACTGGCAGGCCTCACGCTACCACACCACCACATGCGTTTGTCCGCAGGGACAAAGGAAGACTTAAGAATGTGGTGCAGGTTCTTGGAGGAATTCAAAGGGATACCCATGTCCGCTCCAGAAGAGTGGGAATGGGATGCTCAGATATTCTCGGACGCCGCCGGAGCAGGCAGGTTCGGTTTGTACTGGCAGGGAAAATGGTGTGCGGTGGAGTAGCTGCATCATTGGAAGAATGGGGGCAGGAGCATTGCTTTCCTTGAGTTGTTTCCACTAGTAGTTGCGGTCACACTGTGGGGGCGGAGGCTAGCGCACAAACGGGTCACTTTCAGGGTAGACAACATGGCAGTGGTGCAGGTGGTCAACAGGCAGTCCGCAAGGGATGATCAGGTCTTAAAGTTATTGAGAATATTCATGTTGAGTTGCTTAAAGTACGACATTCAGTTCAGAGCAAAGCACATCCCAGTAGTAGACAATGACATTGCAGATGCTTTGTCTCATTTGCAGTGGGAGAGGTTCCATGGGCTGGCCACGGAGGTGGAAACTCACAAGAAGCCGGTGCCCGAAGGGATTTGGTCCGTAGGAGAAAAAGGATGCTGCAACTGGTGGTTGGGTCATTAGCGCTTTCCACGAGGAAGGCCTACAGACTAGCGTGGCAGGAATTTCTGCAGGGAGGTGCGAAGAGGAGGCCTGGGACGTGGGCCAGGGAAGAGGACGTCATTCAGTTCATCTTGGACTTGATTGAGAAGGGTTTGTCGAAGGTTACCATAGCGGCAAAGCTGGCAGGGATAGCCTTCATGGGCAAGTTAGTGTGGGGATATGCCCCAACAGCAGGCGAGCTGGGTAAGAGGTTGCTAGAGGGTTGGGCCAGGGAGACGGGTAGAGGACAGAGGGTTAGGTTACCGGTGAATAATGTGCTGTTGGGCAGAATGATAGAGGTGTTGCCAAATGTATGCTGCAGCCGGCAGGAGGCGATATTGTTTGCAGTGTTAATGTCTTGGTTACATTGCGGGGCATTCCGGGTTTCGGAGTTGTTGGTAAGGAATGGAGCACCAGGGCTGCAATGGAAGGAAGTACAGGGATGCGAAAAAGGGAGTGATGCAGTCTCCATCTTCCTCAGGCACTCGAAGACAGATCAAAGGGGGACGGGGAAGTCAGTGGCGCTGTGGGCTAGAGAGGATCCCATGATCTGCCCGGTACGATGGGGGTGCCTTTTGCGGGGAGGAACAATGAGGGAGGTTGGGGATGTTTTTTACAGAACCTTGGGTGGGAAGTCACGACGGCACAGCTTCTATGGGTGCGGGCGTTAAAATTACTGGGGGAGGTGCCTGAGTCGTTTGGCACCCATTCTTTCAGGATTGGGGTGACTTCTGACGCGGCGAAGATGGGGTGGGGCTCAGAGAGGTTGAAGCAACTGGGACGCTGGTCCTCAGATTGTTATAAATGCTATATTAAAGCGGGAGGGGGGGTTGGGAGGAAGGGAGTAATGTGAATTTTTTCTCATGCATGTGTCTTTTCAGGTGCAGTAGCAGGGCCCGAGTCAGAGGCACTCGCAATCTGGATAGTCGGGCATTCTTTTGTGAAATGGGCGGAAAGACACGAACAGAAAAAAGGAAAAGGCGTAAATCTAGGATTGAACCCGGGAGTGTTTAAAGTCAGTTGGCACGGAAAAGGGGGCATGCGTTGGCACGAGCTTCTCCCCCTTTTAAATAAGTTACTTTGTCGCCATGTTTGTCCGGATGTGCTGTTAATTCACTTGGGGGAGAATGATTTAGTGGTGTGTAAGGGGTTGTCTCTCCTGAAGCAGATGAAATGGGATTTGCGGGAGATCAAGAGGCAGTGGTCTGGGTGCTTTGTGGTGTGGAGTGAAATTATTCCCAGAAGGTATTGGAGGGGGGCCTAGAGGCCTGTTGCCATTGATAAGGCCAGGAGGAAGGTAAACAGAGAAATGAGGGTGTTTTGCAGAGAGGCAGGGCTTGGAAGGGTAGAGCATCCAGAACTAAAGTATTCGGCGGTGGATCACCCAGAGAAAAAGTATTCGGCAATAAATATTTTCAGGGATGATGGGGTGCATTTGTCTCGCTTCGGGATGGAGCTGTACTTGATTCAAATAAAGGAAGTCTTAGATTAAGCCCTGGATATAAGACATTATCCTAGAAGGGGCCTGGAGGTTGGGGGGGTCAAAAAAGTCATAGGGACTATTTCTGAGTGGCGTCGGTTTTTACTGTTTCATTTTATGGTTGGGGACAAGTAGGTAATGAGGTTAGGATAGGTTATACTTAGTAGATACATTTTTAGACAGGTAGAGAAGAGGTTACAGGGATTAAAGGGTTAACAGTTATTGATCGAGTAGATAGATCTTTAGACAGGTTGAGAAGAGGTTACAAGGTTTTAAAGGGGCGAAAGTTATTGATCAAGTTGGAGTCTGTTAAATAAATTGCAATTGTGTTTGGGGAAACCTTAGGGGTGGGGGGAGGAGGATACGTAGATGAAGTTTGTATAGTTAGCGATAGTTTTGTAAGGCAAAGGCCAAGGCTATGTTTTGTAAGGTGCACCTGTTTTCAATAAAGCAGCCTTTTTCACACTTATGGAGAGCCGATTGTGGTTCGTTCCGTGCACTGAGGCCCAATGCACGGTTACTGCAAGGGCATGGGCAATTGGCATTCTCGTGACAGGGCTGTCAGGGCCATCAGATTAGTATCCACCTAGAAGAGGACAGTGGCGGGGAGGAGGGGCTGGGTAGTTACAAATTGGAATGTTACATGTGAACATGCCAAACAATAATCATTAGGCAGTAGATAGGCATTTGAGTGCAAAAACGTCAGTAATTAGCATTACTAGCCTGTGGCTTTCGCTAGGGCAAGCACAAAGGGCCGTCAGATTAGTATCATGTATCCATGCTGTAAAAGACAATTATAGGGGGCACAAAATAGCTACCAATTTGAGCATTATAGGTGAAAAGTATTACCCAATTAAAAAATATGTCGCTATACCATCACCCACAAATCTTTTATACTTAAAGACTACATTGCGCAATCCAGATACTGAAATGTCATAGTCAAGCATGTGATGTGCCGCAATGGGATATTTACCACTGATATCAAAAACCATGTCCAGGAAACATCCAAAGTAAGAAGACGCTGTTAGGCGTGTAGGTACTGTGAGTACCATTTAAGTACCCAAGTCTCTGAAATAGAAAGAGGACAAAGAATTCGTCGCCCTGATGAAAACAGCCACAAAGCGTCGCCATGATGTAAAAACTGGAGAATTATGTCATAAATGCAAAACATGGAATAGTGCATCGATGGTCAAACCATACTGCCTATTCAGGGAGTGCACAGAATCATACTAACAATCAATCACATAGGCCCCTGATATAAATGGTAAGCACACAAACCAAGTCTGTATTACCTCATTATAAGCAGTACGTAGATCATGCACTACCCAGTGATCGAGTCCTGCTGTTATATCATTGGCAGAATCCCAAGAATAAACCATAGATAGATGTCAAAATTGTGACTATGAATTCAGAAAGACAAACAAGGAACACATCTCCTAACTATATACATAGGCAGTAAAGAGGCATGGTCAGTGCAACGAATTGCAAATAAAGTTACTATATATTATGTAATTAAAAAAGCGCTAATTTAAAAAGCAACATTTAATACAAGTGGGAATAAGGCCAAAAAGCACAGTAGTTCCCATAAGCCAAACATGTAATGGTAAGACAGTATTCAAACCAAAGTATAATAATCACAAATAATGTAGAACTATAACTATTGGAGTTACACTCCTAACCCAGTGAGGCCAGGTGAAAGAGTCTCCACAAAGGTGGCCAAGTAAAAAAAAAATCAGTTCCCCAATATTGTAGTCAAGGAAAGGAAAGCTCAGATGTGAGTAAGGAGTAAAGGAAAATGGGAAGAAAAGAATAAAGGAAGGAAATGTACAATGTATGATGAGTGGTCTAAACGTTATAGTGGTGTCAGATAAAGATAGTTTTTTATACTACTTCAAAGAAAAACTTTTCCATCATAGGAAGAATCTGACACATCACACTAGTAATTGCCACAATACAAACGATGACGTGAAACAACAAGACATTAATCCTAATAACCCTACAATCATGTAAGAAAAGTCTGACCATGTAGCACAGTATGGTATATTGGTATTAGATTTATATAAACACCAGATTAGTGAAACATTGAGATTGTTAGCATACAGACAGGAAATTGTGCAATTCTCTATCAATGTTCAAGCCATGATCTACAGCTCTTAATCAGATCATCCATTTGGCCTTTTGCTGGTGCAGTAAAGCTACTCTATTACCACCTCGATGAGGCATGTTGACCCTTTCTACGGCATGATATTGGATCCTTATGCCGTCATCATTGGTATGCACCATGTTGTAGTGGGCACCCAAGGGATATTTTATGTCGCCATTATGGATAGCATGAATGTGCTCCTGTATCCTCTCTCTAAAACATCTAATTGTACTGCTTATATACATGAGAGAAAAATGGCAAATGATAACAAAAATCAAAAATTTGGTGCCACAATTGATAAAGTGATGAATGGAGTAGACGGCACTGTTGTTATATTGAAATTTGGTTGTTTTTGCCAAAGGGAAGGGACAGACATTACATTTTCCACACTTAAAAAGCCAGTGGTTTGGGCCGCAACCAAGTGGTGGAAATGGCAGCTGACTCAGGTGGTAGGAAACTGTGACATACTTTATCATGTATAGTCTTGGCCTTCTGATAAACAATACTGGACTTTGCAGAATTGTTTCCAAAATTAGAGTCAATGGTAATAATGTGCCAATGTCTGCACATGATATTATATACATCACTACTACTGCTGTTAAAACAAGTGAAAAGTGCAGGATGCCACTTTTTTTAAAACTTGTGCCGAGTTACCAACAAGGAAGAACATTACATTTTATTGATGCGTTTCCTCGCTTTACCAATACAGTCTGGTGTGTAACCCCTATCCAAGTACCTCTTTTACAAAATCCCAAGAACATATTGAAATTTGTCATCTTCACTGTAATTATGCCATAGGCGAACCATCTCCCCAAAGGGGATGGACTTGATCTGGTGTTGGGGTGTGCACTGGTAGCATGTAGAACTGCATTGCAAGAAGTGGGTTTCCTATACAAACTGGAAGTAATGCACGAGTTGTGTGTATAAATAGTATCTTCCAGAAATTCTGTGGACGTTTTGCTGAAATGTGATGTAAAGCGTAGATTGTACTCGTTGTCATTCAAGTACTCAAACAACTCTTCAAAGGAAGCCTCAGATCCTGTCCATATCAGAAATATATTGTCAAAGTACATGCCCCAAAACAAGATGCTATCAGTTAGGGAAGGTACACATGAGCTCTAGAGATGGAATTTCTGAAAATACCCCATGTACAAATTTGCATACGAAGGAGGAAATCTGGCTCCCATCACTACTCCCAAGGTTTGATTGTACCATTTCTGGTCATGTAAGATGATATTATTTTCCAGCACCAAAAGAATCATATTGAGTAACATCTCCGTATGATCAATAAGTGTGGCTTTTCTATTGCGGAGAAAATGTTGGACTGCTGCAAGACCTTTGTCTATTGGAATACAGGAATATAATCAATTTACAACCAAGATTGCAAAAGTCATATCTGTTGTCCATTCCATATTGGCAAGTTTATTGAGCATGTCTTGTGTGTCTTGTAGATACAAGGGCAAGGTGGCCACATATGGTTGTAAGAAGTGATCGATAAATTCAGACCTTTTCTCAGTTGGTGAGTTGATGTCCTGATACACTGAAAAGCACATGACACTGACAGCCAGCCACAGTGGAGGTGAATACAATTTGCAGAGCCCACATTGGACGAGGGCCTTAGCAAGTGGATGAGTTGTGGACAGGAGCACGTTGACAACATGTTCAGGAACAGTTCTGGTACATCCTTCTCTGCTGTGGTGTTTGGGTCACAGGGCCATGAATCTAGTAGTGACAGTGTGCAAAAGTCCTACTAATGACAGCCCTCTATATTGCTCTGCCCCGCAATTCCTCTCAACATTACTTTAACAATCCCTACTCCTCCTCTAGCTGATGCTGGTGGGGCACACGCCTGCACTCCTGGTGAAGTCCCTCATGTTGTGCGGCCTCCTCCTCTCTAATCAGCTGTGAGAGCTTGTGGTGCAAGGCCATAGCCACGGAGGCAGGGCAGGAGGGGCTGGGACAGCCCATATTTGTGTGTGCCCTCCACCAAACAATACGGGCTTTGCTGGTGATTTTTGTCGAATTAAATATATGATTTTGTTTGTGCCCACTACACGCTGCTCTTCTTAGCTTGACTGGTGACTATGGCTCGGTGGGAGGAATATATCTCTTTACAATTAATGCGCTACAATGCATTCCATTACAACGTGGTCGTTACAATGACCGCGTTGTTACAACGCAAACCATCACATCGCAAGTCATTACAAAGACTTGCTGTAGGGGGCACACTGGACTTAGGAATAGTATAATTTACTATTACTACTCCAGTTTGTGCAACAGCAGGGAAGGTGTTGGATTGTAAATCCAACACCTTCAGCCCCCTACAGCAAGTCGTTGTAACGACTTGCCATGTAATGGTTCGAGTTGTAACAACGTGGTTGTTGTAAGGACCGTGTTGTAATGGAATGCGTCATAGCGCATTCCTTGTAAACAATGTCTCCCCGGTGGGAGCCCGTCTAACCGTATAGTGGAGGAGACTGCTTTCAAGCTGTGGGACGGACATTCCCTTTACAGAAAAAATGGTAAAATTAACTGACAAACGAAGTAAAGGAGGGGCTGTGGGCCATGTCCTCCCTCATTCGACCATTCTAGAGCATTTTGGTGCTCCGTGTTAATGGCTGGATCCTGGTAGGAGTAGTGAGTAGGATATGTTTCCTTGATGGAATAAAGCTTTTCAAATTGTTCAATCCACACTTTAGGCTGTACAAAATAATTATTGTGGGTTGTTGTAGATTTCTGGCATTAGCTATGATGTTCCAAAAGGATTTTGAGTACCTGGCTCTCACTGCGGTGACAAGGATCATCCCACACATCTGACTCCCAAGCTGATCTAGCTTTTTTTAGATGTTGTTTATACTCCCTTCTTGCTATTTTTATTAGGGCTCTTTTCTTTTCTTTTGTTTCACAGAGTTTATTACTGCTGATTTGGCTTGTCTGCAATGAATATTAAGCCATTGGTGCTTTTTCTCTGCCTCTACACTCTTTGAAGAAGAAGGTACCCAGTTGGTCAAATAGGTCATCGTGGAGTTTTAAACAATCCACTAGGTTGGCTTCTTCAGAATCAGAACCAATGATATGCTCAATAAAACTAGCGACCTTCTCATATACCTGGGCCAAAATAGTAGGGTCGCAAGAAACTTCTGGGCATTTAAGGGCCTGCTTATTATTGGTAGGAGTGAATTCCCCTTGCTGGCTAGACATGGACCATTCTACCTTAGTGAAAAGAGCTCTTCTCATCGTCAGATGCAAAGCATTATGATCATTATCTGACTTGGGAATGATTTTCATATCCTCTAACAGTGGCCATAAGTTTAGGGAAATTAAAATATAGTTGATTCTACTAGTATAATTGTAGCACTAGAACATATGCCTCCACATCTGAACCCGTCCTGCCATTATGCCCCCTTAGGCCTAAGGATAGCGTAAGCGGTAGGAATTATATTACCAAGTTAGAATGCCTCTTCAGTCACTCTAAATCTAGTTTCGGAATTCCCATTGCCTTATCCTCATCCTCAGTAATACCAAAGTTTTCACAATCAATGGGTTCATAAGTGACATCTAAGTCTCCAGTAATAATAATCAATCCCGCTGACTGGATAGCCTTAAGACAGTCTTCTAAGCTATATAGGGTACATGATTCTCTATGATGACCCCCAGGTCTATTACACACATTAAAAATATTAATAGCCTTCCCCGCAGAGGAAACCAATGTTATCCATAGGATATCAGGAGAATTCAAAGGTAGTCTTAATATACTGCAGTTCAGTGTTGTTTTGACCCAAATAATGAGTCCACCACCTGGACGCCCCTTCCCCATAGCTAGAGCATTACATAAAAAGTTTGTAAACCCCGTTCGATATACTGGGTCTATACACAATGGGCAGATTCACAAAGGTAAAAGGAAACAAAAGTCTAAATTTACGACTTTCAGTATTCACAAATGGCATTTACTAATGGTAAATGCCCTCTGTGAATACTGACAGTCGTAAAGTTCAACTTTTCGTATTCACAAAGGGCATTTATGAGTAGTAAAGGCCTTTTGTAAATACCAAAGGTCATAAAGTTAGACTTTTGTCTCAGTTTACCTTTGTGAATCAGTCCCTCAGTCTCTTGGAATATACAAATATCGAAGGAGTCTATAAAGTGTTCCCAATCTGGGTGGACGAGTTTGGATTTGAGCCCAGCTATATTCCAGGATAAAATGTTCCAATTGACAGGAGAGGGTGCCCCCAATTCCCTTAAATTGACACTTTGGGGACAGCCAGAGGAGGGTGGTCAATCGACTTCTTCTAGTGCAGCAAGGACCTCACACCTATTCGACAAGGGAAGAGGTGTGGATTTCATGCAAACTTACCCTGGTAGGCCACCTGCTGGTGCCTCTCCCTCGAAAAAGAACCAAGTCTTAGCAAGCAGGGATAAGCAGCAGCATCTGGTTTATAGAAAAACCCAAGAGGTCAAACAGCAATGCTGTTGTGTGGGTTAAACCTATTTTGGCATTATCCTAAGATGCTACCAACTACAGAGCTGTTAAAAAAAGTAACAACATACAAGCTCCTTTGAAAACTTTTAGGCCCACCCAATTTGTCGTCCCATATTGATTCAATCATGAATATTGACATCACACCCCACTTTGGTAGTCAGCCAGTGTGCATTTTTTTCCTCAGATTGTCAAAATTCTTGTTAACCTTGTCCTTCAATGGGGGCACTTCTACAGGACTGCTACATAAGGTGTGCAGTCAGGGGAAAGATCCAAAAAGTCATTTTAAGTCAAACATACAGTAGAAGCCTCCTTAAAAACGGGGACCGGGCAATCATTTCCCATCATTCTCTGGGTAGAGCTAGAACGAGAATCGAGGTTTGACACCCCCTTTGAATTAGCATAAAAGTCTGGCTTCTCTGTCCCTGCCACCCCCTGAACCTGACCTGTGATATTAAAATTGGAATTAACTTTTATGGTGGGTGTGGCAAGACTATGGGCCTCTGGTCTTGACCCAATACAAAAATTACCCAGGGAGCCATTATTTTGTATAAAAGACTGGGGAGGTTGGAATGTTGGAGTCTTACAAGTCTAAAATGGTGTAAATTTGCCCATCAATCCATTGTTAAAATCAAAAAGATTAGGAACCTTCAAGTTCTAAGCAAGGATGGCATCCTTTATAACTTTAAGCTCCATTCTGAGACTACCCACAATGGCTTTGATGGTGTCTAGACACAAAGCATCACAAATCACATTGTGAGTCAAAGGCTGAACCTTTCCACTATACCCGTCAAGAGCAATTGTTTAGTCAGTAGCTATAACAGTCACACTAGGTTCCAGGTGTTTCTCCATACTAGTGGTTGGCAACAGATCTAGCATCCTGATGAATAATGGGGGTCGAGGCCGTTCCCAGCTCTATGGGCTGTAGATGCGCTTAGGAAGATGTGGGGGCACCAACATATATTTTACCCTTGAAAAATTGTGAAATCTTTGTTTTGGGGCTTTCAAGGGGTGCACATCCATCAAATGGTTCCCCCTACTAAGAATGCCCTCAACCTCCACAATTAAATTATCAGTCTCCTGCCTGCTGCAATTATCAGCTGCATGTCTCTGAGCAGATTGTGGCTCCTTCCCCATGCCCAGGGAGCTCTCATTAGCCTTCCTTTTGCCCATGACGGAGGAGGGAGGCAATGCCGAAAAAGGGTGAGAAGCAGGACTAAAATCTCAAAGCTCAACTAAAAGTCAGCGCTTCACAAAGACATATGTCCAGCAGTACCTGAAAGGAGACGCAAGAGAGGGTGGCCCTGCCCTGCCCCTGCCTGGCACTGACGGGAGCAGGACAAGCCCACCCTTGGCCCAGGCATGATCCGTGCGGCTGTAAAGTTCAATGCGCTGTATAGCACTCTTCAGGGTGCAGGTGAAAACAATGAAGAGGGCCTCCTCCTGCCCTGTAAGGAAGCTGGGACTCATAGTCCCCTTGTCCAGCCTGGATGATGTCCCAAGCAGCGGGAAAGTTCAATGCGCTATATAGCGCTCTTCAGGGTGCAGGTAAAAAACAATGAAGAGGGTCTCCTCCTTGCCCTCTAAGGAAGCTGGGACTCGTAGTTCCCTTGCACAGTTTGGGTGATGTCCTGAGCAGAGGGAAAGTCAGTGCACTATTGTTGGAAAACGAGGCAGTATCTGTGAGGCCTGCACAAATAACATGACTACATTTGTCCTTCTCTGCGAACCAAACACCCAATTGTAGCGCCTGACTCTCAGAGGGTAGCGTTGCAGAGCAGTCTGAGGCTTACTCAAGGTGTGGGCTAGTAATCGCCATTACAGGTGCGCAGAAATAACACTCAATAATTGATTATCCAGTCTGTACTTTGCTTTATAAAAGTAAGAGTACATTTATTAAACACACACACTACTCAATACAATGCACCAATTAACAAATATACATAAGCTGTTGGAATTACTTTGTGACATTCCATAACATCTCCACCCCACCCGCAGGGGGGGGGGGTCTAGTACCACCACTCCCATGTATGTACATCATCTTGCCCCAAATGCAGTTAGTTGAACATAACCTGGAGCGCGGGCTCTGCGCACTGGCATCATCCCAGCGGCGATCCACCCCATTACCTCAACAAGCATTTAAAATAGATACACCTGCCCTGGTGACACACAACCCTGACTGAGCCTTTCCTACTGACCATGAAGTATACACCTCTACATCTTAAGGGCTAACAGTCTGGGTTCTTCACCTAAGCGCAGCAGCAAGAATACATGTTTAAGCATCACTTTAGAATGACAGTACTCATCACATTTGTTGGTCATTAGAATGCGTTGCAATTACAGACCCCTAAAGGCATCACAGATGAACTCACAGGATTAAGCATATACAGCCCTGACACCCTAGCAGAAATGTCTAGCAACATAATCCCATTTGACTTATGACATCACCTTACAGGGGTACTTCACATTACACATGTGACATTCAGTCCCTCTGAAAGAAATACCATTAGTAAATGCACTACAGGTGCAATTACACCTCTTCACCTCCAGGGGATGCACTTCTCCAGACATCCCCCACTCAGCATTTCACTCCTTGATGCAGTCCCTAAAGCACCCCCAGCTGTAGAACAAAAGTTCCAACCATGGGGTTGCAGATGACTCCTTGCTGAGCCCTTGAGGGGTTATTCTTCTTAGTCCCCATGAGACTTAGGGGGGACTTCTTCACCTTAGGCTGTGGGAGACTGCGTGGCTCCTGCAGCTCCCCCTGCCCCCTGTCACACATGTGGTGGTGACCCCGTCCTCCTGGGGCCACCACAAGCAGAGAAAAAAGCTGTCTGCCCTTGCAGGCCGGTCTGGGCCTGCAAGGCATTATGGGTCGATTCCTCTTGTGCAGTGAATATTTGATTAGCTGCTCCACCGCTGCATAGGGGAGAGCCGCGATTGTGCCGCAGGCAGCTTCGCCGCGTTCCTGGGCTTCGGTGGGGGGCCCGGTCCCACTCGGACCCCCAGGGGACATCTTGCAGCTCGGGGAGCCCACCCCCGGCTGCTCTCCCGGCGGTGAGTGCTCAGGCGGCCCGGGGAGCCCACCCCGGCCGCTCTTCCTTGCGATGGTGGCCCGGTCCCACCCAGGCCCCCGCATTGCCGCTGTGATGGAGGGCAGCCCAGGGAGCCCACCCCCCGGCTGCCCCCTCTGGCTCCCCGATCGGCCAGCACTCTCGCGTGCTGCCACGGGAGCCGGCCTCTCTTCTCTGGTCTGCCCGCTCCGGCGGGCAGACACGCAGGGTCCCGCTGTTCGGGCGGGGCCGCGGGGGAGTGCGACGGCACTCCCCCCTCCTTCCTCCTCTTCGGGGCCCGGAGATGGGGTCCTGGGCCCCCTCAGCCATAACTTCACGGGGAGCGCAACGGCGCTCCCCGGTTTTGCTTTGGGGCCCTGGGATGGGGTCCCGGGTCCCTGGAGACCTCTTCGCAGGGGGCACGATGGCGCTCCCCGCCTCCTCCTTTTAACGGGGGGGCGCGACAGCGCTCCCCGCCTCCTCCTCTGCACACGGGGCCCGGAGTTGGGATCCTGGGCCCCTACACATCTTCAAGAGGAGCGCGACGGTGCTCCCCGGCTTCATGTTCGGTGGGGGCCAGGGTGGGCTCCTGGCACCCCGCAGGGGCACCTTCACGGGGTGCGCAACGGCGCACCCTGACTTCACTTCTTTGGGGGGCAGCCCTCGGGACCTGACCCACCCCGGGGGCCTTCTCTGAACCAGCGGCGGAGCCCCACGCGCTTCGTCATTGGTTGGCCACAGGTCAAAGGTCGCCTACCTTCTTGGGTGCATATCTCAGCCCCCAGGGGTCCGATCTTCCTGCTTTTGGCCTCTTCTTGCTCCTGGTGGCGCTCTCCAGCCACTGGGAGCACTTTCCTTTGCCCTCCTGGTCTCAAGGAGGATGCATTCCGCAGGGAGATGTCTTCATCGGCTCCCTGCGACAGCCTTTCGCCTGGCTCTCCTCCTGGGCCTCTCTTCTCCCTGGGCAGAGGCCCCTGCTTCTGTGCACTGGTCCTGGACTCTTCTCCTGGCGCTGTTCAGGATCCTGGGACAGTCAGGGGTTCCTCCTTCCAACTGCCCATTGCGCCAGGCTCCAGCACCCTCTGCCACAGCAGACCACACCCCAGAGAGAGCTTCTCTTCCTGTGCAAACACTTTTTAAGAGAATGTGTAGGGGGCTGACAGGAAGTCTCTGTTTGTCCTATCAAACAGCGACACATCACTTCACTGCCCCTGCTCCCTCCTTCCTGCCCAGGCCTCTGGGTTGGTTCAAGATGGCGTTGTGCCTGGTGTCCTGCCACATGGTCTCTGAAAGCCCCTTCCCCCCAGAGCTGCCTTCTTCATTGTGCAGCTAGGTGCCTGGCACCCAGTGACAGCTGCTGATGGATTAGCCTGTAGCTCCACCCATCTTCTCTCCTTGGAGGGAAGGTCATCAATCCAGGCTGCTGGGGTCAGCCCCCAGCCAGGCCCTGGTTATGAGCTGACTCAGACAAATATAACATTTCTGGATGACCCAAAAGCAGTTCAAATATGACTTTGGACTCTGCAGAATACTATTTCTCACATAGGTTACAGTGGACTTTGGTGCGTGTCTGGAATTTGTAGGCCCTAGGAAAGTAAAACTAGCCCATGTGCTCCCTATCCCCATAAGAGAATAATGGAATAAACACTGTAAAGCACACTGACTTTCCCTGGCATGTTTCTTCTCACTGTATAAAGCCTATTCCATGTCACCACCCAATTCTGCATAAGTCCTGCCACACCATTCACTTTGTAGCTACTCCTGGACTGCGCACGCCATGAATCTCCCCTGCGCAGCCCACTCACGAGTGCACACGCATGTACACATGTGTCTGCATGTAACCAGCCCGGTGCCCCTTACTCCAGCTGCTGCGCAGCGGCCTAGTCAAGCTAGGGGGACACCAGTAAAATCCACACGCAGTCTCTTTAATCATGAGTTCACTGTGGGTGAGTACCAACTTATGAGGCTCTCCCACAGTAAAAGCTCAACAAATAGGTGCTCAAAAAGCGAAAAATCCGGGCGGCTCAGAGTGTCAGAACCACCTTCTAACAACTATATAGCACTCTTCAGGGTGCAGGTAAAAAACAATGAAGAGGGTCTCCTCACCTACCATGGAAGCTGCGACTCGTGGTCACCTTGGCAGCCTGGATGATGTCCTGTGCGGTGGAAAAGTTCAACGCGCAATATAACACTCTTCAGAGTGCAGGTGAAAACATACCAACTGGTGTTGTAATCCCCGAGAGAAACAACACATAAAACAATACTAAGAAATAATAGTCATATGTTCCTTGAACACATCGCATTGCATTAAGTGTTTTTACCTTTATATGAGGTTATTCAAATACCTTCTGATTTTGCGGCAAAATTCTTTTTTTTGTGCTTTTTTGCCATGTCTGGGTCCCTCTGAGACCCCTAGACAAGAGCCAAGGGGTCAAGGTTTTCCTACCCTGCCCCCTTTTATTTTTTTTTACGTTTATGTTTGTGACTCGGCTGAAGCTGCGTCCCAAGATGGCTGCCAACACTTCCTGGTTGAAGTGTTGGCAACCAATCAGAGCTCTGTAGATCTCTGCACAAGCTTATTATTATTTGCGAAGGCTTCGCAATCACAGTACACAAATTTGGATTTCCTTTAAATTCTCACAAACTACCGAAACCGTGATCTGTGTAACCAAATCTACCTTTCTGCCAAATTTGGTGTAATTCCATCCAGTGGTTCGGGCTGTAGTCATGTTCAAAGCTCCTAAGGGAATTAACATTGGAGACTCACTTTTTTTGACCCCTCTTTTATCTCGGTCCCCGCTTGACGTATCATGCCCAAACTTTCCATGCACAACAAGATTCATTGAGGCTCTTTAAAAAAAAAATTGTCCATCGGCACCAAAGATATAGGCAAGTCAAAAACGCTTTTCCTATGGAAACATGGTCCTAACTATAACTACCTACTGGCAACCTCCAGTAGGTGATATATATTTACATATATACATCTATATATACATATATACATGCATTTATAGATATATGTTAATAGGGTCAAATACTGGTATCAAGGGGTTTTGATGACATCATAAACCACAAGAAGGCTGACGGCTCCTTGGCTTGTGTATGTCACCAGAACTATGCATGGCAATAAAGGACCATATGATACATGTAATCCATTGTGTATTTGTTATATTACTTGTTTATATTACCTGTTTATTTTGGGTAATTAAAAGTGTCTGACTCTGTGCTGGGAGGGGAGGCACACACCAACACCAGAAAACTGAATCAGGAGTGCCAACAATGACACACGGCCCTTAACAAGTCACTTGCTCACTGCCACAAGAGTCGCAAAGTTGACACAGGGGCACTGACATGGTGACAAAAGTAGACTGAAACTAGGATACTAACAAGGGGACATTAACAGAAATAGGTACTGTCATTGGGATAATGTTACAGGCAAATCAACATTAACACTAGGATACTTGCACATGAGACACTGAAACAGGAGCACCAATACTTCAATAGGAACAGTGGTACTAGAGTGCTGATATGGGGCACAGTCACTAATGCTGGGACACTGGCATGTGGGAGTTTCACTGGAACACTGACACAGGGACTCTAGGGCACAAGTATGTGCACACAAGGACACAAAACCAGTTCACGACATAGGGACACTGTCTGATAGGACAGGACATTAGTGAGCTGAAATGTATATACTGCCAGGGGGTGCTGACATAATACACTAACATGGAGACAATGACACTGGAATATTGCCACTGGGGCACTGATACTAGAAAACTGATACAGAGACACCAACGCTGACATGAGGATTTTTACCTGGGACACTGAAACTGGAACAATGACACAGGTCACAAACCTGACATGAAGACACTGACTTAGTGGCATCAACAATGGCACTGTGAACCACTGCCATAGGGTCAACTTTGATCTTGGTGCAACACTCATATAAGGATACAGTCACTGGAACATAGACACAGGATGCAGCACTTGAATGCTGACGGGGCACAAGCATCAATACTGGGACAATGGTAGGGGCAGGGCAGTGACACTGTGAGATTGAAAAGGGGATGTTATAATACTCACACTAAAATACAGATGCTAGGACACAACACCAGAACACTCACTGGAGGGACACAATATTGCAGTACTGATCTGTGGTTGCTGACATGGGTCACTGATACTGGGACACTGACATGGAGACAGTAACGTACGGACACAGTCATTGATACTGACACTGGGCACTACAACACTGCAAGGGGTTACTGCCACAGTGATATGACTAAAAGAACTGGTATTGGAACATTGACCCTGGGACACTGATGTTGGGGCACTGACACTTAGTAGACAGAGAAATGGGGGCACTGCACTTGACACTGGAATACTGATGGGGGATACAAACAGAGAGATACTGGCTCACATGAACCAATACTGATGTTGGGACACTTACCCAGGAACCCTCAGAAGTCCACAAATACTAACGCAGAGTCCCTGACATAAGGACACCAGCAATGGGACAATGACGAGGGATGCCACAACACATGGGTACTAACATGACACCGGGCACCAGCATGAAGGCACTGACAGTAGGTCGCTGGCACTAGAGACCCTGAACTGACACAGGGAAGCTATCAGAGGAGACATTCATTGGGGCACAAAGAATTGTGCAGTAGTACTGTTGGGGGGCACTGACATAGGGATACTGGGCCCGATTCACAAAAGTAATCTGAGATAAAATCCTAACTTTACGACTTTCGGTATTCACAAAGGTCATTTAGGAGTAGCAAAGTTAGGAATCCTAACTTTACTACTCCTAAATGCCCTTTGTGAATACCGAAAGTCGGAAAGTTAGGGTTTTGTCTCAGATTACTTTCGTGAATCGGGCCCACTGACACTGGGGCACACACGAGCACTGACAGTGACACATTGATGCTGAACATAGGGTTATCAATATTGATACTGGAATTCTAGCATGTACATGGGAAAGGACATTGCTCCTACTGGCATGCAGCCCCAGATATTGTGAGACACTGATATTGGGATTAAGTTACATGATTGATTGAATTTTTTTATTACATATTTAATAAAGAGCAGCTCCCTCCAGAATGAAGTGCTGTGGCATTAGCAGACTAACCCAAATATGGGGTAAAATATATGTTTTATAGTGTGGGGGTGTTCTTCTCTAGGAGATATTGGCGCCTATGGAGTTTGCATCAGTCTATGGTGATGAGCCATTATGGCGGTGCCAGAGGTAAGGGAAAACACCCTGAGCCCTCCAAATTCGACCCTAGGGTCAGACAAAACAGATATGATCCTCTGCACACGCTCTAATGAATCATGAACTTTTCTTAATCAAACAGTATACACAACACAATGAAAGAGTAATCCGTATGTTTTTTTCTTTTTTAATCCGCAATGCCCAGCTAACACGTGTTTTGTCGCTAGGGATGTACCCCACGACTTCTTCAGGGCTGTCAGGCTTCAAAACTTCTAGTGTACAACTCCTCTCCGCCGGTTCTACTTCCGAACCGGCTGGCCCTGTGGTTTTGAGTGAATTTGAATAGTTCTGGGATTTACTGTGCTTATCATATAATGTGGTCCCTTATGTTCTTATTAAAAAAAAATCCTGGTGAAGCTTCCGGTTCACGACTTTGGACGCGGGACACGAGAGAAAGTATACAGCGTACTCGCACAGATACTTGGATATGGGGTTTTTAATATTGACGACGTTTGGGATAATATATTTGACCGATCACCAGAATTATTTTTGAATATGAACATAAGGGACCACATTATATGATAAGTGTGTCTGGTGTCTTCAGTGACTGGCAAGAACTGTCCTTTGCGAAAACCCGTTTGAGCTTTGTGCAAATAACTTGTAGGATTGGAGATGGCTAATGAGCTAGTTACAAACTTCTATCTCAATCATTTTGGCAAACAGAGGCAGAAGTGAGATCAGCTGATGGTTAAGATTTCAGAGTCTAAAGAAGGCTTGACGTCTGCCTTTGACTGGGTGCAGAGAGGAAGACTCTGGGAGAAGATGCTGGGCATGGGCATTGAACCTGCTATTGTCCATTTCTTAGCAGCTATGCACCAAGATGTGACGGGGAGAGTTCGTTATGGTGCAGGTGGCGAACTCACGTCCCCAGTAAAAATGACTCGTGGGGTTTGCCAGGGCTGTGTTCTCGCACCGTTTTTATTCTGCCTATATATAAACGACCTAGAAAATCATATTAAATATGGGAATGTAGATGTTCCCATGATAGGTCGCAGGTTGTTACCTGCATTATTATATGGAGACGACTGTGTCCTAATGTCAAGAACTGGTGTGGGGCTGTAGTGGCTTTTAACCAGGTTCAATGATTTTATGACTGACCTCAGTTTGAAAACGAATGTCGGGAAATCATACACTATGGTGGTGGGAAAATCTCCCCCGATTTTAAAAACCTGTTTTATGAATAATGAAAAACTGACCTATATGCCTACTTTTTCCTATTTGGGAATTTTGTTTGACCAAAAAAGCACCTGGAATCATTTAATAGAATCTAGGATTTGTGGCTTTAATCAAAATCTGGAGGCAAATTTTAGATTCACTAAAAAGCTGGGTTCAAAACCAGTTAATGCTATCATCAATATTTACATGTGCTGTTTCTTTGTATGGTGCTGGAGTTTGGGGTTTCTGTAAGGCAGGGGGTCTCCAAAGAGCAGAGAACATGTTTATGAAGCATCTGCTGACAGTTCCTAAAAGTACTTCTGCTACTGTCTGTCATAGTGAACTTGGTTTGATCCCTCTGGCCTTTCGAATACAATTAGCACCGATACTCCTGTGGCATGCCATTTGGGCTAAGGAAGAAACAGCTTTAAATTGTGCCATTATCTCAGATTGTTTAAAACTAGAGTACATGACAAAAATACCCTGGCTTAATTACATAAAAAATCAACTAGAGACCATGAGGCTGGTGGATTGTCTTCATAATCCAGAGAACATTGTCAAGACATCAAAAGCGAAGCTGAAAAAGGACTTTCTAACACACTTCTACTCCACCAGAAGAACCATGGAGTTAGAAAATTAAAGGGTTGTAGAGCATTCATTGTTAGTTTGCACTCCAGGTATTGAACCTTATCTCTATTTTTATTTCAGTCACGCTAAATTGTTTTATCTAATAAGATTTAGGTTTGGTATTTCACATTTTCTTGTCCCATATCCACGTAAAGTTTATTGCGATGACAAACTGGACCCGTGTCCATGTGACTCGGAGTCGGTCCAAAGTACCTTACATTTTATGTTCTTTTGTAAACTTTATACTGGACCTAGGCGTGTCTTTTTAATTCCTCTTTTAAAATTTTTAAATATAAGAAAGTGTTGGGCTGCATTATATTATCTCCAGCTTTTAAAAGATGAGTTTACTTGTCTAATGATTTACAGATACATTTCTTTTGCTGTTCGCTTACGGGACATTGTCGGAAAATGATTTTATAAACCATTTATATTTTGTGCTTAGTATTTCAAGAGGCTTCTTTGTGGAAACACTCATTCAAGATATTGACATTCTGAAAAAGAAATTGTTACTGTCATGGAATTTTTATCAGTCATGTATATTTTATCTACCTGTTATTTGTTTTAATTGTTTTTAAGATGTATTCTTTTATGGTTGAAATTCAACCGAATAAAGATCTTTGACTGACTGACTGAGAAGGCTTCTTTAAAAGAGGTGAAACAATTGCTGCCTTCCATTTATCTGGTACTATACCAGAGAGTAACAAATAATGGCAGGTTTGCTTAAAATATAGCAGGATGATAGAGCTAGCTGACATTCTTAAGTTGTTGTAGTGGATAAGCAATCTAAAGGGAGGAAGAGACAATTTTGTTAGCATTTTTTGATGACTCTGATTCACTAATGGGGTTAAAAGTGTCTCAGAGAGGCTCATGGGCCGGGGTGGAGTTTTAACCCACACAGATTCTGCCTCTCGAGCCTGAAGGTTGTTCTCTACCAGGTCAATAATGTTTCTATGGAAAAAGGAAAATAAACTGATGCATAAAAGATTGTGATATTTTGGGTTAGTTTCTATCTGCTTCCGGTGGGTGAGACTGTTAAAAAGTTTTAAAACTTTCTCTGTGGGGTTTTTAGACTCTAAAATCTATTTTTGAAAGAACTTGGCCTTTGATTTACTGATATTTTTAGATTGGGTATGTAAATGGGCAGGGTGTATTTCTTCCAAATGTGGTTCGTAGCCTTACTGCCATTATCTTTTGCGTCTTTTGCAGTCTTTTTTGTGATTTCAGTTCTTCAGTGTAACAGATCGTTTAGCCCTTCTGAGATTGAATGCTTTTATTGTTATCTTGGTTCAGTGAGAAGTATCTCCAGTTCTCTATGGCATCAGAGTTATGTGTGTGTTGGGTTCCCCTCAGCCATTTGGACAATGATCTGGGGACACTGATCTATGGAGCTTGTGACCCAATCTGACATCAGGAGTCACACATTGTAGGACGCTGGCTCTCTATATAGTGTACTAAAAAGAAGTACACTGTGCAGAGAGTCCAGTGAATCCCAATAGATAAGCAGAGGTAAAAGCAGAAAATTCTAATGCTCTTTTTGTGGTAGTGTGGGCAAGCAGTTAGGCTTATCAGAGTGTAGTGCTAAGCATTTGTTGTACTCACAGAGGCAATCAATGAGACACGCACTCAAGAATAAATCAGAGACCAATTTATACAAATAAAATTGATTTTTATGTAATTTTTAAGACCAAGAACACAGTTCTAAGTAAGTACTTTCAGAATTACAATTTTTCAAAGTTAGGAAAAAATATCACTTTTGTTAACAATTACTCACCAAAGGAAAAAATTGAGAAAAAGCAGGAGAATGCTCATAAATTCAGGCAATGCTTTCACGAAGTTCGCCTCCTTGTTTTAGGTCGATGTCGAACACACAAGATGATGGACGGAATGTTGCACAATGGCAAACATTCACCCCCAGTCACAGATCTGGGTTTAATCCATCGTTATTTTGCTTCACCACGCCACCCCAGTTCAGACATGGCCATATGCAAATCAGTCTTGACCCTGTGCCTCATGGGAACAGTCCAGACCGAACTGCCAAGCCATGTCTTCCCTGGACCGGAATCAAGCATCCTAGGACCGGTTTCGGGCATTCAGCCCTCATCAGCCAGGATAGCCTGACTCCAGTGGCGCAGTGAGCACGGGACCCACGTCTGGGCATACCCTTCCCACTTGGGGCAAAATGCAAAACACACAAGATGATGGACGGAATGTTGCACAATGGCAAAATTTCACCCCCAGTCACAGATCTGGGTTTAATCCATCGTTATTTTGCTTCACCACGCCACCCCAGTTCAGACATGGCCATATGCAAATCAGTCTTGACCCTGTGCCTCATGGGAACAGTCCAGACCGAACTGCCAAGCCATGTCTTCCCTGGACCGGAATCAAGCATCCTAGGACCGGTTTCGGGCATTCAGCCCTCATCAGCCAGGATAGCCTGACTCCAGTGGCGCAGTGAGCACGGGACCCACGTCTGGGCATACCCTTCCCACTTGGGGCAAAATGCAAAACACACAAGATGATGGACGGAATGTTGCACAATGGCAAACATTCACCCCCAGTCACAGATCTGGGTTTAATCCATCATTATTTTGCTTCACCACGCCACCCCAGTTCAGACATGGCCATATGCAAATCAGTCTTGACCCTGTGCCTCATGGGAACAGTCCAGACCGAACTGCCAAGCCATGTCTTCCCTGGACCGGAATCAAGCATCCTAGGACCGGTTTCGGGCATTCAGCCCTCATCAGCCAGGATAGCCTGACTCCAGTGGCGCAGTGAGCACGGGACCCACGTCTGGGCATACCCTTCCCACTTGGGGCAAAATGCAAAACACACAAGATGATGGACGGAATGTTGCACAATGGCAAACATTCACCCCCAGTCACAGATCTGGGTTTAATCCATCGTTACTTTGCTTCACCACGCCACCCCAGTTCAGACATGGCCATATGCAAATCAGTCTTGACCCTGTGCCTCATGGGAACAGTCCAGACCGAACTGCCAAGCCATGTCTTCCCTGGACCGGAATCAAGCATCCTAGGACCGGTTTCGGGCATTCAGCCCTCATCAGCCAGGATAGCCTGACTCCAGTGGTGCAGTGAGCACGGGACCCACGTCTGGGCATACCCTTCCCACTTGGGGCAAAATGCAAAACACACAAGATGATGGATGGAATGTTGTACAATGGCAAACATTCACCCCCAGTTACAGTTCTGGGTTTAATCCATCGTTATTTTGCTTCACCACGCCACCCCAGTTCAGACATGGCCATATGCAAATCAGTCTTGACCCTGTGCCTCATGGGAACAGTCCAGACCGAACTGCCAAGCCATGTCTTCCCTGGACCGGAATCAAGCATCCTAGGACCGGTTTCGGGCATTCAGCCCTCATCAGCCAGGATAGCCTGACTCCAGTGGCGCAATGAGCACGGGACCCACGTCTGGGCATACCCTTCCCACTTGGGGCAAAATGCAAAACACACAAGATGATGGACGGAATGTTGCACAATGGCAAACATTCACCCCCAGTCACAGATCTGGGTTTAATCCATCGTTATTTTGCTTCAACACGCCACCCCAGTTCAGACATGGCCATATGCAAATCAGTCTTGACCCTGTGCCTCATGGGAACAGTCCAGACCGAACTGCCAAGCCATGTCTTCCCTGGACCGGAATCAAGCATCCTAGGACCGGTTTCGGGCATTAAGCCCTCATCAGCCAGGATAGCCTGACTCCAGTGGCGCAGTGAGCATGGGACCCACGTCTGGGCATACCCTTCCCACTTGGGGCAAAATGCAAAACACACAAGATGATGGACGGAATGTTGCACAATGGCAAACATTCACCCCCAGTCACAGATCTGGGTTTAATCCATCGTTATTTTGCTTCACCACGCCACCCCAGTTCAGACATGGACATATGCAAATCAGTCTTGACCCTGTGCCTCATGGGAACAGTCCAGACCGAACTGCCAAGCCATGTCTTCCCTGGACCGGAATCAAGCATCCTAGGACCGGTTTCGGGCATTCAGCCCTCATCAGCCAGTATAGCCTGACTCCAGTGGCGCAGTGAGCACGGGACCCACGTCTGGGCATACCCTTCCCACTTGGGGCAAAATGCAAAACACACAAGATGATGGACGGAATGTTGCACAATGGCAAACATTCACCCCCAGTCACAGATCTGGGTTTAATCCATCGTTATTTTGCTTCACCACCCCACCCCAGTTCAGACATGGCCATATGCAAATCAGTCTTAACCCTGTGCCTCATGGGAACAGTCCAGACCGAACTGCCAAGCCATGTCTTCCCTGGACCGGAATCAAGCATCCTAGGACTGGTTTCAGGCATTCAGCCCTCATCAGCCAGGATAGCCTGACTCCAGTGGCGCAGTGAGCACGGGACCCACGTCTGGGCATACCCTTCCCACTTGGGGCAAAATGCAAAACACACAGGATGATGGACGGAATGTTGCACAATGGCAAACATTCACCCCCAGTCACAGATCTGGGTTTAATCCATCGTTATTTTGCTTCACCACGCCACCCCAGTTCAGACATGGCCATATGCAAATCAGTCTTGACCCTGTGCCTCATGGGAACAGTCCAGACCGAACTGCCAAGCCATGTCTTCCCTGGACCGGAATCAAGCATCCTAGGACTGGTTTCGGGCATTCAGCCCTCATCAGCCAGGATAGCCTGACTCCAGTGGTGCAGTGAGCACGGGACCCACGTCTGGGCATACCCTTCCCACTTGGGGCAAAATGCAAAACACACAAGATGATGGACGGAATGTTGCACAATGGCAAACATTCACCCCCAGTCACAGATTTGGGTTTAATCCATCGTTATTTTGCTTCACCACGCCACCCCAGTTCAGACATGGCCATATGCAAATCAGTCTTGACCCTGTGCCTCATGGGAACAGTCCAGACCGAACTGCCAAGCCATGTCTTCCCTGGACCGGAATCAAGCATCCTAGGACCGGTTTCGGGCATTCAGCCCTCATCAGCCAGGATAGCCTGACTCCAGTAGCGCAGTGAGCACGGGACCCACGTCTGGGCATACCCTTCCCACTTGGGGCAAAATGCAAAACACACAAGATGATGGACGGAATGTTGCACAATGGCAAACATTCACCCCCAGTCACAGATCTGGGTTTAATCCATCGTTATTTTGCTTCACCACGCCACCCCAGTTCAGACATGGCCATATGCAAATCAGTCTTGACCCTGTGCCTCATGGGAACAGTCCAGACCGAATTGCCAAGCCATGTCTTCCCTGGACCGGAATCAAGCATCCTAGGACCGGTTTTGGGCATTCAGCCCTCATCAGCCAGGATAGCCTGACTCCAGTGGCGCAGTGAGCACGGGACCCACGTCTGGGCATACCCTTCCCACTTGGGGCAAAATGCAAAACACACAAGATGATGGACGGAATGTTGCACAATGGCAAACATTCACCCCCAGTCACAGATCTGGGTTTAATCCATCGTTATTTTGCTTCACCACGCCACCCCAGTTCAGACATGGCCATATGCAAATCAGTCTTGACCCTGTGCCTCATGGGAACAGTCCAGACCGAACTGCCAAGCCATGTCTTCCCTGGACCGGAATCAAGCATCCTAGGACCGGTTTCGGGTATTCAGCCCTCATCAGCCAGGATAGCCTGACTCCAGTGGCGCAGTGAGCACGGGACCCACGTCTGGGCATACCCTTCCCACTTGGGGCAAAATGCAAAACACACAAGCTATCCTGGCTGAAGAGGGGTGAAACCCCGAAACCGGTCCTAGGATGATTGTTTCCAGTCCAGGGAGGACCTGGCTTGGCAGTTCGGGCTGGACTGTTCCCATGAGGCACAGGGTCAAGACTGATTTGCATATGGCTGGGTTCAAACTGGAATGGCATGGTGAGCAAAAAAACGATGGATTTAGGCCCAGATCTCTGTACTGGGGTGAATGTATGACATTGTTCTGCATTCTGTCCATCAACTGTTGTTTTTGCATTAGGTCGATGTCGAGACCATGTCCAAAGTTCCAGCAGGAGAGGTTTGAGAGCATCCGGGATTGGGTAGTAGCAGAGTGCTGAGAGTCATGGAAGGTGGTGCGCAAAGACAAAGGGGGTAACTTGAAAACACACTGCACATGAGGACTTTCAGGTAAGTCCGTTGGGTCTCCTTGGAGGGAGGAGGTCGCAAGGGTTTGGGGACCATGGAAGTACAGCTGATTGTTCGGTGTCAGGGCTGGTGGGGCTGAATGCTGAGCAAACAGGTCAGCCGGGCATTGTGCGTCTTTAAGTCCTCGTGGTCAGGAGCAGGCAACTTGGAGAAGTGATCTTGGGACAGCTGGGCCACTCAGGAAATGGGTCACAGTTGTCTCAATGTCCCTTGATGAGTGCTTGCTTCTGCTGCTTTGGGAGTCCCATGTGGACTCTTCTTTGTGGTTTTTGCCGTTGGGGGTCTGGTACCCCAGGTAATGGCGCGTTGTGGCTCCGGTAGGTCCTGGTGACTTCAAACTTGGCGAGGCGTCGAATGTGACCCTCTGGAGCTGTTGTTCCATTTCTTGCTTCGGTGTTGCAATGAGGTCACTGGGGACCAGCAAGTCGACAAACTGGGGATCGATACCTGTGGGATGCAGGGGTGTGATACCTTGATTCCAAGGGAGCTTCTTGGTGATTTTTTGAAGGCTGGAGGTGCTCCACGGTTCTTGGAGTTCTTTCAGGACGACACAGCAGCAGTGATTGTTGAGTTCTTGGAGCAGCAGGCAAGATTTGGCACCTTTTTCTTCTGCAGCAGGGCTTCAATTCTCATGCAGCAGGTCTTCTTTGTCCTGGTCTTCTCTTGTCCATCAAATCTGATATTCAGGTCTCTGAGTGCCACCTAAATACTGAATTTAGGTGCGTTACAAGGGGATACAAGTAGGAGCCAATTGGCTTCTTAGCTTGCCCAAGCCCTGATAGGTTATTTTTTCACCATCCCAAGATGGTGGAATTTCAGGAGAGGGGTGCAGGTGAAGTGGGTCCCCTCATCCTAATCTAACTAATTTTGCCACCTTTCCTCCCACCAAAAGTAGAGCAGGAAAGGGGGCTTGGCCTCCTCCACTATCTGGAGGTTCCTGGGTTGAATTTCAAAGGCGGCATAGCCTTTGAAGCTTCCCGACCAGAAGGCCATCCTGTCCTGGAGGAGGTGGGAAGCACCTCTGCCCAGAGCAGGCTTTGTTTCTGTCCTCTGAGAGCACTCGCTCTCACCCCATGAGCTGAGAAACATCTCTGGTGGTGGCAGACTGGCAAAAACTAGTCAGGTATAACGCCAGTGCTTGATAAGGTTTTCAGGGGACCCTCTAAAAGGGTTTCCTATGTGAATTGATTAATAAATCCAACACTGACATCTGTGAGAATTTATTAAGACAAAATATTTTGTATCAAACTTCTTAGAAATCAGTGAATCCATCATGGAGCTAAAAAACTTGTGTTGACAAGTATCTAGCCCATTTACTCTTTATGGCTTCCTGTTCACTTACACCATCCCAGAAAAGACTGAACATTATAAGGGCATATCTGCTCATGCTGATATGCCCTCACATAGAATATAGTGCACCCTGCCTTAGGGCTAAAGGCCTGCAGTAGGGGTGACTTACCTATATCCTATGCAGTGTATGGGTGGCATGGCACACACGGCTGTATGCCATGTCGACTGTTCAGATGTCTCTGCATAAAGACACACAGCCTATAATGGCAGAGTGCATAGCCTTTTTGAGGGGTCCCTGGGGTAGCACAACCAGTGCTGCAGCCCCAGAGGACCCTTTTCACTACCCATGCCCTAGGTGCCAGGGGTACCATTTATTAGGGACTTACAGGGGTAACTGAAGTTATGCCAATCGTGGTACAATGTTTGGGAAAGAGATCTGGCACTGGGAACCTGGTTACCGGGGCCCCAGTGCACTTACAGTTCAAAATCACATCTGGCATTAGGTAAAAAGTGTGGGCTAACCATCCAAAAATTGGGACACTTTTTTACACGACCCCACCCCCAAATAAAAGAGGATTAGACTAAACTTTCTCTTGAGAGTCTTCATCTTCTAAGTGGAAGAACCTGGAAAGGCTATCTGCATTGGCATGGTCAGTCCCAGGTCTGTGTTCCACTGTGATGTCTATTGCCTGTAGGTATATGGACTACCTTAAGAATTTAGGACTTTCTCCTTTCATCTGCATGAGCCATCTGAGAAGTCTGTGGTCAGTTTGGACAAGTAAGTGAGAATCAAACAGGTATGGTCTCAGCTTCTTCAGGGACCAAACCACAGCAAAGGTTTTCCTCTCTATGGCACTTCAACGCTGCTCTCTGGAGAGAAGCCTCCTGCTTATAAATGCAACAGGTTGGTCATGGCCATCATCATTGGTCTGGTATAGGACTTCTCCTATCCCATGTACCGAGGCAACTGTCTTCACTATGAACTGCTTGGTGTAATCTGGAGCTTTTAGAATGGGTGCTGAGCACATTGCTTCTTTCAAGATTGTCAAAAGTCTTTTGACAGCTCACTGTCTAGTTAAACTTTGTAGGCATTTTCTTGGAGGTCTGTTCTGTGAGGGGGTCACAATGGATCCATATCCCTGCACAAATCACCTGTAGTACACAGTCAAGCCAAGGAATGCCCAGACTTGGGTCTGGGTGATTGGAGCTTCCCAATCCAGGATGGTCTGGATTTTGGGCTGTAGTGGCTGAACTTGGCCTCTACCCACAAGATGGCCTGAGTATAAAACCTTGCGCTGCCCTATCTGGCACTTGCTTGCCTTTGATAGTGAGGCCTGCACTCTGCAGAGCCTTCAGGACCTTTTGGAGGTGGATCAGGTGATTCTGCAAGGTAGAGCTAAAGCCAGCAATATTATCCAGTAAGCTGCACTACAGGATTCCAATCCAGCAAATACTTTATTCAACATCTTCTGAAAGTGGAGTGGAAAATGCTGATTTTACTTTTGCTCCAAGGGTAATCCTATCTGCAAGTACCCTGATGTGAGATCAAAGGTACTCAGATATGTGGCTGCCCCCAACCTGTCAATTAGCTCATCAGCTCTTGGAATTGGATGTGCATCTGTTTTTGTGACTGCATTGATCCCCTGTATTCAACACAAACACGCATTCCTTTCTTTCCACCCTGGGAGTGAGGCTTTGTGACTAACATAACTGGGCTGGCCCAGGGGCTCTCGGAGGGTTCAATGACACCCAACTCCAGCATCTTGCTTACCTCAGCTGCAATGCTTTCTTTGACATGATCAAACCGCCTGGATATTTTGTTTTTGACAGGTAGGCTGTCACCCATGCCCACATCATGTGTACACCAGTTAGTCCGACCAGGGGTCAAAGAAAAGAGCTCATCAAACTGATTTAGGACTTGCCTGCGATCAGTCTGCTGTTGGGCAGTGAGGGTGTCTGAAAAGACCACTCAATTCAATTCATCATCTTTATTCGGTCAAAATATATTAGACCATAAAAGCACATTAAGCATAAAAACACATATATAATACATAATACAGTACATTATCAATCTCATTTCATTGTCACATAGATACACATATATAATACAAGATACCAAGCCCTATCAAGTCGTATTTTGTTTTTTAAAAACGGTTCATTCCATACCAGTCTAAATTTCATCTATACCTTATGTTAACTTATACCCGTTAAAAATTCTAAGCATGTAATCATTGGTGAAAAATACAGGAGGGTAAAAACCTCAAATCTGGGTCCATCATACAATCCTATTTCCACTCACTTACTTTAATACTTATTAATAAAATTACATGTAGAAAGCAATAAATTAATATTTCCATTATATAAAATGATACATTTCAATTTGCCCGCATATTCTTCTAGACACTGTTACCCAATCCGACTGGATTATCTGTATCCCCTATCAATATGTTCTTCCTGGCATAAAAAAAACTCCATAAAAAGGATGGCATTCCTACACAGATATCGATAGTGGGTAAAGAATTTAAAAAGAGATACGTTGGGCGACATTGAGTAAACGCTAAATGTTTTAAAAGACTTAATATATAGTTTTTCTTCCATTTTTTATAAAATTTACAGAAGAGAACAACATGCATTGTGCTCTGTATTGAGGAATTATCACAGGGACATTTTGATAGATTAGAGGACCAATCGTTTGGTTCGGGAAAGGTAACCATGCGATGAAAAATGTCCATTCTAAAACGAGTTAAAATATATCTATCGACATGACACAGTGTCTCATACGATCTTGTTAAAAGCCTTGCAGTCTTTAGGCCTTGGAGGCTCAGCCTTACAATGGTTTTGTTTGTTCCTGGCTGATCGAACTTTTCAGGTTTTCTCTACCTTGGCAAGCTCTAATATCCATCGCTCTCCTTATGGAGTCCCCCAGGGTTCTGTGTTGAGTCCTTTGTTATTCAATATCTACGTGCGCCCGTTGGCATATATTGCCAATGAGGTTGGGCTGCCCTTCTTTTCCTATGCGGATGACATGCAGATAATCTTTTCCCTTACTTCATCTAGGGGATATGATTTATCTGCTCTCCAGGTAGGTCTGAGCAAAATTGCATCTTGGATGCAGAATAACTTGCTCAGACTAAATGGAGAAAAAACGGAGGTCATCATTTTAGGAAAAGAACAAGATCTCTGGGGACCGAAACGTTGGTCCACTGAAATGGGCTTGCTACCTCAGCCAGTATGTCAAGTTCGCAACCTGGGTATCATTATTGACGACCATCTGTCAATGAAGCAGCAAATTACTAATGTGGCTGCTACTTGCTTTACCATTCTGAGATGGTTGAGAAAAATTCTGTGGATGTTACCCCTCTCTGTTCAGCGTACTGTGGTTCAAGCCCTGATTACGTCTAGGCTTGACTGCGGTAACGTCCTGTACTTAGGTGCTAACAAAACTACAATACGTAGGCTGCAAGTGGTGCAAAATGCAGCTGCGAGGCTCTTGTGTCAGGTTCCCAGGATGGTGTCTGCCACCGATTCTCTTCGTACTCTACACTGGCTGAAAGTGGAGAATCGTATGAAATTTAAGGCTTTGAGCTTTATGTTTAAAATTAAATCTGGAACAGCCCCGCGATATTTACAATCGTTAGTCCAGTTGTATACTCCTTCTCGCCATTTGCACTCTGCTGGACAGTCTAATTTTGCTATCCCTAGAATTAGACTGACTAGGATGGGCGGTAGGTCTTTCTCCTTCCTGGGCCCCTCCCTGTGGAACTCTTTTCCGATTTCTATACGGGAGGAAACTGTCCTTATCAGTTTTCGTAGGCAAGTGAAGACCTGGTTGTTCAATCAGTAATTCACCTTCTCTTTTCTGCTTACTCTACCTGCCGGCACCGGGAAACCCCTCGGGGTAGCTGCGCACCTTATAAATTTAAATAATAATAAATTTAAATAATAATAATTTGATGTGGTACGGTTCTCAGGTATAGTTGCATATCATAGCTGGATAAAATAAACTGATTTCTTAGGACAGTGGGCTTTAACAATTCTGCAGACATCCTAATATTCTCTAAATGTGTTAAACAGTCAGCTTTGAGATCTTTTCTGTTTATTTCAACTAGGCATTCAGGGTTAGTAAAATAGTCTGGATGCCCCAGATCCTGACAAAAGCACTCTATATATCTCAATTATGGGATTCGTGTGTATAGGGTTGATTTTAGACAGTCCCTTATAACGGACCGATTTAGGGCGGTGTACTCAGACGACCATACTTTGTGCTACAACAGGATAGGTTGGATCTTAATTAAATCAGCGAGAAACTGTACACCCAGCTCTGTGTGGCACACAAAAGTTGGGGCAGTATTGGGTGTTGCAAGTAAATACCTCAAAAACTCGTTTACCACTGGTTGCAGTGCCAAACAATTTGCATACCCCCATATGCCGGCCCCATATACTGCTTTACTAACACATTTTGCCTTATAAAAAGGAAGCATCTCTTGCGGGGGGTTTGTACCTAATCTTATGGCGAATTTCCGTAAGGCCATATAAGCACTTCTAAAGAGCAGTGCCCTGGCCTTGATGGCATAGTTCCATGTACCATCTTTACCAAATAAGACGCCCAGGTATGAAAAAGTGTTGGTAAATTCTATGCTGGAGTCCAGGATTCTAATGGCACAGCAGGTGCCAGTTTTCCTGCCGCACTTCATTATAAATGTCTTAGTTTGGTTCACGTGCAAATCAAGGTCCTGCATATAATTAACAAAATCATTGAGTTCTGACTGCATGGACATTGGGGTGCATGCCATCAAGACAGCATCAGCAGCTTAGAGAAGGGCAGGCACAGGGCGATGTCCCACCTGAGCAAGATCTTTCGATAGCAGGGTCAGGGCAGTGCCTACATTATTTATATAGAGCGAGACTAGAAAGGGTGCAAGGACACAGCCCTGCCTTACCCCTCTTTCTATGCTGAATGGCTTGGTACAATTGCCCCTACTCCCAGATCTGATCATGGCTTTCGTGCCAGAGTATAGATCCCTCAGAAAGGAGATGATCGCATGGTCCATTCCCATATCAAACATAATTGCCCATAGTTTAGAGTGGTTAACACAGTCAAAGGCGGAGGACAAATCTACAAATCCCAAATACAGGTCTCCGCCTTTGATCTTAGTGTATTTCCCTACTAGCAAACTCAAGTTAAGGTTCTGTTCAATGGTCCCCACCCCAACGCGAAACCCTTATTGTATGTCAGCCAAAACACGCCTAGTTATGGCCCCCTCTTGAAGTCTCTTCAAGATTATTCTACCTACTACTTTAACTAATGATTCGAGCAACAAAATCGGCCTGTAGCAGAAAGGATTATGTCAATCCCCTTTTTTAGGTCTCGCCTAGCGTTGCAGCGCGCATGCGCTGCTCGCTCTGCGAGACATATTGTGGATGAGGGGTTTTCAGAAGGGGACTTGAAGCCCCGCCCCTCAATTTCATTGGCTGGCGTCATCGTTTATGTAAAACGCTGGCCTCGGATTGGAACTGAGCCTTTTTTGTTGCCGCCCTTTTCCCTTTTCGTCCGGCCCATCCGGACTGGATCGTCTGCTTCACGGCTGTCGTGAAGCACTTTCTTATCTTTTGGAGGCGTGTACTGCCGGATCATGTTTCCTGTGAGCTCATTGCAGGCACGCACAACGCGCATGGCGGGCTTTAAGTTTCCTATTTTTTTTTTTTCAATTGCGCACTGGCGTGGCGACAGCTTGTTTTATTGTGTTTTATTGTGTTTCCTGTAATGCGTGCAAGGAGGAGACGTGAAGCCGATGTTTACATGGAGAGCCACAATTGGCCGGAATAGCGTAAAATCAGCAATCAAGGGGGCCTGGTTCATTAGTGCAGGGGGAGCCGGGCAGGGAAGACACATGTGAGCAGGGAAGTGCTGTGTGCAGCCGAGCAGGAGCAGAGCTGAGCCCGGGACAGCCTGGAGCAGCAGCAGGCACCTGAGAATGAAGGGGGCCTGGTTCATTAGTGCGGGGGGAGCCGGGCAGGGAAGACACATGTGAGCAGGGAAGTGCTGTGTGCAGCCGAGCAGGAGAAGAGCTGAGCCCGGGACAGCCTGGAGCAGCAGCAGGCGCCTGAGACAGCGCAGAGACACCCCGGAGCCGGCCGGGGAGGGCACGTGAGAGCCGAGGAGCGCAGTGTGCGGCCAAGGAGGAGCCGGGACAGACACACAGGGCTGGAGATACTTGTGAGTTAAGGAGTCGTTGCAGCAGCTGAGCGGAGATCAGACCTCGGAGCCCCCCTCACACACCAGGATATCCCATAACAGGCAGAGACAATCTCATGGTGAGGTCTGCAGCACCGAGAGACCCCAGAACCGGTGGAGAACCCCCCAGATTCTCTTCTGACTGAATTGAAGGAGACTTTGCAGGGCGCAGGAGCCCTTTGGTCCATTACCATCTGTTAAAGCCCACAGAGCCAGCAACTTTATGAAGGAAGTCTGAGCCACCAGGGCACAGCTCAGACCCATCCTTGGACTTTGGCTGCTCTTGGACGGAATCTCCCAGCCCTTTGCCCAGACTTCGGAGGCTCCTAGTCCGACACCCTCAGACTCTCCACTCTTCTCACCTCCACGGGCTCCCTCTCCAGGCCCTCCCTTCCCTCCTGATCCCCTGACCCCTGGACACACCCGATCCTCTGAGCCTCCTCCCTCCGCTCGGATTTCCCCCCGGACCTGTGGATGCCCCCATGAGAGACCCAGCCTTCTCGGGGACTGCCATGGCCTACCACCCATTCCACGTGGCGCCCCCCCGCCCGGCCAACTTCCCCATGTCCGCCTTCCTGGCGGCGGCGCAGCCTTCCTTCTTCCCGGGGCTGGCCCTGCCGCCCTCGGCGCTGGGGAAAGCGGACAGCGGGCTGTCGGAGGCCAGCCTGCACGCTGTGTCCTCGGCCCTGGGCCGCCACCAGCAGCATCAGGCAGCCGCCGCCGCGGCCCACCTGCGCTCCCTGAAGAGCCTGGAACCCGACGAGGAGGTGGACAATGACCCCAAGGTCACCCTGGAGGCCAAGGAGCTCTGGAACCAGTTCCACAAGCTGGGCACCGAGATGGTCATCACAAAGTCGGGCAGGTGAGCCGGGGTTCCTCCCTAGCGCTGCACCCATCCTTTAGCCATGTTCCATAGGATGCGTCCTACCACTTACAGCTCCTTACACTGCTCTGTGCCACCGCTTCTTGCTGCTGCTCCTCGCCGTCACTTAGCACAGCTCCTTACACTGCTCATTACCGCCGCTTCTTAGTACAGGGCCTTACACTGCTCACTGCTCCGTTTCTTGCTGCTGCTGCTCACCGCCACTTTTTACCGCTTCTACTTGCCGTGCTCTTTAACGCCGCTTCTGCCGCTGTTCCTTGCCATCGTTTTTTACTGGTTCTGTGACACTGCACCTTACTAACTAATCCTATTGGTGCCCCTTCGAAACGGTCCTTACGGCCTGTTCTTACGCCGCTTATTACAACTGGTTCTTACCGATGCTATTAAATGCTGTGTGGAGAAGGGTATCTCCACCCACTCGTCTACAAGCTCAGCTCAGGCAGCACTCGTGCTCCTCAGCGCTCCTTGTTATTCCAGTGCACAGTACAGACACCCAGACGTGAACCTGCACATTTACACTTTTCCCAGCACGCGGCTGAACCTCCAGTGGTCACACCTCTATTAACTAGCCACAGTACAGCGCACAGACCTCTCTCTCATGGCACTCGCTAGTCCCCTAGGTTCAGCAACACCTCTCTAATTCACAGCACTACAAAGCCAAGACAGTGTGCAAAGACGCTATATTGAAACAAGTTTCTTAAAAAAAACAAAAAGGCAGTGGGACACCCCTACACACACAACAAAGGACTACCAACTCTGTACATTATTCAAACTAAATCGACCCGCCACCAGGCTGCAAAAGGCATGGAATGTGCTCGCCGTACTTTGTGTTATGTTATAACCAGCCGACATTTTGGGGACGTTTCACGACCGCAAATCGAGTGTCATTTAACTTCCAGCAGACAATTGTTTTTTAGCAAATGCCGTAAGGTGTGGATCCCTGGTATTTAGATTCAGGTGATAAAGTCTCCTGACATCCTTTAGGACAGTTAAAATACACTGGAAACGAGCTGGGGTGGTGTTCTGCCCCGTGGGATAAGATCTTCGCATGGGTATTTATATAGCGCCTACTACCACTGATGAGGCGCTAAGGTGTACAAATGCAATGCAATAGATTTCGCAATTACAACAAAGTGAGCTATTGCCATTTTCAAATACACCATTTGATTAATGCTTCACGAAGGGAAAAAAAATCCAATAACATTTTCAATGCCAATAGCTCAAAACAATGTCATTGCGAGACCTATTGCATTGTAAATGCTTGTTGTAAATGGGTACTATTATAGATTCGGCCCATGTTGGGAGAAATTCTAAAGTGCAACAGGCCCTTAAGGCAACGGTTAAGATGGGCCCCCACAGAAGAATATTAGCTTTGTACAAGTCCACCGGGAGGGCAGCAGGGCCAGGTGCTTTACCCCCTTTTCTAGAAGTTATTGTATCAGTCACTTCATCTAAGGTAAATGGAGTAATGCTGAGGGATTGTTCCAGATCTAGGTTACCATTGATGTTAGGAACCCCAATAGAGTCAGGTTTAGGGATCTGTGCAGAACAGATGGCAGAAAAATGTTTAATCCAGTTATCCTCAGGTACTGCAACCACAATCCCAGGTCCAGCCTCCTCTCTCAACGGGGCAGAATTTACTATCTTCCAGAATGCGTTATTGTCATTCTTGCTGCTTGCTTCACATAACGCAGCCCAAGCCTCTTCCCTTAACCGGGTTTTCCGCTGTTTCAGGGCCTGCCGATAAACAGATCTGCAATGCTGAACCTTAGCTCTGCACCTGGGGTTTTTATGTAGTGCCTCTTTAAGCCTCTTATTTGCCTTGGTACATTGTGCATCAAACCAGCTGTTTCTAGCTTTATTTGTTTTTGTTGTTGATTGCAAAGACCACTCCATCTACTGACCAATCCTTAGAGTTGTAGGAGAGGAGATCAGGGAGTGGCTCACTCTCTGCCTCCTGTTCCTCATCTGCAACCATAAGCATGGTCACATCAGCCCTGTCATTGTATGATTTAAGGCGATTTGTGTTTATCACCCTCTTGGGGTTTCTACATGTGCCAAGGCCAACTAAATAGGTGACCTCCCCTTTTCCCTCAAGGATAGAGTAGAGTCCATTTGTCGTGGAGGGTCCTAGGTGCCATATGCTACAAAACCCATACCTTCTGCCCTGGCTGGAACTCCACCATACCAGAGCTTCTGGAGCTCTTGGCTGGCCTCAAGTTTTTTGTTAGCTTTTTTCATTTATACAGCCATCCTTGAAAGAAGGCCAAGCATATAATCCACAATGTCTTGCTTTGGTTCCTGGAGGGGTCTTTCCCATCTGTCCTTGACAAGATAGAGGGGCCCTCTTACAGGGTGTCCAAACAAAAGTTCAAAGGGGGGAAACCCTACTCTCTTTTGTGGCACCTCCCTGTCAGCAAAAAGCAGGCAAGGCAGTAAAACATCCTATCTCCTTCTGAGGTTTACAGGGAGTCCACCAATCATACATTTTAGGGTCTTGTTAAATCTTTCAACAAGCCAATTGGTCTGCGGATGGTATGGTATAGTGAACCTATAGGTCACCCCACTCTCTGCCCACATGTGTTTTAAGTATGCAGACAAAACGTTTGTACCTCTGTCTGATACTACCTCCTTAGGAAAGCCAACACTAGTAAAAATACCAAAAAGGGCCTTGGCCACTGCAGGTGCAGTGGTGGTCCCTAGGGGAATTGCTTCAGGGTACATGGTGGCATGATCCATTACCACCAGAATAAATGTATTCCCTTATGATGTTGGAGGGTCAAGGAAACCAACAATGTCAATCCCTACCCTTTCAAAGGGTATACCAACCACTAGAAGTGGAATTAAGGGGGCCTTCAGGTGGCTACCTGTCTTCCTTCTGGCCTGACAGGTGGCATAGGAGTTGCAAAACTCCTTCACCTTCTGGGACATTCCTGGCCAGTAGAAGTGGTTGACTGACCTACTCCAGGTTTTTGTATGGCCAAGATGCCCAGCTAGGGGAATGTCATGGGCCAATGTGAGGAGGAATTGTCAAACCTGCTGAGGCACTACCACTACACTAGTGACACCAGGTTTGGGGTCTCTGGCCTCAGTGTATAGGAGTCCCTACTCTCAAAAGGTCTTGTGGGAACCACTGACACTTCCCTTTTCCTGATCAGCAGCTTGCTGCCTCAGGCTTTCAAGAGTGAGACAGGTTCTGTGCCTGTGGCACAGATATTCCCTAGATAGTCCCCCTGGTCTTAAGAGCTCTGCGGTGTAAGGCCCAAGCTCCTGACGCTCAGTTCCCTATGGGGCTGACACATCTTCTCCATGGGAAGAGGGGACTTGATCTGGTGTCTGTTTTGAATCTGGTTTCTCAGACTTTCTACCTTTTCTCTTGGATGGTTGGTCCATAATTTCAGGCTCCAACATTTCTTTTTCACCTTGGGTTTTGCTTTGTGTTCTGGTTTTTACACACACTCATTCAAGTATTCCCAGCATTGCTGCATGGGTTTTCCTCTCTACCTCAGCCCATGCTGAGTACTCCAAATCGTTTCCAAGGAGACAATGTATAGGCTTAGCAGGAGACACCACTAACCTTTTGAGAGACCGAACCCCTCCCAAATCTAAGGTCACCAATGCCATTGGATGTTTCTTAGCCTGATTTTCAGTGTTGCGGACTGTGTAGGTCTGTCGAAGGAGATATTGGTTTAGGGACACCAGTCACTCAGCCACCATGGTGATGCTGACACCAGTGTCCCTCAGGGCTTCCACCCTAATCCCGTTTATATTTGGCTCTTGGCTGTACTTTCCAGATTACTGAGTCAAACAGCCAGGGTAGCTACATCGACCCCTCCCTATGAGACTAGAGTTGCCTGAGTGAGCACCTTGACAGGGCTCACCTGTGATCCCATCTGGAGACTCACAAGTGCATTTACTGCAGGTGTGCTAGAGGCATTCTTTTTGCTTTTACAGTTAGGGTTTCCAATTAGGTTTCCAGTTGTCTTGCAATCAAAACACCAAGAATTCTTGGGATCACAGTTCTTACCCTTCCACAAATCAACTCTTACATTGAGACATGGGGATAAAGACACAGAGAGATGAGCACTGAAAAATACACAAAGTCACTGGCACTGGAACATGAGAACATAGAGACATTAATGCATGAATGCAAAGACTAGATCTGTGAGATAAACTAGACGGCCATGGACACTTGGACCAGGGGCATAAGAACAAACAAATCTATGGTCCCTTCTAAACAAAGCAGTTCTTTAACAGCCCATACCTTATTTCACAACCCCTTTTGAAGGGCCACGGGGCATGCAGGGGCTGCTGGGCCCAACCTTGGTGGTTGAGGCTTTTTACTCCTGGTGTCCTGGGGCCCAAACTTCCATGTATCCTGCTTAACTGGATCAAGCACCCTTCTGCAATTGACTATCAGTTGTAGCTGTGGTCAAGCAGTCATGTCTCCCTCGGGGAGGATGTAAATACAGGTGAGTGAACACGACTCATAACTCAAAATGCAAACAGTAGGAACAATAAATCATTGTCCAGACAAATATTTGCTTTTATAAGAAAAAGTACTATTTTATTTCTGACCTTGCACATGCAAAGAGATGCGACATTCATATGCAACAACACAGTCCACCTTGAAGTCAGGCCTCTAGCGGTCATCAAACGAATCCCTGTCCCACCCTCTTTCATGTAACGTGTTCAGGGCTGTTCCCCATTCACTGATGGGCACATCAGGGAATGCAAACTAGTAGGCCGTACTCAAATGTTCCCTTTTCACTTTTCAGGATTTCAGTCAAAAGTGTTTATGGTGCCGCAGCACCTTTAGCAGGGAATCCCCTGGGGCCACAAAGGCCCTAGTTCAAGTTGTACCTGCTCCTGCAGCATGGCAGCATTCAGTGTTACAGTGGTTGCCCTCAGCACAAGCAATCACGAGATCCTATCCTTCTTTGAGAAGTCAGGCTGCTCGTGGTACACGCTGCAGCGTCTAGCTGGTGCAGGCTCACTCTCTGGAATGTCACAGCCTCTCTTCCCAGCAATCAGAGCAGCTCAAGCTCACATCGATGCACTGAGTCAAGTTCTCCCCTGTGGGGGAATTCAGTCCTCTGGGCCCCAACTGGAGTCCCTCAAGGGTGTGTCATTCTGCTTGGCATCCAACTGCTCCATCAGGGTCAGTCCAGGGCAGATCATTTGGTAGGGCTAGTCCTGCCAATCACAGCCTTACTTCATTTCTGGGCAACGGCCCTAAGTCTTTAATGATTTGGTCCCTGCAGCTCCCCTTGGCATACGGGGTTGCCACGGTACCTTCTGGACACAATGTAGACTCCTCAGGTGCAGCTGCCCGCACAACGGCAGTCCCTTCTGACATGTGGGCTTGCCGCTCAGGTGTTCACAAGTCCTGCCAAGCTGGTTGCACAACTTCTTCTCTGGTAACCCCCTCTGGCATACAGGGACACCACAACTAGGCCATATGGGCTCACCGCCCTCCACACATTGCCCAATACTTAGCACAGGTCACCAAAAACAGTCTTGCACACAGGCTAAGGCCCGAGCGGTGCACAGCTGAATTCTCACACCTCACACATGGAGACATTGTGGTTAGGCTCCCACTGGACTATGCTCCATCCAACGCTTTGATCTTACTCGCAAAGTGCACTGGTCTTGGCAAGCAGGCAGGCACTGGTGCTCCAGGGCAAGTGGTCTTGGTTTCCCTGGGTGACATCTCCTCATCCAGCAGGGGGACTAGCAGGCTTTTGCTCCCAGTCCTGGTCACTGACAGAAATCCTGCATAGCTTCCCCTTCCCACACAGCCCCTCTGCCTACTCGGCAGATGACAAATCTTTAGGTACTCAACCTCCATTTTCTCATAGTCCTTTTCCAGACACCAAATGTGATTTAGGGTCTGGGTCTTTGAAGTTTTATGTTGATGTTTTGCTTCTTTTGAAGTGGCCACTTCTCCTTTTCATCTTCCTTCATGAAAGAGGTCTAACACCGCAGGCACTACTCCTGAAGCTGATTGTCCAAACCACAATTCATGGGAGGGACCAGAGTTAAAACCTGGCTGTAAGCCACAGCCATATGTGCATCAAAATGTTAATCCCGGACCCCCCGCACTATTATTTAGGATTCTCTTATCAGCCCTGTCTCCCTTCCTGAGATGTGTCCAGGTGCCTTCCTTGTGATCTATCATTGAGTCAAAGAGCAGTCTGGAAATGTAAGGGGACTCTCTTCCTTTTTCCTCCAGCATGTCCCCACCCAGCTCACAGGAATACAGAAACACACTATTGTGTCTGGGGGGATTCCTCTCCTCCGCTTGTCTTTACCAGGCAGGCCTGGGATTCCCAAAATTTAACCTAGGGTCCTCCATGCAATGTACCATTGCAGGCACACTCAGCAAAGGGTACATTCATAGCACACTTAGTGTTCAACATTAATACCTCCATGCATTGTACCCTCACAGGTATGCATGCATTCAGCACACACACTCAATCTGCCCGCACAGTTTAGCACGGACATTTTTCTATCTTTAATGAGGGTGTGTTATTTCAAAACACATGCACTGCCAGCAAACACACTCACTATGTGCTCGCTGCACAGTTCTTCACCCTTCATGTATTGTACTTCACGTAAACACGCATACACCCAGCACATGCTGTCCTGCGCAAGCACTGCAGAGCACTACATCTCTCATGTAATGTATTTCTCCCAGGCATACATACACCCAGGACATGTACTAAACACACATGTACCTTCAGTACTGCTCCATACATATATTGTACCCTTCCCAGGCACACACACAACTAATGCAGAGTTACTACTCCTGCGCTATGCAGCACTCCACATCTACCTGATGCAGGCGAAGGCAAAGTTAAACACACAGCAGTGGAACTTTTAAAAAGTTGAGCATCAGTGGCAGCTCGCATAGGGCGTGCTGCGGGGTGGCGGGCGGGGAGGGGCAGTGTGGGGGTAGTAAGCTCGGACATACGACGGAACGGAGGAAAGTAATTGTTACGTTTCTCCGTTCCATCGTATGTCCGAGCTAACAACCCTCCACCCTGCCCCTCCCCGCCCGCCCCACAGCCCCGCAGCACGCCCTATGCGAGCCGCCACTGGTGAGCATGTAGAGCCACACTCCATTGACTCAGGATAAAAAGTTCTTGTTCACTACTACTGATCACTACAAGGTATGCTGTCACCACCGCACTTGTGCTGCTTAACTCCTGGTGAAGGCATTAGCCTTTCACCACTGTGCGGGTAGAGCTTTGGGAACCTCTCACATTCCAACAAGACCACAATCCTTGAGACAGGCCTAGGTCATGTAGCACCAGCTGCAAGGATGTCATATGCGTTCTGATGTCACAGTAAAGAAAGAGGGGCTTCAATCAGGCCAGGCCTGCTGCATTTGAAGGAGAAGAAAGGGATTTCCTTTTTTATTGTTTGAGTTTACATTGTTATTTAGATTGCACTGCCTTCCACCTGTACAGTCAGTGTAGCAGCCAGAGGAAAAAAGAGACCACAACAGAGTGAGGGTCTGCCCCCAAAGTGTATCACTGCCACTCCCTGTACTAGTAGAATCCAAACAGTGTTTCATCCCCTCAGCTAATATATTTACAGAGTAAACACTGTTTGGATTCTACTAGTAGCAGGGAGTGGCAGTGATACACTTTGGGGGCAGACCCTCACTCTGTTGTGGTCTCTTTCTTTCTCTGGCTGCTACACTGACTGTACAGTGCAATTTAAATGACAATCTAAACTCAAACAATAAAAAAGGAAATCCCAGGGCACTGCACGTTTATATAATCTCAGAGAACTGCTGCTAAAATAAAAGCGTGAATTCCAAATGCAAATGCAGAGGTATGGTACATGCTGAGTTTTTACTGTGTCTTCTTTTCCCCAAGTGTCACATTGAGCCCCCTTCTGCTTTCCTTGCTTCCTGTCGGTATGTAAAGTGTACTCCCAGTCAGTAGTTTTCAGTAGTTTTCCTCATCTTTACCAACTCCCTCTCCTCCCACCCCATTCCACTCCCCTAGACAGTCATTGGAGTCACTTGTGTCCCAGGCCAAAACAAAAACACAAGGCAAATGAAAATGTACCACCCTACTCCTTGTTTGATTTTTAACCACAGACATTATTGGGGTACAGTTCAATGGCCAAATAGACTCCCGGTCCCAGGTGCGGCAACAACAGCTGCACTTGTTATAGCCACGTTTCTTCAGTCATTTACCATTTCTCATTTTGTAGCCAAGCAAGGGTTTTGGGAGTATGGGTAGGGGATTGGCAGGAATTATTTTTAAAATTATAAGAATATACTCGAAATCCATGAATAATGTTATGCGGTTATTTTCCATTTTTCAGAGGTAGGGGACACCGGGACAACATTTCTAAAAGTATACAGCGTAGAGCTCTTCAGTAAGGTTTCCAAATTTTGTGCATCAGTAGCTCATCCTTCAGTCCATATTTTCTTATTTCTGGTGCTGTTACAAGTGTTAATAATAATAATACAACAGGACTAAACGTACCAGAATGCAACAAAAGATAATTACTGCATGATGGACTCGTGCCTGGTTGCAAGAAAAGAGAGCTCTGACTGCTTGGCATATGTTCGGGAGGTGAATATTGCATCATGCAGCTTTAAAAAAAATTGAGAGTGTCATATTACACCCAAATTAAAAAAAATGAACAAGGCAATATTGCAATCATTATGCAGTACCGGCCAATGTATAAAATATGCACAATGCAATGATATAACTGTATGATGGTGTGTCATGTGCTGATGTGCTGCAGATGTTATTGCTCAGTCTGTAAAACTTAAGAGTATGGTCCTGGACCGGTGCATGATAAACGTATTTTTATGCTCAACAATGTATATCAAAGGACATTCCATTTTGTGTTTTATTTTTAAACTATGACATATTGCATGTGTTTGTGGTCCCCCTTACAAAAATGTGCCGCGCTGTGTTTTTTGTAAGGATGCCATCATCAGCTTGTAACATTGCCTAACCCAAAATGTTAACACTGGCGAATATTCGTGACTTTCAAACGCTGAAAATGTTTTTCTTATTTCGAAATCTGTTTACATCTTTAACTTAATAATTGAGATGCATTTGATTGGATGACAACAATAAGACTTAGATCCCTCAAAAAAACATAAATAAAATGGGGTATAAATATTAGTATAGTGAGCTCTTGATATGCACAAGGGGGTCAACTGAAACTTCATTTGTTTTGTATTTTGGGCATTGAATTGTTCAGTTACATCAAATGGGCAGCAAATAATGTGTGCTTCTGCCTTTGAACTTTAGATGCCTTCCAACTGGTTTTATATGCCACTCTAAGTTGATCAATTTGTACTTCAACCACTATTGGTCATCATTTAGGGGTCGCAGCTGCGACCCCTGGTTCACCCCTTGCGACACCTGGCACTGCTTTTGTGACCCCTGGCGTCAGAGGTGGCAAATCTGTACCAAGAACACAGGGTGTCTTGCATCATCACCATCAAGCTCCAACCTCGTTTTCTACTCATTTCTAGTACATTCATAGAGAATAATAGTTCACTATTAGGGTAATAAAATGTAGACCAGTAGGATCTGGAACTGACCTTCACTGGCATCTTAAGTAAGAAGAATTAACTGTCTTTAAAAGTTTGAAGTGTGTGTGCATGTGGGTAAGAGTGATTTTGTATGAGAGAGTATGTAAATGTATGAGCATGAATATTTGTATGTGAGATTGTGTGTGCATGTCAGTGGGTAAGCATAAGTGAGTCAGAGTAGAATGAGTGGGAGAGTGTGAAAAAGGGAGTCAGAGTAAGAGTGAGTGCAAGAACCTGAGTAAAAATGAATGAGTGCAAGTGAGGGCTAATGAGTGAGCGATACTGAGTGTGAGTGAAAGAATGACTGTGAATAAATGAATGGAAGTGAGCATGAGGGAAAATGAGTTGTTATGCTTGCGATTTTGTTGTTGGACTTGGCATGCGTTTTGGCTGATAGAAGCGCTCTCTGCAAAATGCTGGCACTGGCAAACTGGAGGCAATACTTACATATAGATACCCATGGCAAAATGCTAGTGCTCGCACACTGTAGGTGAAATTTTGGAATGGGACACCAGTGGAAAAATGTCAACACTGGAGGAAATTCATTGCATAGGTGGCATCTGTGACAAATTACTGGCACTAGCACACTGAAGGAAATTCTTGAAGACAACTGTGGCATATATCAGGGGCTCATCAATGACAAAATGCGGTCCTCTACATACTAGACGGAACTTTTGACATAAGGATCCCCTATAGTACATGGACAGCAGTAGTACCAACATTCTGGCATTGGCATATTTATATAATGTTTGGGCAAAAAGGTCACCCATAGCAAAATGCTGGCCCTAACAATGGAGCTAATTTTTGTCATATGTGGGCACCCAGAGGACGTTTCCAAAACATAATTAGGTCAATTATTGGGGACCGTCAGGTTTAATTAACATGGCACAACATGAAAGGACTTGAATATTTAATGAGTGCTTTCAGAGTCACGGATTTTAGCTAACTTATGTGAAAATTGTGTGTTAAAATGAACTATTAGAGCACAGTGTTTTCAACATTTTCTCAGGAGAGAAACCCCCACTCTCTGATCTCCCCTAGATGTCAGTCCCACACTTGCTTAATAAAAATTTAGGTAGCTGTTCCCTTGACATATCATGTCCACATCTCTATATAGATAGTAACCAAAATATACATTTGTTTGTGTTGTTCCTATATTAATCATGCAATTATTCTCGAACTTCTGCAATATTGTTGTGATGTCATTAAGATTAAGGTCATGTGACATCGCTTCCTGGCACAATTCAGGGTCAAAGGTCATACGATGGCACTTCCTGTGATATCATTGAGGTCAAAGGGTATTTGAGGTCACTTCCGCTACCCCTGGCAATTAAGTGAATCGGCCTCCATGCCCTTTTGTCTCTTCTGGTTTTCTTATAAGGGTCGATGTATGATGGTGAAAACCAAGTCTGGAGCCTCAAAAAATAGTCTGGGTGCCCACCACCTCAAATCATTCACACAAAGAAAGCACTGGTCCAATGTTGTGGAATGATGGATGAGCAGCTGCCTGGCTAGTTAGAGGTCCTTTTGACTAGTGGAAGTGGGCATGTTGTCACACTTGCTTGCTGAGCTGTGCCCATGTTCCGCCAACAACCTATGCTTACCTTGTCTTTCTGTTCTGCTCACTGTTTCAGTGAGGTCTCTCCTGCAGGAGCCAGACACAGTTAGTACAGTGCTGACTGACAGTGGGATCACATCATTGTATGCATCGTTTCTGTGTAAGCTCATGCGTGCCAATGTGTTTAGAACTGCCTTTAAAACTCATTCAGTTATTATCAATGATTGCTATTAAAATGTGCTTGCAAATGCAGCATTTGCCATACATTTTCCCAAAGGTGCCTTGATGGAGAACACAGAACCCCATGTATACTTGCATTCATATTCATATTCTATTCAATTTTTCATTTTTTATTGTATTATCTAGAGGTGCTTTTATAACAGCATTTCACACACATTTCCTCAAAGGCTCCCACAATTCCCTTTGCACTGTGCTTTAAGGGCATAATTTCCTATTACTTATCACATATAGCTGTAATTGTAATTGTAATTGCATTTATATAGTGCTTACTACCCCTGACAAGGCGTCAAAGTCAAGGTAGAATACTTTAAAAACTACTGTCAAATGTATTGAGTTCTTTTAAACCTCAGTATACTGTGTTTTTAAAAATATTGTAGGGGTAACCAAATCTCTGTCCACCCCAAGACCCACTTTATGGTATACTTTTCCTTTGGGGCCAGGCCCCCCAAAACGTCTACTCCTGGCTACGGGCCTGGGAATACCCATGCCTTTTAGGGTGGTACATCAAACACACAAAAGGTGCAGCACTAAGACTGATTTGCAAAAGGCAAATTACATGAGTTACGCCCACCTCTAGTTTCAATGTCTTTCTATCACAAGATCGTACAACGGGGCCGTACGATACTCACACATTGACCACCCAAGATGGTTTGCTATAGACCTAGAGTAGCTCAGAGGTGGGTTCTTTTCTTAGATGCTTAGAACCTGAGAGGACAGTAACTATGACCAGACGCATTGCACTTAAGAAATGAATACTTTCTTACCAGCTCTTTAACCTCCAGCCTTCCTTGAACAACAACATTTATAACATTGACAACACAAACGAAGGTCAACACAACATATCAGACAAAAAAGTCCCACGTTATAACACCTCTAACACCGTACATGTATGCCATGTAGGTGGATGTTAATATGCCCACAGCATCATTCCCTCGCACTACCAAACAGGCATCATATATCGATACATGTCTAAATAGAAATCATGCGACCCGCTCAACACAGTACATAACCCTTCAGTAGTAGGATATCAGGGCTCTGAGGCACCACCTAATTCTTTCAGTTGATTCACATTCACGCAAATCTGCAGGGCAGTGCAAGTCAAATAACCAAATGTCCTCATCCGAGGTGCTTAATTTCAGCCGGTGGTTTCCGGTGCTCAGCACCGGCACTTAATTGTCACCACCGGTGCTTGAGACAGTCTGCCACAAGGTGGTGCTGTCTGGCTATTTTCGAGATCACCACAACAGCAGTCAATTATTAATTCAATATACATAAAAAAATACTATTACCTGATTACCTGCCACCCAAGCTATTCTTATAGCTTTGCGGGGCCTGGAATAGTTCGAATTGTGACACTTGCAGGAGTGTGATAGACAGTAGTTGTGTTGTTACTATCAATGACAGTGCTGCCAGGGGCGATATGTGGTGCAAGCTGCAGTGGCCTCCTGACTAGAGCCTTGGCACTTTTTTATTTTTACAAATTAAGCACTGCATCTGTATCTTATCTGGATCTCCGTCTACAACCAAAAAACTAATTATAATAAACAAAACACCATATAGTGTCACTCTGCCTATCACTTACCATTACTCACAAACAACAGCAGACTTCAGTCTGCTAAAGAATCCTTGAAACCAAAGAGCGAAAGTGCCAATGTGTCTGCCACTGTGAGGCCACAATGGCAGAATGTGTGCCATATAAATACGTACAATGCAACATAACCTAGATAGTGCTGTATATTATTATTTTATTTTTTTGCATTTTAGCATTTTTAGCCTGCTAGTTTAAAGAAAAGTGATATTCCTCCCGCCCCTCCCCTCTACCCGCCGAAGATGGAGATGATTTGGAAATGTATAAATGATTTGTCTTTATAGACGTTGATGATACATACATTACGCCCAGTGGCGTAATGAAGCCTCAGGGGGCTCCCCTGCAAGGTACACAGAGGGGGCCCTCCATATCACACTTCTGTTTTGCATTTGGGGTATTGTAAGCAGGAGTATAAATAAGGATGCTGACATTATATATCAGAGTATATATGTGACCTTTTCTTGAAAAGCACAGGCTGTACCTCAAACATCCAGAGGTTCTGCATGTAAAATAATGCTCAGGATACAAAGGGTGGCTTATTTAAATAAGGGAGACTCAATGTGACAGCGGCCCTCCTAAAACTTGAGTAGCTTATGGTGCACAGGGATGCTCAGAATGCCCTGGCAGTGACTTAACACTCTGTTCTTGCATCACACGTCATGCCGGTCATGCAGCGGTTCCATCCGATATGGTTATACATACTCACATGATGCAAGTTTTTACAGCACCCCGATACTTAGGGCCATATGTACGAACACATTTTCCTATAGGCGCAGAATGGGTAAAAACCTTTGATACATCTGGCCCTAGTGCCATGCAGACTTCCACAAGGTACCAACGTGCAGTTGGCATAGCTCAAACAATGACAGAGGAACATAGATACAAAATGTTGCAAATGAATGGTATCTAAACACATACCCCTGCCATTTAATACTGTATTTTAAAAGCACATAACATAGCCTATTGAAAAGGCCAGTAGACTACCATGATCCACAAAGCGTTTAATTTCTTTAATTCGTACAAGCTCTCGCAGGCTAAAATGTAACCAAGCTTATTGTCTCTAATTGACAGGGGTGCATTTAGCCTTGAAGTTCTGCTGGCGTAAAGCACATACTAATCCCTGGGAAAATATAGAGTGCTATGGGACAGACTCCACGTACATCAAACACGACAATGAGCAACACTGCTGACTCTATGCTGTTGCATAGTAAATTTTCAATAGAGTACACCTTGTGAAAGATGTCTCTATCTCTTAAATTTCTCGAATGCAGTTCTCCCTCTTAATTCTACCTCTGTCTCTTATTCTGTCATCACTATGCTCCCACTATCATATCATTGGTGCCATATACCTATGTGCCTTCATGCTTCTCATTTCAAAATTCTGACCTGATATAGTTATCTGCCTGGGTGACCTACGTCAAACGCCTCTTGCCCAGTGTACAGCATGGTTTTTGTGTGATTCCAGCAAACCCTGGCATGTTTGAAACCTGTGTGGTGGCAAGGGACAAAAATGTATCAAGGCATCTCTTTGGCATCCAGTCCAAGGAGCGAATCATAATTTGCGATAACCTATATGCTTGGGAACAGGAAAATACAATTCTGCGTTAGCTACATCACAGAGGAACAGGTCGGTCCTATTTCTTCTTACATAAGTTCATGTTGTATCAGGAGAGCGGGCTCCCAAAAAGAGCGGCACCTGGGGAAAGGAGCCCCTGCTGTCCTCCCTTTGTGACAGCCCTGTGCCCAAAGTGGTACTGCCTTTAGCATGGGTGACTAGCTTCCCCATGCTCAGGCCATGACATGACTAATGGATGGTGGCAGCTCTTAGACAATGGGTACTGTCCTTTATATATACAACCCAATGCAGAAGATTACTTACTGGCTCTGCCATGTGAAATTAGTGTAATGTGTCCTGGCTGGGGTCCACATTCATGAACCTGTGAAAGTTGTATATCACGAATGCTTGGACACATACAGGATGGGGTACACCATCATGGCGGTTCCACAGTATGTACACCCAGGACTGAAGGCTACTACACAGGGTAGTGATAGCTCAAAAGAGCAATCCATTTCACCTTTCCTACATTTCTCCCTGAACTACTTCCTCTCATCTTCCTCTCCTACATCATCATGGGCAGTCAGGTGTTATGTATCTGGTTATGGAATCACGTTCACGTTAATCGAGAAGGAAGATTTCTTTGTATTGACTTTCCTTCAAACGAGTCAGATTCAGCAGGTCTGCTTGATGTCTGAGCGAAGGAAAACCTGAAGAGCAAACTGTGGCTGAAAGCATGGCCACTTCTAAACTATTCAAGAAAGAAGATGGGCTGTCTCCCCCAGTTATGTGTCCAGCTATGGCAAAGACAGTAAACCAAGCAACAGTTACTGATTGCCCGAAAGAGTGTCTCAATGTGATATACAAACCCTATGGACGTTATGGAATGTCTACCATTTCTGTAAGTGTGACTATTGTTTTGTGCTGATTTCTATAGGATTTAACTATATCTACAGCAAAATGTACTAGGAATTGATTGTCTGACTTTAAAATTTCAAGTTTGCTTTTTAATCTGAATGGCTGGTTGGCCTGACAACAACAGTTGGTGGGTACAAGTCGGCCCTATTCAGCAGATATCAAGTTCAGCTTTTGATGTCATGGATCTCTGTACACAGGATATATGTAAGACCTGAATCAGAGACAGGAGGTTTGGCTGTTGCACTTGAAGGAGTAGGGGACATACTGCGGGACTGAAGAAGAAAGTCCCATTGTACATGCATCTGAAGAGAAGGAAGAAGACTGCCTTGTGAGCTGAGAACCTGACTGACTCACCTAAGAACTCAGGCGTTGCGAGCTGGACTACTGCCCACAGAGACGGGAGCCTGCCCAAGGCTGGTGCCTAGCTACTGTTGCCTGGTGGACTGCAACTTTTAGCGCAACTTGACTGTTGTAACTTCTCTCCATTCCTGCAAGAGACAGAGAGAAAAATAGAGAGAGACCTTTTATGTGGAGCTCTGTTATCTTGCTGCAGAGGAAGTTTTCATTAACCTGAGAGCTAAACTGTTTTTTCTCAGATTGACGAAGCCCATGACTGCAGCTGCCTCAGGCTTCTTGGTTGACCTGGAGTTTCCTGTATTGACCAGCCACCACTGCCACAACAACAAACACATATCACTGCACTGTCCCCACCACTCTTTCGCATGAAGACTATGTACAAGTGCATGTATACTTATGACCTGCCTTATACTGAACTTAGTTCAAAGGCCATGGTTGGAACCTCCCCAGTAGCCTTTGGCAATGACCATCTCTTTCACTTATCTCTCTAACGCCACATCATGCCAACCACAAGTGACTTGCACCTTCAGTTTGAGGGCATGCCAATGAAACAGTTATCACTGTATTTGGACAAAATATTAACTACAAGTATTGTGATGCAAAAATATTGTGTCAAGAATATTAGGATGTCAAAAATATCCTCAACAGTAATATCGAAGGTAAGAATATTATTTAAGTGTTGTTTTAATATTGTTATAAAAAAATCACAATGGAAAATATCGTTGTATATAATATCATTTGTAAGTATTATTTTGTTTGTAGGTATTTTAGTGTGTTTGATTTTATATGTTTAGTATTTTTTTATTTATGTGTTTATTAAAATAATGTATTAATTATAACATTTTGGTAAATTTGTATTTTAGTTTTGTTAATATGTATAATAATGTATATATATAATTATTTTTAGAAGTGGGTTGTTGGGTTTTTAAGGGATGAGAGTGGAGAGATATTGAAAAAATGAATATTTTATTTTTAATTTAATGTTAATTATTTTAATGGGATGCAAATTAATACTGTAAAATCTATACATTTATTTTGTAACATTAATAGTTTTTCTAAACAATAGTTTATAATTATTTTGTATGTATATTTTAATTTTATTAAATGTAAAACAATATTATAAATATTAAAACCATTATTTAAATTATAAAAATGAGGTAAAATGTAAAATATATAAAGATATTCTAGATAATGTAAAATATTTGTACATTATTTTTAAAAACAATTAATATTTTTAAATCATTTTTAAAATTGAAATATTTTAAGGAGTTTTTTAATTTGGAAAATTACATTGCCATTGTAAATAAATTGTTTGAAAATGTTTTAATTTTTATATTTACATTTATTTTATGTTTGTAAGGTGTCTAATTAAATTATGAAAATAGAATAAATATGTATTATTTATGATATTTACATTTATATTTAGATGTATGTATATTTATGCAAAAAAGTAAACAAAATTTCAGTATGACATTTTTAATATGTTTAATATTGGAATAAGCTCTGTTGTTGAAATTATATTTTCTAAAATGTAATAATTTTAATTGAAAAAATAATACTTAATTGGTTGCTCAAGGTTATGTTAAAGTTTTTCGGGAGTTTTGTAGTTTATTTTTTATTTTTGAATATGCGTTTTGCTATTATTGCTAAGTGATCTACTCCTTTGTTTTTTATGAAGGGTTTGACTTTATATTGTAGCATGTCGTACATTCTTTTGGTTTGTTTGCTAAGTTTAGGTGCAATTTGGTTTACAGATTTCTCCATTCACAGTTGTTGGTAGATTTGCTCTTTCTGCAATGCTTCTATAAATTTATAGAGTGTAGGGTGGGTTCTCTCTAGTATGGATTGGAAGGCATTGTGCCATCCTTCCACTGTGTAGCTGGTTTTTGCTTCCTGTGCCAAGGTGCTGTCACAGACATTCCACCATGTTATTTCATTTCATTTCAGGTTACTTTATTTCGGCCACCAGGGCCATAAAAGCACACTCCTTATACAATAGATACAATGTACAGCATAATTAAAATCCATTGCGAAACCATGTTATTTAGAATTTGGGTTGGTGTCTGTGTCCGAAGAGATTCAGTCTGCCAACTCAAGTATCTTTAAAATAATCCATTAGGGGGCTTAGTTTGTGTTGATTTTGTTGGTAGAAAGGGCTTTCTATTGGTAAATTGCAGTGGCTAGCTACTTCTGTGACAGGGACATAGGCTGGTGCTATAATTGTTTTTATTTCAAAGGCACATTGACTGATTGTAGCATGTTCTACAATTAGTGCAGTTTGTTGGATGTGTTTCTATATGCTTTGATTGAAATGGTAGTAACAGCCTAGTGTAGCTGTGTGGGGGTACATTTTTTAAATGGTTTGAATCATGGTTTGTTCATAGTATATGATTATTTTTTGTTGGTAGTAGTTATTTTTTATGTTTAATGTGGTTTAAGAGTTTATGTTAAATGTTACTTTGGTTAATTGGTAGTAGGGCCTATGCAAAAGAGATATTTGCGTTTTGATATGTACCATGTAAGGTGTTAATCTGAGTGAATAGCTTGAGACACATTTTGAAGGTCCCATCCATCATCCAGGTTTGACAATGGCTTAGTTTTAGTAAGTTATTTGCTGTGGAAAGTATTAGGATTCGTCAATTGTTGTTTAAATTGTCATATAACAGGAAGGGTTCCTCATTATGTGTAATTTTTAAGTGTTCAGGTAGTTCTATATCTTGGTATTTTCTAGAGACGGGGCAAGTACGCTGGTGACTTTTTTAATTTGTGCAATTAAACATTTTAAAGTGGGTATTAGTGTTAGTTGACCTCTGATGTGTTCAGGGACTTTAGGGAGTATATCTTTCAGGATTTTGGTTGTGGGCTCCTAGGAGCTAGTGCTTGCCTCTCCTATGTCCTACAACACCTCCCTTACTTCTATTTCTGTCACATGTGGAGGTGTTGTGTTCCCTTACATCAATCACAACATCATCTTTTGTAGTGGCCCTTCCATTGCATGCATTAGAATAATATTTGGTACAGCTCCAATTCCCATTTTCCATCAGTATACTTTCTTGGTTGTAGGTATAGCCCTTGTGACTTAGGGCCCGATTACGATGTCGTCCTGAAAGCAGTCCAACCGAATCGGTTTGGGAATGCTTTCCGAACGACTCGGGTTCGGGGAGTCCAACCGACCGATTACGGTGTGTCCGAACACTGTTCGGTCGGACTCCCATTTACTTCAATTGAGCTGTGTTGCAAACGAGAACACAGGCTCCCATTGACAAAAGAGGTGGTTGGGGAAAACCTTGTACCCTGTGGCAGGCGCCCCATGGTGCCTGCCACACTGTGTATGCAGGGAAAGGGGGGGCGATTCGGAGGGCCCTGGGTGAAGTGGGGCCTGCTACGGCCCCCAAAGTCAGAGTCCTTCAGCTGACCCGTGTTGGAACAACCGACTCGGAAAGGCTGTCCGAATCCAATATCCTAATCGCTCGTCTGCAAACGCTGCCCGTAGACCTGTAAGAGTCGGCTCCGAACGACACCGTTACTTCGAATGCCGTTCGTAACCAACAGTTTGAATGCTTTCGAGACATCATGATCGGTCGTCCGGAAATGCAAGGCTTCCGAACCTGTTTCGACCGAATCGGATGCCATTTGGAGCTTTTCCGGGCGGCATCGTAATTGACCCCTTAGTATTGCCCTATTACTTACCAGTAATCTTTATTACTCCTAGTCCCATTGTCCTCGTCCCATTCCTTACTTATGGAGATGACCATCTCCCTGACAGAAAAAAAGAACAGAGGAATGCTGGAACTCTTAACCCTACCCCCTCCCACTGGGAGTACTTAACTAGTGCTTGCCCATCATTCCGTCTGACCTACCAAGCCACTAACAGGAAGGGCGGCCGGCTGGGAGGGATGGAATGGCGTAAGGAATGGGACGAGGACAACAGGACCAAGAGTAATGAAGATTACGGGTAAGTAATAGGGCATTACCCCAGGTCCCTCCAGTCCTCGTCCCATTCCTTGCTTATGGAGCATACCAAAGCCAGAAACCCGGCCTTTGTAACCTCCAAAGAATACCCAGGACAACAAACCAAAAAGCAGCATGCCAAGCGAAGCAAATGGGAGAACCACAGGAAAACACAGACAGGAGCACACAGCCTGCAACGCATCCCAACCAAACAACAGGGCCTCACCCCCCAGAATAAGCAGGAGACAACCAAGGCAAACTAAAAAAGCAGCCAACCCATGGTGCTGCCACCCAGAAGGCTGCCAACCCACACCAGGAACACCCCCGAACCAACAACGGATGGGGAGCACCCACCAAGGAAGCATCAGATACCACCCTCAACAGAAGGACGGTGAGGAGGCCACGCACGGAAGAAGACCCAAGGTGACCAGACACCAGCAAGCCAGGGTCAGGCCAACAGGAACACAACCAAGGACTGAAGAACCAGCACACCGGAAGCAGAAGGCACCAGCGGCACCAAGGAGGCAGCCAACCACAGAAAAAAAGAGCAAGCAGGGCACCCAGGCCCCACCGACCCCAGCCCCCAAAAATGCCAAGTGGAAGGGAGCCAGCCACGAAAGCGACAAGGCAAAGACAGACAAAACCAAAGCTGGAAAGGAAGTCTACCACAGAGACCCCAAGCCGAAAGGCGAAACCCTAAAGGGGCCAAAGCAACCACTCCATCAGAAACAACCAGCAAAGGAGGACCAGACCAGCTGCAGCACCCCACAGGGCATGAAAAGCCCAGAAGGGCACCCACCGGGCCAGAAGGCTGCCAGGCCCAGCACCACCAAGCAGCCCCACAGACCCAGAAGCAGAACCGACAGAGAGCGCGCCCAAGCAACCAACGGGAAGAACGCCCAACAAAGCCAACAAGACCCACAACGAACCCCAAAAAGATAGTCATGGGGAATCAAGAAAAGACCATAAAAGGCCCAGCCCCAACCAGGAATGAAGGGCAACAGGGCCAACAACAGGACCAACCCCAACATCTCTGGGGAGATCCATAGCAGACCAGTCCAGAAACAAGAGGACAGGGCCAGCCAACAGGACCAAGGCACATACCCAGAAGACCAACCAAGGGCAGGGCCACACAGATCAAACCAGGAAGGGAGGAAGCACTGACCAAGAGCCAGCCCCCCCAACCTGACATACCCGGCCACTAGAGAGCCCAGAGGTCACACCCACAGAAAACCCTCAGCGGAGGACCAGGCTCCAGGTCAGGAACATCCAGCACCAACCACAAGTGTCGACACAGGACAACCACCAAGTCACCCATACCAGGAGAAGGAGCCAGGGCACATGGACCAGCCAACAGACGAAGACCGAGTAACTCACAAAGAACACAGGGGATACCGCAACACAAACCTGGAACCTCACCCAACCAGGCACGTCCGTGGCCAGACTGAAGCATGCCCTACTTGCACCAGAATACCAGCTGCCTGAACACCAACCAGAAGGACCAAACAGCCAGAAACACAGACCCCACCTGGACAGGAAATGGCAGGGGGGGGAGACCAGAGGCCAGAACCCCATGAAGCACAAACCGTCACCAAGAATAAGGCCAACAACAGGAGACCACCCAAGGAAAAACAAGGGGTGGACACCAGCTGAACCCGAAGCAGACCAGGGTACAGCACCAAGAGAGGAGCAAGGCAAACTCCCAAGGCTACCGAGACCAGGAGAACCCAAAGACCAAACAGGTCAAACAGGAAAGACCCTGCCCAAACAACACACACCAAAGATGACACCCACAACCACAAACCCGGGGGTTGACCGAAGGCAAAAAAGACAGGGCTGGAGAAGACCAAGCCACCGGAGAGCAACCCAGGAAACCGGGAGGGAGGAAACCCCAACCGAACAACCAGGCAACCAACCGGCCCGGAGGACAAAGGACAACACCAAGAAACCACCCCAAGCAAGTCCCAAGACCAGCCGCAGAAGGGCCAAGACAAAACTCCAAGACAGCCCCAGAGGAAACAGAGATGCAGACAGCCACTGGCCCTAGCACAAAAACGGCAGGAAACAAGAATCATGCCAGGACCCCAAGAACAGGAGAGATAAACTGGGTGGCCCACAGCCCCACCCCACAGACATCCCCACAGGCACCTGAGAAGAGCTGACCAAACAACAGACTCCCAGCCAAGACAGGAGGCCACCAACACATCACTCCCACTGGCCCTAAAGTGTGGCACAGGGCCAAACAGCACAACCCTGAAACCCCCAACCACGAGGGCAGAGAGAAAGCTGCTGGAACCAGCCACAACCAGGCCACAGAGGAAACAAAAAACCACAGGAAGCCAGGGCGGAAGCCAGGGCAGAAGCCAAGCAGCCCACACGGCACACCAACGCCATGGCCCAGTCTTCACCCGGTGTCGGCAGGGGCAGAGGAGAGGCTAAAGGAAAAGGCAGGGAGGCTAGCCTGGGCTCCAGCTACGCCAGGCACAGAATCACCGGACCACCAGGGGGCCCAAAAGACCCACAGCCAAACAAGCGGCAATGCGACCAGAGAAAGGGAAGCCAGAAAAGGCCCACAGGCAGACACTCCAAGGGCTCCAAGGCCCCAACAGCCCAAGCCTGGCACCTCCTGGGGGCAATCCCTCCCACAACCAGGAAGCCCCCAACCAGGAGACAAGGGCAGGGAACGCACCGCCAAACCAACCGGCACAGCGAACAAGGGCACAAACCAAGACACTGCGCGGCCACGACAACAGAGGCAGAACCAAAGCCCCATAACCAGCTTGTAGCGATACCACAACCCAAGGAATAACCAGCCCAGAGGGCACATAGGCGCACAACCCACGAGGGAGCAGAGACCGAAAGAGGGACAGGGCAGAAACTGGACCCAATCAGTCACAGCAACAGCAGGGAAGTCCAGGACAAGCAGGAACCAGAGACACAAGAGGCACAAAACCTGTCCCCGAGCCACAGCATACCTTGCGGAGACCACCAGCAGGACGGCGGGCAGGAACGCCAACAGACTAAGCCCAAACAGCAAGACCAAGCCCCCAAGCAGAAAGTGACAGGACCCCGCCACCACCGCTGGGGCCCAAACCCACCACTGAGGCACCAGTGACACAACAGGCAGATACCCCACCACTAAAAACAGAGCCTGCATGATGGAAGCCAGGGACTCCATGGCGCACCATACACACAGCCCCAGACATAAAAACAGCCCACAGAAGAAAGAAAGTAGAAGAAAAACTGCCACACAGACACAACCCGGGGCCGGCAGATCCCCGACAGCACCACCACCCAAAAAATGGCCCCACCAGACAACCCATGCGTGCCCTAAAGCCAGAGTGCCAGGGCAGAGCCAAAACCGGGCCAACGGCAACCAGGCCCACCAGAGGCACCCTGAGCACAGCCCCCAAGCCGCCCGCCACCCAAGGGCTGCCGCAGTGCAAGGACTGAGAAGAGCACAGCTCGGCGAAGGGGAACAATAGGGCCCCAAGTGTGAGTGAAACCAGGAAGGGAAGTACGGCTGCTGCTCCATCGCAGGACATGTGAATCAGTGGCAGCGACGCTACCTACTTTTGACATGTCCTATCTTGAGGGACATCTGCAACACCACTTGCTATTTGTGCATTTTGTAGCACCTCAACTGCAGAGGTGATATGCTCTAAGCACCTTGCAACACCCCTACTAAAGTGTCCCCTTTCCACCTGCAGGGTTACTGTTTGCCTGGATAGGATGAAAGTGGCATTGGCCAGTCTACCAAAGGAACGGGTTAACCCATCCATTCTTGCCGCAGTGCTCCTTTCTGGAGGCCTTTGTTAGGCATGATCATCCATCATGTGCTGGCATAATGTTTCTATAGCGGTGGTGAGGCTGTCCATTTTTTGTGTTCATGTTAGCCAATTGGGTGCCAATGTTATCTAATCCAAATGACATGCATTGCTGCATGTTCTGCATTTTTTTGTTCATTAGTTTAATCTGCTTATGGTGCAGACACTGAATTTGGATCATGGACGCCTCAAGGTCTTCAAACAACTGTGCATTTGCTTCAGGATCTACGGCATGATGTGCCTCATGGTGCTGACTGTGCACACACACTGGGACACACTGCTGTTGTTGCCTCACTCCTGGGTGCTGGATGGGACAATTAGGCAGAGTGACATCATCATCCTCCGTTAGTAGTACCTGTGGTGACAATGATACAGACAAAAATGGTCTGATCGGAAAGAAAATAATTCTTTTGAATCCAGGAGGGCTAACTTAGTCAATTCTTCTGCACACTCATTTATGGACAACCTCTGAATCAATCACAAATGGTAGGAAGTCACAGCAGAAAAAAAACCGAATAAATCAAAAAGGAATCAGACACACATAGAAAACTAAATTCAAAACCACATTTTTATATATTTGCAGTAACCACAGTATTCACACAGTTTTTATAATTCATATTCTTATTTAACTCTTAGCTCCAAAGAGAAATTCTTAGTGATAGAATGGGTGCTCAGAGAAGGTGCTCATGAGAATTGAAAGTTAAGAGGGAAAAGTGGGGTATGGACCCATTACATATACCATATTACTTCATATGGAAGCCTGTCCAACATATAAGTCCAGACTCACGATTTGATTTCATCGAGCGGTGGCACAGTTATCAGATACAAATTGCCACCATGTGAAACGTCTAAATAATCCAGGCTTTAATTAGGATGTCGACGTTTCGACTTGGCACAAAGGAAAGGGACAATGATTGCCTCAATAGCGGGTCTTCTTCAGAACAAGGTTAGTGAGTAAAGAGAAACCTGGACCCATCTGTCATCCATGTGGAGTAAGGCAATTCACAATTGCAAAAGAATGTCGAAGGCCAAAAGGCTCATCCATCCATGGCGGTGTCGATCCACCTTAAATGAATTTGGAGGTCTAAAATGGCTGCAGGGGAGCCCAATTCCAGCTAAAAGTGTGTTTGATTCTTTTTTGATTTATTCTGTTTTTTTCTGCTGTGACTTCCTACCCTTTGTCCATAAATGAGTGTGTGGAGGAATTGACTAAATTAACCCTCCTGGATTCAAATTAATTTTTTCCTTTCTGATCAGGGAGCTCTGTGTAAAAGAATGACATTTTATTTATTTACTAATATGATGACATATCAATATTTCAGTTTTGATAGCATTAGAATAATAAATGTCTAACAGTGACAACAGTGCTAACATTTTGACTACATGCCCCATATTCATTATTAAGGTACATTTTTAACTAACTTAAAAAACACCTATCTGATGTATATTGCCGTTTTTAATGAACGTTGGGTACAGATTTAAGTTCGGAGATGTGATAATAGTAAAAAGTTTACATTTACTTTGTGATGTTCCAGTTGCAGAGGTGTCAGTGTTTCCAAACCCCATAACAGATACAGGCTCCAGGGTGGTCTCAACCATGGACTCCAGTGAAGTTGGTGGGGGTACATTTGGAGGGCAACTTCCTGTTGCCTAGGACTCAGACAGTTGAGTTGCTTTCTTCTCCTTTTGTTCGCGACCTGAGGTCATGCCACCTCTTCCTAATCTCATCAATGGAGCAGTGGGTGACTCCAACTGCATTAATTTTGTGCTGCATATCCTGCAGTATTATCTTTTTTTGGGACTTCGGCAAAGACATTTAGGTCCTTGCAAAAAGCACTTCATGATTTTGACAGCATTCTCAGTCAGGATCTCCAGCTCCTTCTAGGAAAATTTACTTTTCTCTTTCTGCTGCCTACATTCTTTTCTGAACTTTGGCTGGCCATGGCTGTCAATGGGGCTTGCTTTGTAGTTCAAATATATAAATTGTAAATGGCAGCTGCTCTCCACCTCCACTCCACATCCACTCAGGTTGATCTCTAGTTATGTACTGTGTAGCACTTTCTGGTTTAAAGGTGATTACCCAGGACCAGGAAGTGCTTTTCCTCTATCTGCGATTGCATTCTCAATTTGTGACCTCAGTTGTAATTTTGGAAATCACTATTACCGATTTCATAAATTGCGATGTGACTAGGTTGTGACTGGCAAATTGAGGGGTGAAATTCTGCGTACACACTGAATTGCAATTTCCTAATAGCAATTTGCAATGATTTGCTATTTGGAAGTCACTTTACATAATGTTTGTACATCTATCTCCAGCCGTGATTAGGAATGGTATGAAGGTGATCTGGATTATTTGGACCATACACATTCGTAATACAGAAATCCATACCTTGGATTTTGAGCTTTGTCATTTCCTATCTGCCTTCAGAGTTGGGCTCTTGAGATATTAAGCTAATATCTAGACATTTATGACAAAGAATAGCCACTCCATTCTTGTTGCTGGTTGATGGAGAATAAAATGTATCCCAAACCCATTATTATTTCAATGTAGAAGTATCATTATCTGATAGGTGGGTTTCTTGTATTAGGGCCAATTCAACTTTACATTTGGATAAATGGTTCAATACCTTTGTCCTTTTAACCAGATTTTTTAAATCTTTAACATTCCATGTTACAGTCCTAAGATTAATTGAATATAGCAAAAACTACAGTGATACATAATGTCTCATGAAACATTTGAATAATATACTCTCTGAAAAAAACAGAAGTAAAGAGAAAAGTGGAAAGAAGATATATATATATAAAGAGAAATAACAATAAAAGCAAAACTTCCCTGTACATAATAAAACACAGAAAGGTAGCAGAGATCAGTCACAATTTGTGATTAAAATATAAGCAAACACTAATAAAGATGTGAGGGTGTCAGAAAACCTAAAGGAAGACTTGCAGACCAGTACTCCGACAAAGTGCAGAACTAAGGTGACCTGACATGCCTAAATGGGCATACAAGATCAAGAAACAATTAAGGATGAGATATAAAGACATGAAAAAAGATAACTTACCAAATAGTAAAAACAAGGGAGGCTTGGGAGAAGCTGGTGACCACCACATGTGGAACTTCAAGGAACATAAAGGCATGACATCAAATCTCGATGATTTCAAAGAAAGCTACGACCGAGTATAAAGGAAATAAAAGGAATTAAATATATATATTGGACACAATAAATAGAACACATGCATGACCTGTGCAAATAGAGACAGACTTTAAAGGAATTTTAAACTTTATACAATAGATAAGGCTCCAAGCTCCATATCTTTAACTCTTTGTTGTGCAATAAAGGATTTCAAGACTTCAGGATCAGTAAAAGTGGAAGTATTGTCCCTATATGGAACTGTAAAATAGCAAGGATTGGGGGAATCTGTATCTTGCTCCCACTGTCTGAAGCTTAGGCCTGAAAGGTAGAAATTGCTTCCTACGATTAGTTGGAAACCTCTTGTGAAAAAAACTATATTACTGAACTACTGCAAGTTTTTTTCATCTTAGCAGCCAATAGAACCACCATCATATTTGTGAACTGTAGAAATAGAATAATACTACGTCTAGGTGTAGTTTTAGATGACAATGATTACGTAGGTCCTAGATAGTGTGCTGTTTGTATACTTGAAGGAACTCATCGAAACATATGAACTATCTGTGGAATTGTTTTCAGTAGAAAGGAGATCACATCATTACCTTTTGCTCCCTCTGGTATTTCATAAAGCCAAAGACTATTCGTTCTGTTCCTGTTCCTCAAATCCACTGTTGATTTTTTTAGCATTTTTTTGGCATCTCTATGTCCATAACCAAATGGGAGATATCAGGAACAGAATGTTTGATATCACTGATACATTGTTCCATAGTAGACATTATTCAATTGAGAGTAAGCCATTTGGCTTCCATGCTTTGTAAGGTAGCACTAGGTTCAACTATAAATGGCTTTAAAGTCCTTAATTCCACCATCAGACCCTCTAGAGTCAGCGGAGATGGAGACTTAGGAGGAGAGTCTACATCCTTATTGGCCATCTTTACAAAACCAGAGACATTACCTATTTTTTTGGGAATTGTACTTGATGGTTTTGTGGGAGCAGATCCATTTTGAGATGAACTATGACCATCAAAATTCTCGCTGTCTACCAAATTCTTCATGTCAGGTTGATGTTGTCAAAGAAGTATCAATAAGGTAGTTTTAAATGAGAATGACCAGTTTATTAGAGGTTTTATCTCTCTTTGGTCCTCTCATTCAAACCACAAAGCAAAAAACAGCTTGATCTAGAGAGAATTTCGGGAGCCCAATTAACGTCTCATGTAATGTGTTCCTCAAACAACTCAGCTTTGTCAGTTATAAAGGTTCATTTAAATAAATTATCTTTCCAACTGTGAAGGAGGCACTCTTTGAAACAGTGCTTCCAGTCAGCACCTCATAACAAAATGGCGGCTACCTTTACCTTTTGCCAATTAATAATCTGGCATCAAATATAAACATACAATATTCTTTGGTGTATGTACAAGGAGAGACTGCCATAGAAGGGTCCAAAAATACACTTTGATTAAGGAATGCTCCAGTCCACGTAAATGGAGTTGCATCGCTCTTATAAGGTAAAACAAAATGGCGGTCGCAATCTTCAGTGAGGAACATTTACCTGAGAAAGTCCACATTGACAGTCCTCATGGTGATCTGGTAATGAGAAGGGTTTTAGAGATACCTGCTAGTTGGGGATTGGTTACTACATGGCCACCTACCTCAGCGCTTGTGCGGGAGCCGCTGAGCTTCACTAACCCCCGCCATCTTCAGAGGCATCCAGACTAAGCCCCCAAAATTTTAATACATAATAGGTAAGTATAAATATTTTACCTAACATAAATCTTTAAAAAACAAATTTGTATTTAACATATTTAAATATATTAAATATTTAATTCAAAATAAAGTTAGTAGTGCTTAAGATTTTTTTTAATTGTGTTCTACTTTTATAATAAATATATGACATTTATTTAATTTAGTATTTACCATAAGATGTTATTATTATTTTTTTTAAATCAACAATTTAAAATTTCCCTGTACTTTACAATCGGGAGATCTCTAGCACAGTGATGGAGATGTCCCTCACAATGGCAGAGGTCTCTGCATTCTTGTGGAAAGTTACTAATAGTAACTTTGCACTCATAAATTTGGCTCCATCTCCTAGTTTCAGGGAGTGGAGACATGTAAGTCCATACTTTGTAGTAAATGTATACTCGGAAATAGTGAATAGCTATAGAAGTAAATTTACTACAAAATGTGCACATGTAGATTTACTCATGGATACATTTACTTTTGTGAACAGGTCTCCTATGAGTTTAGTGGGAACACCACTAATCAGTGGTACTCCACCTGGAGATTTCACCTGCTTGTAGCCATGGATATTAATTTACTTAAAAGTCTGGGTTAAATACTATTTTATATTAATGGCATCACAGGAAATTACATCATATGACCTTTTGACTCTGGTGGGTTCTGAAGTAAATTGGCTAAATACTGTCACTCAGTTTGTGGCACTCCAAACACCCAATGATTGACTTTTGGTCTAGCCAAAAATGTAAAAGGCACCAGCAACAAAGCCAGTGTCTGTAGGGTGCTGCACCTGAATCTGTATGTAAACAGGTATTAGAAAGAAGGCTTACATAGGGTTAACAGATATGAATTTGAAAGACAGCATTGTGTATTCATCATGCAAAATGATTTTGATTGGAGAACTCCCAAATATATGTAGAGCAGCTGACTACTCTTTTGCTGGACATGTTTCAAAGAGAGGTACCAATGAAGCAAAGGAAGCGGACCATGGAGACTGCACCTGACCCGTTGTTCCAAATGTTATCATAAAGCATAAATGTATACCAATGTGTGCACACAATACAAGCACCTGCTTCTAAGGTGCATAAACCAAGGGATGGTTATAAATGACAATATGAAACGTAAAGCTGCACCACAACAATAACTAAAAAACAAGGTCATGATTCTTGTCTTTATTTTCTTTTTTCTTTTTTAAATATAAATTTTCACACAGATTTAATGAAGACAGCCAACTCGTTTCGTCCCTGGAATGGACCTCTTCTGGGCTGTAATACAATAAATATGTACAATACATAAAGCACAGACTTCGGGAACAAAATTACAAAAGAAAACAACAATTAAAACATCTAAACATGACATATGACACAGTTGTCATAGTCGATACTATAGGGTGTTTGTGAAAAATGTAAATGCTCAAAAGAATGCCAAAGAAGATTGCCAAAAACTAATAATAATTCCTATTAGGCATAAGAAATGAACAATGATATGGTTTCTACGTTGTTACAAGGACAAACAGATTAGTATCTGAACCACAACTACATGTGGAGAAAGGGAAGGAAGAAGGATATGAAAGGAGGAACATGCATTGAGAACAAAAACAGATGTGTACATATGCATGTTCTAACACGACATGTCAAAAAAAGTTGAAATGCTGTCCGTTTATCAGAACAATATTTCATGAAGATCATCCCATATGATACAAAATAGGCAATTATAGCTCCATGTATTGGTGATTCAATTGATCCTAATGCGGTGTAAATAGATTTGAAAAGCAAATTTGTCAGGAGGGAAAAGAAAAAGAAAAAGGAAAGAGAAAAGGGGGAGGGGAGTAAAGATAATAACTATATAGCTGGAGTAAACAGTGTGTTTTGCAACGGTCAAATAAATAGTAACAAACAAGTATTATACAATAGTTCAAAGCAAGTAAACAAGAAATTAAGGCCTAACTGGACGCACACGTGTCCCATGTCCCAGACAATAAATGAAAGGGAGTGGTATGCCAATATGCCGATCAAGTAGCTCTCATGAAAAGTTAAGAGCCAATGCATGTTAGGCATGAACATCCAAAATAAATGCAACATGCTGGTACGTACCTGGCGTAATCAAAGCAAATGCTCAGCTTTATACCCACATCATGGTATGGTTTGAGATAGCCACCAATGCCATTCCCCAGGAGGGGAGAGAAACAGCTGCAGGGGGAGACTACTACTCCCGTCATCCCCCTGCATTGGAGAGTGCGCTCTTTAGCGCAGCGCCGCCCGCGGCTCCTCATAGCCGCCAACGCCATTCACCAGGAGGGGAGAGAAACAGCAGCAGGAAGCCGCAGGGGGAGACTACAACTCCCGTCATCTGACTGCATTGAAGAGTCCGCTCTTTAGCGCGATGCCCCCGTGGCTCATCTTAGCCGCCAACGCCGTTCCCCAGGAGGGGAGAGAAACAGCAGCAGGAAGCCGCAGGGGGAGACTACTTGTGAGAAGTTGGTCTGGTATATGATGTCCACTAATTAAAGTGGGCACCTTGCACCAGTCCAAACAACCCTTATGGTGATTTAAGAGGTCAAAGAAAGATAACCTTAGAAAGCTATCCAAGTGGTAGCTGTGGAGAGCAGCCTTCAGGCTTAGTCTTGAAGTAATGTTAAGCAGCTTGTTTTACCAGGAAGCAACCTTATAGTATTGGTTAAATGAAAGGAGAACCGCACAGTAGTTATAAAAATATGTATTTATTGTTATAACACACCTTAAATACCTCACAGTATCTGCTACATGCAGATAAACACAAAGCACACAATACTGTAGCACAGAAACTATCATCAGTAGCACTTATACACAGTGGGCTCCCGGGGGAGACCAAACCATATACTAAAATAGTGGTATAAGAACCACGACTCGAGTCAAGACAGTATCTAGAGGATGTAGAATCATTGGGACCCCAAGGAACCACCCAAGGTGAGTAAGGAGGGACCCCCACGGAGGACGGGTGCAGTGTGTGAACACGACCGCGTGCTACGTACAATTCAATGGGCGAGTCGGGTTGCAGTTTTACAGTTTAAGGACCCTTCCCAGTGGATTACGAGGAAACCCTTTGGAACATAGAAGGTTGGAGAGCCACCCCACCCATGGATACCGAAGTAGCAGAGTTAACTAGCCCAGGCAAGCCGGGTGCATAGGGCTGAAGCAGCGTCGGAAATCGCCGTCGTTCTCAATGGGAGTCTTCAATGAAATGCCACTGCTGGAAAGAAGAAAAGTGTCTGGTGGAACCCACAGGTGGATTCTTGATGGAAGGAACCTGAAAGCAGAGGGGACAGAGTCTGGATCACTCAGGAGTGACCAGGGGCTCGGTAGACGAATGCCCACCGATGTCGGGTGCTTCAGGTGTGAAGAAGGAGACCTTGACTCTACAGCTGCCATGACCAGGAGATGTCGAGGACAACCCAGAGCTGGATACGAGCTGTCCCACAAAGGATGTCGAGTGCTGAGGGGTCGGTGTCCAGCGGGAGCACCAACAAGCCTTGGCAGCGGCAACCGACGAAGAAGGTCAAAGAAGGTTACGGTCTGGCCCAGCAAGGACCAGGGGACTCACCACAGCAAGGGGAGTCAGGGCAGGCCTGTAGAAACTAGGAGAGCCCAAGAAAAGCAGTGTTGTCCCTCAAGTGGACCCACAGGCCGAAGGCACAGGAGTCGCAAGGGGACCTCTAGCAGTTTCACAAAGTCACAGCTTGCAGGGCGCAGAGTTTGAGGAGGCCAAAGTCCTTTGTATGAAATGTGCAACTAGGTTGGGGCTATTGATAGCTTAATGCACTTAGTTGGAGAACGCCAACAAGCATATGCACTTGCAAAAGTATGCACTGCACAGGGGTTCGGATTATGCGGTCCCCACGAGGGATACTGGCCTCAAACTTGGTGAGAGGACAGCTCGACCTCAAGTAACATAGGAGCCCACCTCCTGTGTTTCTAGAGCCTTCGGAGTCCACAGGAGCTCAGGATCATCAGACTGGTCCATTGCATTATGGTGCCTGCAAATGCAGGCGAGTGACTCCTTCACCCCAAGGGAGATACTTCAGTTGTCCTTGATGCTCCACAGGTCCTGCACAGAGCCTGCATGGTGCACTGGCACAGACGATGCTTTGGACGGAGAGGGAGACGAAGTCGGGCCCAGTCGAAGTCCAGCGAAGTCCAGAGTGTCCAGACGGTCGAAGGTCAGTGGTTTCTTGATCAGAATCTTGTCCACGTTGAATCTAGGGTCCTACATCCAGGTAAGCCCTTTTGTACCCACGGGAGAGGGTTGGACAGATTCAGGGGACCCTCCCAGGGGAGGGTCAGGACAGTGGGGAGGTTACTCCCATGTCCTTTGTCCAGTTTCGTGCCAGAGCAGGAGCCAACGGCTCCCAGGACTGGTTTGAACTGGACTATGCAGAGGGACACCAAATGTGCCCCTTGTGCAGACTTTCAGGCACTTTGGAAGTGCACCCACCCAGCTCCAAAACGCTAAATCCTGTCTGGGAGGTGGTCACACCTCCCTGTGACAGGATGCCTTGTTGTGCTGCCTTCCTCTGCTCGAGCTTGGCTCAGCAGCATGAGGGCAGAAATGTGTCTCTGGTCGGAAGCAACCATTTTGTGCTGTCCGGGTCAAGAAGGCTGGTACCGGGAAGACCAGGAACCCCACGAAGCTTGCTTCTGAAGGGTGGAATCATATCTCCCACACCGGTTACCAGTGTGGAGGTATGATTCCAAGGTGTTTGATACCAAACACAATATGGTTTGTTGCACTCATTTTCGAGATAGCATTTTACGCAAGCATATAATGCACCTCTACCTATATGTCTGGCTGCGTCACCGACAACCCAGGAGAATGGTCTCCGAAGGCTGCAGGGGTGCTCTGCTCATGCAGGGGCACCCTCTCACGTGAAACCCAGCACCTGCCTTCAGGATTGTCAAGGCCTGCTATAGGGGTGACTTATAGCTTTTAAATGTAGTGACCTACAGATATAGTAAACCTATATCCAAAGTAAGTGGTGCATGCACCATCTTACACAGGCTGCAATGACAGGCCTGTAGTTCCATTTTGCATGGCCTCTTATGGGTGGCATAATACATGCTTCAGCCCATGGGAGGCCTCAGGGGTACCTATGCCCTGGGTACATGTGTACCATATAATAGGGACTGACAAGGGTACACCAGTATCCAATCTGGAGTGTACCTAAGTACATGACATAACATTTTAGGGAGAAAGCAGATAGACTGGGGTCCTGATTACAGGATTCCAGTCAGACTAGTCAAAAACAGTGTAACAACAAGCAAAAAGTGGGGGTAACCATAAGAAGCAGATCCTACTTTCCTACACAACCCCACCCCCCAAACGTAAGGAGACGAAACTAACCTTGTCCAGTTGAGTCTTCATTTTCTAAGTGGAAATATCTGGAGAGTCCATCTGCATTGGTATGGTTACTCCCAGGTCTATGTTCCACTGTATAGTCCATCCCCTGTGGGGAAATGGACCACCTCAAAAGTTTGGGGTTTTCACCCTTCATCTGTTTTAGCCATAAGAGGGGCTTATGGTCTGTCTGAACAATGAAGTGAGTGCCAAACAAGTATGGCCTCAGCTTCTTCAGAGCCCAAACCACAGCAAAGGCTTCCCTCTGTTTCTCTCTGGGGGTCAACCTTCTGCTAATAAAAGCTACTAGTTGATCCTGACCCTCTGCATTAAGTTGTGACAACACAGCCCCTACCCCCAACTCAGATGCATCTGTTCGGACAATGAATTGTTTGGAATAGTCAGGACTTTGTAGAATGGGTGCAGTGCACATGGCCTGCTTGAGATCATCAAATGCCTTCTGACAGCTAGCTGTCCACTGAACTTTCTTGGGCATTCTCTTTGATGTAAGATCATTCAAGGGACTCACTATAGACCCATATCCTTTCACAAATCTTCTGTAGTACCCAGTCAGGCCCAAGAAAGCTCTGACCTGAGCCCGGGCAGTGGGAGCAACCCGGTCCATGATGGTCTGGATTTTGCTCTGCAATGGCTGAACCACTGCTTCCACATTGCAGTGATATAACTGGACATGTAGTTTGTACCTCTGTCAGTTAAGACCTCCTTAGGGAAACCAACCCTGGAAACAATTCCCAGGAGGGCCCTGGCCACCACAGAAAGAACTGTGGTGGTTCTAAGGGGTATAGCCTCTGGATACCCAGTGGCATGGTCCACCACCACTAGAATATAACTGTGCCTAGATGCAGTTGGAGGGTTCATGGGACCAATTATGTCACTCCCAACCCTCTCAAAGGGAACCCCCACCACAGGCAGTGGTATTAGGGGGGCCTTTGTGGTACCTCCTGACTTACCACTGGCTTAGCAGGTGGTACAGGAGCGACAAAACTCCTTGGTGTCCTCTGACATATGAGGCCAGTGGAAGTCTTACTTTGGCCTAGGTGTCCTGCTAAGGGAATGTCATGTGCCAACGTGAGTAGGAAGCACCTAAACTTTAGAGGTATGACCAACCTCCTGGTGGCACCAGGCTTGGGGTCTCTACCCTCTGAGTAAAGGAGTTCCTCATCCCAATAGATCCTGTGGGATCCACTGACACTCCCAGCAGCCTCAACAGCAGCTTGCTGGCTGAGGGGTTCAAGAGAGGGGCAGGTTTGCTGCTCCTGACTCAGATCTGCCCTGGAAGGGCCTCCTGTCCCCAAACAATCAACCTTATCAGGTTCCAGTTCATCTGAGACAATTCCTTCACAGGGACTGAGATCATCTCCCTCAAGAGACTGATCCTCTCTCTGAGCCTAGGGGGAAGACACAACCTTACCCCTACTGCTCCTTCTCTTGGAAGGCACCTGGTCCATTCTTTCAGAATCCAGGGCCTGTTCAGTAGACATCAGTATGGCCTTGGACCTGGTCACAGCAAACACATCTGCAGAGATGCCCAGCATTGCTGCATGAGTCCTAAGTGTCACTTCAGCCCAGGCTGAAGTCTCCAAATCATTGCCCAACAAGCATTCTACTGGAAGATCTGAGCTAACCACAACTTTCTTAGGCCAGTTACCCCTCCCCAGCTGAAATTAACAACTGTCAAGGAATGATCAGTCCTGACATTGTTAGCATTAGTCACTTGGTACATCTCACCAAGTATGATCTCGTCAGGGTCCACAAGATCTTTTGTCACCATAGTGACACTTGCACCTGTGTCCCTGTATGCCATGGCCTCCTTATCATTACTCAAAGGCTGCTGCCTGTATTTGCCCAGGTTACTGGGACTGACAAATAAGCTGGCAATATCCATGCCACCATCACAGACAAGTACAGCCTGAGCTGGAGTTCTGACTAAGCCAGAGCCCATCTCAGAGCCCAAGGTTAAGCCTACTAATCCCTTGTTCCCTGTACCACCACTTGAAACTGTACTAGGGGGAGCAGTTGCCTTAGGGGTAGTGGTGGTTGGAGTTGAATCCTTGGCCTTTGGACAATTGGCATCTTTTGTCCAATGGATCTTTTCTTTACATAAGTAACACCAAGATTTCTTTTTGCCTTTACCTTTGTTGGATTGTGACTCCCACCCCAGATGCAGGTTTTTGGGGCCCTGATGAAGACTTGTCATCTTTACCCTTGTCCCCACCCTTTTCTGAAGTTTTAGCATCTTGCTTCTTTTGGTCACCACCATGGTTCTGGTTTCTCTGCTTCACCCTTGTTCTGATCCACCTATCTTCCTTCTTTCCCAATTCTTGGGAGAAGTCAGATCAGAGTCAACCAGGTATTGATGCAACAACTGATTTTGGCAATTATGAAGGATCTGCTCCCTCATAATCAAATTGTACAATCTCTTGAAATCATTCACTTTGCTGCCAAGCAACTAGCCTTCCAGAGCCTTAATGGCACTATCCACAAAGTCTACCCAGTCCTGCTTCTGTGCCTTCTGGGTGTCTCTGTACTTAATCCTATACTGTTTAGTGGTTAAGCCAAACCCATCAATGAGAGCACTTGTCAGCATCGTCTTCTCTAACAGTGAAGAGCTTATCTCTACCTTTGTCAGCAAAGGAGAGCCACAAGATAGCTGCCCACTGCTCTTGAGGGACCCTTTGAACTTTACAGGCCCTCTCTAAAGCAGTTATCCATTTATGGATGTCATCCCCAACATGGTAGGGAGGGACAATCTTGCTCAGGTTCCTATTGTCAAAAGAATGTTCTTTAACTCTAGGGACACTGTTGCTGCCACCATGGGACTCTAGTCCCAATCCTTGTCTAGCTCTCTGGACTTCTAGGGACTCTTTGTCCAGGGCCAATTGCTGTTTCCTGAGCCTAAGCTTAGCTTTCTCAAGTTCCAGAAATTGGTACTCCCTGTCATAAGAGTGGTCCCTCTTGCTAGATACAGAGGTTCCTACAGACTGTCCTGAGTGATGAGATTCTGCAGAGGGAGATCTAGATCTCCTTGGTAATCTCTGCACTCTTCCAGGAGGGGTGAAGAGGGGGCCATCTTGGCCTTCTTCTTCAGCATCTCCCTGAAGATCTGAGTTGTCCAGGTGGGAACCATCTTGTTCCTCCTGGCCTGGGTTTGAGTCTAGGTCATAAAATGTGTCACCTCCTGAACTGTCCTCATTCCCTGCCCCACCCACGTTCTCCTGTTCATCTGACCCAGGGGGTCTTCCTAAGGTCATCAAGAAGTAAGGCCTCTATCAGGCGTTGAGTGTTGGCATTTCTCCCTGTCTTCAGCTTTCTAGAGGCACACAGGGCTTTCAATTCTTGGAATGAAAGCTCACTGTATCTAGAGGACAGAGAGCCACTGGCATCTCCTTTAGAAGTCATACTAAGTGTGGTGAGGTGTTGCACCTACCTAACCTAATGGGAACTAAACCCTCTGAGGTTGGAGAAAGGGTGTGCTAGACCCTTGACTTACCCAACCCTAAGTTCAGTAGAACTTACTTATTCTAAGCTAGTATTATATGTACCTAGTACTTAGTGGTTTTCAGTTAATCAATACAAAGATTTATCTGGTTAAACAGTGCAGGCTTGAATCCCAACTGCTGCACACCAATGTGAGAGTTGGCCTGGTATATGATGTCCACTGATTAAAGTGGGCACATTGCACCAGTCCAAACAACCCTTATGGTGATTTAAGAGGTCAAAGATGACCTTAGAAAGCTATCCAAGTGGTAGCTGTGGAGAGCAGCCTTCAGGCTTAGTCTTGAAGGAATGTTAAGCAGCTTGTTTTACCAGAATGCAACCTTATAGTATTGGTTAAATGAAAGGAGAACCACACAGTAGTTATAAAAATATGTATTTATTGTTATAACACACCTTAAATACCTCACAGTATCTGCTACACATAGATAAACACAAAGCACACAATACTGTAGCACAGAAACAAACGTAAGTAGCACTAATACACAGTGGGCTCCCGGGGGAGACTGTTATATTCCATATAGGTACCATAATATAGGCCCCGGTAACTTCATTACCCTTCACCTATATTCTTCCCTACATTACACTTGTAACGGTTTGCAGGGACTGACCTTTTACCTAGATACGGCACTGCATTCAGAACGCGGGTTTTCCCTAGTTCGAAATCTCATACATTATGCATGAGGATTCTCGCAAGCACAGCAGGACTACCATCTCCTGTATAATATCTATGTATAAAGTTCATGCCCGATGTCATCCTTAGGCCGACACAGTAATACAGCGAGGTAGACCTATGGGTATATATACATCAGATCTTGCTAAGATAGGAAGAGGAGACCGAGACTTCCCAGCCGACACACTGACCAGAGACGCTGAGGTTCCTGCATGCAGACACTCTAGCTCGCAGTGGTCTAACATCCCTCGTGGGGTGTCCAAATCGAGACCAAGACGGGGTCCCACAGTCTCTCACTTCAGGTAATGGGGTTGACTAAATCCTAGAGAGATTCTTGGCTTAACACCCACACATATGCTAGGTACATGTAGGTACATCTAGTTAGGAAGGCATCGTAGGAGTATGCATCTTTTTATCATGTGTTTTATATATTCGTATGTATTCATGATTATTGTAAGATGGTAGAGCTATACCATCCATTTACCTTTATAGTACTGCTAATCATTTATATCTTATACTGTCTAACGGTTGTTGCAGCTCATCTATTCTACACCAGAATAACAACTGTTCAATAAATACTTATTGAAAACGCCAAGCCTGTTTATTCTGTGTATCTCTCTGAGACAGACTAAGTAAGCACGAGTGACTGAGCGAAAAGTAGTATATTGTTTCCATGGTCCTGAGGGATCAGGGTTGTCATGTTCGATGGTTGCCAAGAAATATTCTCTCCTTGGTAAGAGGAGACTCTAGTGGCACTGTAATCTAATTGGTACAAAAGGCCAACAGACCCGGTGGGGGCGTTCAGAGTCAGTCTGACACCAATCCTACTGTGTATGCTGTCCACATGCGCAGATCCTGTATAATTATTATAGGAGCCACACAACATGGCGCCACCAACGGTGGTTGGATACTAATTTAACAGTAGAATCTGAGTAGTTCAGTCGTGCTATTCTCAGAAATCCCTACTCACACAACACCAGAGACGTCTGGAGTGGGTGGGCAGAACTCCGCCACAGTTGAGTAGGCGAAATATCCTATTTATTGGCTCTTGGTTAATCAAGCATGAAGGACACAGTGTTCCTGAAAATTGTGCAAAGCACCTTATCTTGGTTCCCTTGAAAAGTTATTACGTGTTTTTTAAACACAATGACTAACCAGGTCTTAGACCCACTAGAGCAGCCACTACCCCTCTCGGAAGACGAGGAAGATGCAAACACAATACATATTGCAGCAAATGTTAGAAATGTGGTCACCCTGAAACTGCTTGCGCATGGTCTAACACCTAGGGGTGGTGTAGTAGCTTTCGTGATTGAGGCACACCAATCATACAGAACAGAGGTATTTTATTCGTGGGTTACATTCCCAGCAGCAAATGCAAGAACAAAAACATTTCATTTCTACACAGAAGACGAACCACCAGCGGAATATTATCCATATGAGGACATTGAAGTTCCGCTCACGTACCAGGAACACTCATACTGGTTTAAAGGCGCCCTCCCCCATATAAGAAATAGAGTAAGGCTCGGTCCGCTCGGAAGAGAAGGAGCGACATGGCCAATATTAGCGGCCTATACACCACATCCTGACATTTCAACAATGCCAGGAGGAGACTTACTTATACTTCACAGAGAATTAATAAAAATTTACAGAAACATGACGCAGTTTGTCATGAGGACTCTTACAGTCCAGCCGGCAACGGTTACAACAAATACAACTCCAGTTCAAAGTACAGCAACTAAAATAACACCACAAACGTTACATGCAGTAATGGGTAAAATGCCCGCAAAACGTGAACAAATGCCATTCTGGGTAGCTCAGAAAATAACACAGCTAGAAGCAGTATTCCCGAAAACTAGCCCTTATGAAAAACACAGAATGCTGACAATCTGCTTGCCCATGGGAATAACACCACAGATAGAGGATTGTACCTCTTGGGGTACAGTTTTCGCTGCCATATATACCAGAACTCATGGTATCCCCTCATTAGCAGTAATACCAGATGTATTAAGACAAATACAAAATGAGTACTGAGCAGAGCCTGCTCTGAATTTAGGATGAAATTACTAGGTAATTATGCCCAGGTATCAGCCATAATATTAGCAAATATTAAAGGGGAGGCAGCATCAGTGGCTATCCGCCAACGCCTAAGGGAGTTCAGTCCTTTACAACAGGAGCAAGAACTACCTAAAATAATTGAAACTGCATATGCAGAATTAGGCAGGGACAGTTTGGGTGGAAAAGCATTAAAACCACAACTGATGGGTAATCCCGAAAAGGAGACCTTCAAGCAGACACCTGCTTCATCAAAAAAGAAGTGGGACAATAACAAAAAACAAAAAGTTAAAGAAAGCATCTCAATCCAGAGGTAGATCTCCTCCACAGGAGCCCTCCGAAAGGAGGTATAACCTTAGGATTAGGGACTATATTAGGAAACCTGACAGGCATCAGGATACTGATACACGATCCTCTCGTTCCTTTCAGGGTTCAATGAAAAACTCAGAGAGGGAAGGACGGTCAGACAGATAAGAAGAGCGTACAAAGTCCAGAGACAAGCAGCACGCTCAAGAATATACTTCCAAAAAAGAAGGTAAACCAAAACAAAAGCCTCAGTTCTAAACGAAGAAGGTTGCAGGTCTAAAGATCAGACATGCCCAGAATTCTGAGGACTCGACTGCTGAACGGGGAATGGGCTCTGACGTTCTAGACAGTGCGGCAGAAGTAACAATAGCTTGCCAGAACCTGATGGAATTTCTGGTGACAGCGGACTTGAATGATTATATCACAGTGGAAACACCTGATGCTAGGGTAAGTGTCCCACATAAATTGTATGAAATAACACTCCAGATAGAGGGGGACAAATGCAGGACAGTTAGAGGTCTCTTTTGGGAGAACCTGACGTTTGGCTATGACATTTTGTTAGCTGAACAAGATTGGCCACCAGCATTCGTCATGGATTGCCCTAGGGGAGAAACGGTAATTTTACCAGCATTTTCCGACCCTGTTCCCAGATATCTAAAATATACATATGCACGGGAGTGGGCGGTAGCCCTAGCTCCGGCCCTACACAAAAACCATGTTGGATGGGATGAGGATTCAACCCACCACGTTATTCCACTAAAAAATACTCCGACTGCACAGAGGCAGTATCCAATAAAGCAAGAAGCTAAAAAACAGGTCAGGGAGATCTTAGATCAACTTGAGTACCAAGGGGTGATTGAAACTTGCACCTCTCAAATGAATAACACTTTGTTTCCCGTATCAAAACTGGACAATTCATATTGTTTAGTTTTGGATTACAGACATTTAAACACTTGCACTAAGACATTTGCAGTTCAAAATGCACACAGTGCCGCATTAATGAATAACATTGTGCGGAAAAATACAAAACAACACTAGATATCTCAAATTGATTTTTTTTGCCAAAATATAGTTCCTGAAAGCAGGTATTTAACCACATTCTCCGCGTTAGGCTCTCAGCGACAATTTTCTAGACTCCCCCAGGAGTATAAGAACAGTCCGGGGTTGTTTTCAGCCAGAGTAACTGAATCACTTCAAAATTTGGATGAAGAGGCATTGTCCTATGTGGATGATATTTAGCTAACGGATGATGACCTGGAGGAACACTTGACCAGAGTAAATCCCATAATATTGGGATTTGCCTCTGAAGGCTACAAATTTTATTTAAAAAAATCAAAGATAGCCCACCTCAATGTCCTTTTCTGGGATATGAGCTTTCAAGTTAAAGGAAAAGCCTAGCAGCTAACTTTTTGGAAAAGTGTACACTGCTCCAACCTCCAAAATCATTAAAAAACTTACAATCAATCCTGGGATTCCTGAACTTTGGCAGAACATACATTTTGGATTATGCAAAAAGGGTAAAACCTTTCTACGATTTAATAAAACCTGATTTTTCAGTTAGACAATGGACACAGGAACCCACTGATATCCTTTGTTCCCTACAAGCTGATATGATAGCTTCCAAACACTTACAGACACGCGTAAACGTACGCAACCTGGTGATCCGTTTAGTTGCGGGTCAATAAGGGTACACCTACCTAACATATAATGAAGGTGAAACAGTACCAATAGCATACAAATCACATTTGTACACAAATGCTGAGATGCACTTTGCATCAACAGAGATCATTCTAACAGCAGTACAGACTACTGTAGTAAGAGAAAGAGCACTGGCTCAAGGGAAGCGTATAATTGTTGTTACCCCAGTTCCAGCCTTAGAGGCTGCGACAAAGGCAAGCATTCCCAACGCTAAAGCCTTACATCCAAGATGGATACAATAGCCAAATTCTCTTACTGCAACAGATGTAGAATACAGGTACGACCCAAGTCTAAAGACACAAGCATTTCTGCAATACGAACAAGAATATCCTCTACCAGATGAAATAATGCCTCTAGATCAGTATTAATATATAATTTACACTGACGGTTCTGCTCAACCGGCCATAGGGAGTAAACAGCAATACAGCGCCGCGTGTGCTATCGTTCAAGGGTGCATGCAGGATGGAAAGTTCCATCCGAGTTGTACAAAAACCCAGTCTCTAGGAGACTGCATGGCGCAGCTGGCAGAATTAAAAGCACTATTACTGGCACTGGTAAATACAGATCGAGAATTCCCCACACTAATCGTGTGGTATTCCTTTTACTGTGAACAGTCATACAATGAATATTTACATCACTGGGGACAGAATGGGTTTAAGGATGCAAAAGGTGGAACAATTAAGCACAAAACGCTATGGGAACAGGTAGTGGAGTTGAAAAAACGAACTACCAAGGGCTCACGTGATACACACACTGAGTCATCAGCGTGATGGCATTCACGTTGAAGGGAATTCATTGGCTGACAAAGCCGCAAAGGGGGCTGTATGCTCGGCTTCCGTAGCTGCAATCACTCGTTCAAAAACGAGAATAGACGGTGAGATTATGGTTGCGATTATTGCCACACGCAATAAATCGGCAGTACCGAAAAGATTTCCACTCAAGTACTCCTACAAGTTAGATGCAAACAACGTTCCATTTGCTCAGATTCCTGGAGTGGGGGACAGAGTAATACCGAATATGGATCGTAGGTTAGGATTAATTCTAGCAGCACATGAGGGTATAGGTTCTGCACACGCAGGAGTTCCAGCGGCTGTTTCTCTACTGAAACAACGCAACTGGTGGCCTGGATTAACAAAGCAAACTAAGGACTATGTCTTGAAATGCGACATCTGTCAGCAGATGAAAGGCTCAACGGTAACACGTCCAGTACAGACACCATTACTAATATCAGGCAAACCACTCACGTGTGTTTATTTGGACCACTGCGGCCCCTTACAAACAGATGGGGCTTACAAGTATATCATGGTTGCAGTGGATTCCTGCTTTAGATTCCTATGGGTGCGGCCCCAGCGCTTGGCTGACGCTCGAACTGTTATAAAAGATTTGCGAGTCTTTATAGGGACATATGCAATAGGCACATTACATTCTGACCATGGCCCCGCGTTTAGCTCTAGGGCTTACAAGGATGCCATGGGAAGTTTGGGTGTAGCATTGCGGTACTCCTCTCTGCACCATCCCGAGGGAAATTTGGTTGTGGAGAGGAAAAACCGGGACTTAAAGCAGTCTTTAACAGCTAGAGTATTAGGCTCGGGTGGAAGTTGGGTAAAACATCTGTATGGAGTTCAAGGGGCGTTAAATAACCAACCAAGAAGCTCTCTAGGGGGTGTCACTCCTTATGAGGTCCTATTTGGGACGAGAATGTGGGTACCTGATCTTGATTGTGAAGGCACAGTGGCGGATGAGAAACCTTTTGACATCCTTAAACGTTTGGCTGTTTTATAGGAACTAAATGAATCCAGGGCACTGCAAAGTAACGTCCAGGTGAAACGGACTGCCACTGGATAAGTCAAGTCTGACACGGCAAGACCTGTCTGGATCCCTAGAGTCGGGGACCTTGTCAGAGAAAAAATAGCGGGCAAAAAAGAATTTGGGCCATCATACAGAAAGCCTGTACCTGTCATGGAAGTTGAAGGAACAAGAACAGTACTTCTGCCGCCTCTTGCCGGTAAAAAGGAGAAAAGATTTGTCTCAATAGACCTAATCAAACCACACTATGTGGCCGATACTGAGTAGTAGGCTGCGGGGACTCCAGAGTAACAGGCACCCTCCTCTCGCAACTATACAAGAAGTCCAAACAGAAAGACTCGTCACGTTTGAAGAGTCACCTGCACGGAATGATGGACTATACAACAATGCGATGGAACTCGTTCCTCTTGAAACTGAAGTTCAAAATCAGAACTCAAATGAAAGACAATTTTCAATTCGACCAAACACGGATATCTACGTCAACATGCCCCAACAAGAGCAAGCTACAGTTTCCACAAAACCTGCGGAATTACCGAAAATTGATCGAACTGCATTTGGCTATTTCATTGACTTTGATACTTTTTCATTGGATCCAAGTGAACCTGAAACGATGCCAGCCCATAAAACTCGTCTACAGCGATTTAAGGATTTTCTGAACCTTCTTAAAGGGACTTACCTGGTATCACCTTGGGTAGAACTCTAAGTAATTACCGGGATACTTTTCTTTGATTCTGGATAAGCTTAGAAACTGTCTTTAGTATGCTTATAAATGGAACTTATCTTCAAGAAAGCTCTGCAGCACAAAAAGTGAATGTGATTCTGAAACCGCATCTATCATCACATCGTGAAAAAAGAGACCTACCATAAGTGAACATTACAGCAGTTCCTATACCTGACGGTATAGTGTGGAACAAGGTTGATTATAATATATTTAGCCCGACCGAACTTTTAAAAATAACACATTTATTTAAAATTTCATTGAGTGATATCATTACCTCCAGTACATTTTCCGATGATTGGGATTATGAAACTGTAAATAATATGTTGTCTGATTTAGAAAAATCTGCTGCTTTTTTTAATAATGAAATGTTGGAAGACACATCAGACTCTGTAACAATGTATTGCTATCAACATTATGGTCATCATTTTCTGCATAAATCTGTTAATCCCAGAAATGTTTTCACATACCACCAATGGGAGCATTGCCCGACACTGCCGAGAAGCAGTTCAGAAACATTCGCACAGAAATTTCCATATTTTTCAGGGTTTAACACGTGAGACCCAGCCTCATATTATTATAAGGCTGCACCAACACCAGCACTGAAAAATATTTGTTGACGAACACCAAACAGATTTATTCTGCTTCCTTTATTGCCCAGTTGTCTGAACAAGGTTTCGACTTATGGAAAGACACCATAGACTTAAAATATGTCTGGGGTACTGGAGACTGGCAGGTAGAGGGAACAGAGGCACTATTTAGAGCATGCCTTATTCCTCAGCAAATATTGATTTTGAATGAAACAGTGCAACAAACTTCCTGTCTTGGAATAGCCAAGAACAAAGATTTGAATACACCTCGGATGCCCACACCATCACACACCGGGGGTAACATAACATCACAAGAAGGAATTACGCTAGATAAGATCAAGCAATACAATAGATCAGCCCCTGGTTGGAAGGGATGGTTGATTTGGCCCACAGACACCAATAGCTGTCAGGAAAGATTCATGGGTAAAACCAAAGGGTTTCGTATCAACAGGCCAGATCCACGGTATGCACAGAGACAACACCCAGGGGTAGTGACATCATACAGTGTTGGGAAGTTATGCCTCGATTGGCTAAAGACCTCAACACTTACACATGTGAAACAACACTTATCCTTACTTACAGAGGATGTGGACCTATGTTTTTTTTTTATTAGGTCCTAGGAAGCCACGTCAAAAATGTTTCTATTATGCTGTCTATAATGAGATTTGGAAAATATCACAACAAGAGTCCGCTGAAAGATTTCGAGAAATAGATCGTATAAACCTAGAGAAAGCTCTAGCAGTGGTGGACAATGGGTTAACTACACTAACCTCCAGGATATATTCACTAGGCAACATTGTATCTTCTGCTATTGATGTACTAGAACAGGATTTGTCCATATTACAACACGGGCAATCACTATTGCGTTCTATTATGTTATTAAGCTGGACGCTGCAATCTTTGCGCGCAGCCTATGTGCCTTGGCGTTTCATAAACAGCACGTCTCTGTTTTCTTCATACAATCTAACGGAAAAACAGAGAGATGGCACAAAGGGGAGCAAAGTATACAATGCTGTGTATTGAAAAACTGGACAGATTAGCTTTTACAGTGGTAGAGTCAATGTCCACGGAGTGGTTAATCCATGGCCACATAACTATTCCGGTCACTACTTTTAAATTCCAATATTGCCTTGAACAAAAGCAGGCAGGCAGATATGAAGAAATGGGTAGGGAATTCATCAAGGAATCTTGGGAATTACCGTACAGATTTCGATGCGGAGTGGGGAAAGAGAAGTGTTTTTGAGTGGTACAAACTGCGAGAATACTTTAAGTGGATCACTTATATGCCAGGATATAATGCTTCATGGGGCCTGTAACGGTTCGGTAGCGAACTTATCCTGTCACTTAAGGCCCAGCTGCCGTGATCACTTCAGTGTTCAGACTACTTTCAAACGGGAGTTACTTGATGCTGAACGATCAAGGTTGCTGTGGGATGCTTCCTGGCATCGCATATCTGGTAACCGTGAGCTCCAGGGTTACTTGCTGTATGAAAGTATTGTTTCCACCAACACATACAGTCAGGGAGGCGCCGTTATGGCCTTCGCTAAATGTTTCCTTAATACGGTTTGATGCTTTGAGCAGAATGAAAGCCATGCTTTTACAGAAATCAGTGCCCTTAACCTCCGCTCGAGAGACTTTTGATCTCCAGATCGCAAGGTCTTCGGCAGAGATACAGGCACTCAGACGTACAAACTGCCCCTTCCATTTTGGAGAAATGGTAAATCGTATCTTTAACATGTCTGATATGACAGGCTTCGTCCACCTATTTAAGACCATAGGTTCTGGACTATTGAGCACCTTTCAGACGGTCCTCGGAGTTATACCAAACTTTATACACTCCGTATTTGGAAGCATATTTGGAGGGCTGCCGCTGATCCTGTTTCTAATAGCAGGTATACTGATTGTTATTTTTCTGCTACGCAATGGATGTCCCAGTCACCAAGGAGATGGAAACAGTCATCCTGGAGCGAAAATACCGTGATCGCATGGTACAACATCTAGGCACACCTCGCCTAAGGGAACTAAGTGCATCTTGGTTCTTGTCATTTAGACCAGTCTGGATGGACTGCATCTTAACTGTCCTCTGATGCCTGTTTTGCGGAGAAGAATGCGTGTTAGATCTCTGTCTGACACTCCCATCATGTGCATAACCGGACATTGATGCTTTACTGGACCCGATAACGGCCCATGTTCTGCAGTGTCCCCAGCGTATTCCAATGTTGATGGCAGCATTCCTAGAGCCACCACAGGTAGTATCAGCTCCTGTTGGTATGGACATCGGCTCCTCCTCTGACACCCAGGCCTTGGATGGTGCACAGGCTGCCCCAGCATTGGTTGTGGACAGTAGAAAAGAATGCCAACAAGCCTATGCACTTGCAAAAGTATGCGGTGCACAGGGGTTTGGGTTATGCAATCCCCACAAGGGATATTGGCCTCAAACTCGGTGAGAGGGCAGCTTGACCTCAAGGAATGTAGGAACCCACCTCCTGTGTTGCTGGAGCCTTTGGAGTCTGCAGGAGCTCAGGATCAGCAGACCGGTCAGTTGAGTTACGGTGCCTGCAAATGCAGGGGAGTGACTCCTTCACCCCAAGGGAGATACTTCAGTTGCCCTTGATGCTCCACAGGTGCCTGTATGGTGCACGGGCACAGATGATGCTTTGGACGGAGAGGGAGACGAAGTCGGGCCCAGTCGAAGTCCAGCGAAGTCCAGAGTGTCCAGACGGTTGAAGGTCAGTGGTTTCTTGATCAGAATCTTGTCCACATCGAATCTAGGGTCCTACAGCCAGGTAAGCCCTTTTGTCCCCACGGGAGAGTGTTGGACATATTCAGTGGACCCTCCCAGGGGAGGGTCATGACAGTGGGGAGGTTACTCCCATGTCGTTTGTCCAGTTTCGTGCCAGAGCAGGAGCCAACAGCTCCCAGGACTGGTTTGAACTGGACTATGCACAGGGACACCAAATGTGCCCCTCGTGCAGACTTTCAGGCACTTTGGAAGTGCACCCACCCAGCTCCAATACACTAAATCCTGTCTGGGAGGTGGTCACACTTCCCTGTGACAGGATGCCTATTGTGCTGCCTTCCTCTGCTCAAGCTTGGCTCAGCAGCAGGAGGGCAGAAATGTGTCTCTGGTCAGCAGCAACCATTTTGTGCTGTCCGGGTCGAGAAGGCTCGTACCGGGAAGACCAGGGATCCCACGAAGCTTGCTTCTGAAGGGGTGGCTCCCCGTCGACAGTAGGATCACCTTCAAACTCCTCATCCACGCACACAAGGCACTCCACAAAACTGGCCCAGCCTACCTCAACAGACGACTCTTCTTCTACGTCCCCAACCGCCAGCTCCGCTCCGCCGACCTCTCCCTCGCCACCGTCCCCCGCATTCGAAGAACAACCACCGGCGGCAGATCCTTCTCACACCTCACCGCCAAGACCTGGAACACCCTTCCACTAAGCCTACGACAGACCCAAGACCTGCTGACCTTCAGGAGGCTACTCAAGACCTGGCTGTTCGACCAGTAGCAGCATCCCCCCCCTTCCCTCTCCCCAGCGCCTTGAGACCCTCGTGGGTAAGTAGTGCGCTCTACAAATTCTGTGATTGATTGATTGATTGGAATCATACCTCCCACACCGGTTACCTGTGTGGAGGTATGATTCCAAGGTGTTTGATACCAAACACGACATGGTTTGTTGCAGCCGTTTTCGAGATAGCATTTTACGTGAGCATATAATGCACCTCTGAATATAGCACTTTACATTGCATGCGTTTACAACGCATGCGATTACAACGCGGTCGTTACAACAACCGCGTTGTTACATCGCAGTACCACTACAACGTAAGTCGTTACAACGACTTGCTCTAGGGGGCACGCTGGACTTAGGATTAGTATAATTTACTATTCCAACTCCAGTGTGTGCAACAGTAGGGAAGGTATTGGAATAGTAAATTATACTATTCCTTAGTTTAGAGCACCCCCTAGAGCAAGTCGTTGTAACGACTTGCATTGTAATGGTACTGCGATGTAACAATGCGGTTGTTGTAACGAACGCGTTGTAATCGCATGCGTTGTAACGCATGCAATGTGATGGCTGTTTTCCGCACCTCTACCTATATGTCTGGCTGCGACAACCACACTTGACTACACCAGGCATTTGTCCACAGACTATCAATGCTGTTATGTGTAACATTTCCCCAGACAGGAGGAGATTTCATTCTGGATTGCACAAAAACAAACCAGCTTGAAACAGTGTTTCCCCATACGGAACCTCAGGAAAAACACAGAATTCTTACAATATGCTAGCCAATGGGGATGGCTCCCTCGGTGGAGGACTGCACCAAATGGGTACAGTGTTTGCTGCAGTATATACCAGAACTAATGATGCATCCTCATTAGCTGTTTTGTCAGATGCGCTTAAACAGATTCAAAATAAGTATGGTACAGCCCCACCTTTGGATTTGGGATGAAACTGATGGGCAATTTTGCCGAAGTATCCCCCAATATATAAAGTAACATTAAAGGGGAAGCAGCAGTATTGGCAGTACACCAACGGCTCACTTTTGTTTTTTAACTCTGAGAGAATAAGAGCAAGAGTTACCCAAAATGATCAAAGAAATCTATACATCCATAGGTAGAGATAATTTGGGAGCCAGACCTCAAAATCACAAATGAAGAGTAATTTTGAAAAGGATAATTCAAGCAAGCACCCAATTCTTCTAAGAACAAGTGGGATAAAAATAAATACAAAGAAAAGACTAAGCCACGGGGTGGATCTCTTCAACAGTAGGCCACTGAAAATGCTATAATCTGCGTAACAGTGATAATATTAAAAGCCTGGCAGGTTTCAGGATACTGATACACGTTCATCTCGTTCCTTTCAGGAGACATCTGAGAAATTATCAGTGAGAGGTGGAAAGTCAGAGTGCAGATCAGAGGAGTGCGTGAAACTGAAGGACTCGTAATGCTCGTCTAGCTAGATAATAAAATAAGGAAGACAAACCTAAACAGTCAAAACCTCAATTCAAAAAGAAGAAGGTAGCTGGACTTGGAGTCAAGCATGCCACGGATATTGATGACACTGCTTCTGGGAGGGGAGTCGGTTTGACCATGCTGGACAGCATGGCGGAAGTCATGATAGCTCGCCGGAAGCTGATGGATTGTCTGGAGACAGTAGCGTTGAGTTACTATATCCAGGTGGAAACACCAGATATCAAGGTGAGGGTCATGCATCGTTTCTATGAGATGACAGTCCAATTGGAGGAAGATGCACCAAGATATATTAATGATGTCTTTTGGGAGAACTTATCATTCAGGTACAACATTCTCTTGGCTGAAAAGAATTGGCCACTTGAATTTGTGATGGATTGCCCTAATGCAGAAATGGTAATTTTACCAGCCTTCTCCAATTTCAGTTAAACATTCATACGCAAAGGAGTGGGTGTTAGCGCTAGCTCCTGCGTTATATTCCAACCATGTGTGGTGGGATGACAGTTCTCCTTATCATGAAATACCATTGAAGTCAACCCCAAAAACTCAAAGACAATATCCCGTTAAAAATTAGGCTAAAAAACAAGTTAGAGAGATTCTCACACAACTTGAATACCAAGGTGTAATAGAAAGTTGCACCTCCCCCATAAATAATCCCTTGTTTCCAGTTACAAAACCAAGACCATTCATATAGTCTAGTTTTGGATTACAGACATATAAACACAGCTACACATACATTCACAGTACAGAATGCGTACAGGACAAACAAATAATATAGTGTGCAAAAAATACAAAATAACATTAGATATCTTGAATGGATTTTTCAACCAAAATATAGATCCTGGAAGCAGGTACAGGTATTGTAGTGCATTTTTCACACTGGGATCTCGAAGACAGTTCTGTTGATTGCCCCAAGGGTAAAAGAATAGTCCTGGGTTGATTTTGTCCCGGATTACAGAACTTCTACAAGAATTTGATGATCAGCCATTGTCCTATGTCAATTACATTTATTTGATGGATGATGACCTATCTACACTCTTGACAAGAGTAGATCGCATAGTTCTGGGATTTGCTCACAACGCCAACAAATGTAATTTAAAAAAATTAAATATTGCCCACCTCAATATCATGTTTCTGGGATACAAGCTGTCAAGTGAAGGCAAAAGCCTTGTGACACACTTCTCATTGAGGTGTGCACTTTTACAACCACCAAACACATTGAAGAAACTTCCTTCCATATTGGGTTCCTAAATTTTGGCAGAACATACATTCCAGATTATGCAGAATGGGTTAAACCATTGTTCGACTTAATTTGTCCAGACTTTTCAAGCACGCATCAGACAACTGAACACACAGAGATCTTACGTTCAGTTCAAACTGACATGATAGCTTCAAAACACTTACACACGTGTGTAAACACCACAAACCTGGTGATCTGGATCATTGCGGAGTTATCAAGGTATACCTATGTTACATTCAATGAAGTTGACACTGTACCAATTGCATATAAATTGCATTTATACACCAATGCAGAGATACGTTTTGCACCAACAGAAAAGGTTCTGATGGCGGTACAGACTGCTGGGGTCAGAGTGAGAGCATTAGCTCAAGGGAAACAAATAATTGTTGTGACTCTGGGGCCGGCTTTAGAGGCCGTCGCTAAAAACTAGCATTTCTAACAATCATCATGGACTTTATTTTGATCACCATGGATCATAAAAGTGTAGAGAACAAAACAGCCACAATACACATATAGATAAAAATAGACATATAAATATCAATAGATAAAAATTAACGGTTAAAAACACAATATAAAAACCACAGAAATTCATGTCACAACCTTTTTCTTAAAATAACAGGAGACTAAAATTCAGATAAAATTTCCAGCATAAAAATCCCAACACATAACTTCATCAACATCAAACTATTCATATCAAAGATCAGTGGCAGACTGTAGGAGTTTGGTTCAGCTTAATCCAGTATGCCTTTAAAAACATGGCCACACCAAAAACTACTATCTGACTAGTGTCACTCTGCAGTATTCTAAATGCTTCCTTAAGCTCACTACAAGCCAGATATTTACATAGGGGAACAGTCCATTTTGCACGTATAGATTTGTAAAAGGAACAAAAAAACAAGACATGGATAAGCGATTCAGAAGTCCCTTCACAGCCTACACACAGTTCATGAAAAGGGCCCTTTTCCTGTTGCCATCTGCATGTAAATGATTTTATAGGTAGAGTGCCATACCTGAATTGGAGGTAAAGTTTCCTTACCAGTGGAGGGATGATTTTGTCAATAGTGCTTTCATGGGCGGCTATTCATTTCCGTTCAACAAAAGACACTGACAAGGAGCCCTTACACTCTCTAATATTAACAATCGCCACACTTTCCCAAAATAGTCCCTTTAGACTAGCCTTACCAATCTGACACATCCTCTCTGGTAAGGTCCAGTATTCATCCAATCTCAAGAAAAGGGCTTTGATTGCACAGAGCCACGGTATTTTCCATACATACTGTGGGACCAAAAGTTCTTTGATACCATCACAGTAGGACTCCAAGATAGGGGTTGTCCATAACCAATGCCAATAAATCAGCATTCTGCATTCAATCTTATACGCACATTTCTTTTGGGCCATGTCTAAATATAAAGGAGTCAAAGGTGTACTGACGGGGAGATTCAATAAGGTTCTGAGAAACCTTTGTTCGACCACGGAAAGACACTCAATATGTGAATGGCCCCACACCTCGACACCATATAAAACTGCCTCTAGGGCCCTCACATTGTAAATTCCAAAGGCTGGAGTCACCCTTCTTGATGTTGTTTTTCTGTGGATTTTCCCTATTTGAGCAGTGTACTGGATCAGAGATAAATAAGATTTTTCCACCTGCAGTGCCCAGCATAGATTCTTGGTCAGTTTGAAGCCCAAATACTCAAAGCTGGACACTACATCTAAAATTGTGTCACCCACTAACATCCTCCTCTTACAGAGTTTTGACTTCTGACTGGTGAAAATCATACATTTGGTCTTAGAGCTATTAAGCTCCAACCTCTGCTCCACACAAAACAATTGGAAGGAGTTCAGGAGTTGTTTCAACCTCTGCGGTGATTTAGAAATTAGCAAGGTGTCATCAGCAAAAAGAAGAGCGGGAACTCTCTGACTTCCTATCTTGGGTGCATCACACCCATCTCTGTCCAGTGTACCAATTACACCATTTATATATAGCGTGAAGAGAGTGGGTGCCAAAACACATCCCTGTCTGACCACCCGATCAGTCTGGATCGGATCGGTCAGAGCCCCATCCTGCCCCCCACCTCACCTGGGCAAGTGTGTCAGTGTGTAGTCTAGTTTCTAACGCAAAAGCATTACATCCAAGAAAGATACAATGGGCCAACTCTCTCACCGCTACAGATGTAGACTACAGATTTGATTCTACACTACAAACACAAGCATTTCTACAATATGAACATGAATATCCTTTGCCTAATGAAGTCTTGCCTCTTGATCAGTATGATTACATCATCTAGATGTGCAACCTGTGGTAGGGACAAAGCACCAATACTCTGTGGCATGCGCAGCCGTGAAGGGGCATTCCAACCTGAGAAAACCTAATGCAATTATCTGGTGACCGCACAGTGCAGCTGGCATAACTTAGAGGTCTGATTCTGGCACTGGAGAATATGAATCCCAAATTCTCCCCACTCACTGTGTGCGATTTGTGTTATTGCATCCAGTCTTACAATAAGTATCTATCTGAGAACTTTCCATCAATCACTGGGGTTAGACAGGGCTGTGTCTTTGCACCTTTTCTCTCTCTAATTTATATCAACTCTGTGGGTGAGCACCTGATAACGGCTAGGAAGGACCTGCCAAAGATCAATGAGAGAAAAATTCCCATGCTTCTTTATGTAGACGATGCCATCCTCATTGCACAAACTGCTAATGGTCTCCAGATGTTACTAGATGCTTTTAAAGTTTTATGAGTTGTTTAGAAATAAATACAAATCAAACTAAGGGGCTGATTACGATGGAGGACAAAAAAGCACTCCGTCTGCCGTGGTTGCGTAAAAAAAATGTGGCAGTCAGATTAGGATGCACTGCTCGAAAAAAATCCGACCGCGGCGGATGGATTCCACAAAACTCCGCCGGGAACGTCCGTAAAAGCAGAAAATCCATCTGCGGCGGACGGAAATGCTGCAGAAAGACCAAAAAATGCCAATCGTCCAGCGGAATGACCGCAAGTGAAATTATGATACGATGGCGGAGCCAGCGGAACGATCAGTTGTTCCCGACCGCTGCGGTCGCGCGAATTGATGAATGGTAGAGCCGGCGGAAGGACCATTGCATTCAGACCGCTGCGGTCGCGCGGAAAGAGGAATGGCGGTCGAAAGCAACCACACAACAAGGCTACCAAGTGTGGCTGTTTTTTTGGCGCAGACAGAAAAAACATCTGACACCCCCCAATGACACATCCCCATGGCAAGAAAAAAATACAAATCCCAGGTCAACCCAGATAACACACCTAACATGAATACTCCATTTCGACACACCCACATAGCTGAGTATAAAACCAACCCCTTCCCTGCCCAGCATCCTTTGCACAACTCCAGCAGTGAAGGGCCAAACACCACAGCACAAAGGAGAGGCAAATCAGCACACATCACACCATCACAACCACCCACACACCACACACATCTCCACCACCACCTTCACACCTGTACTTTTCACTCATTTGCACATCACACACCATGGCACAGACAAAAATGCCAAAATTCACTGACAATGAGTTGTCAGTCATGGTAGATAAGATAATCAGAGTAGAACCACATTTGTTTGGAAGCATGGTCCAACAGACACCAGTAGCCAGAAAAAATCAAATGTGGGAAAGGATAGTCAACAAAGTCAATGCAGTAGGGACCACCCTGCGCAGCCTGCGTGACATCAAGAGGAGGTGGCATGACCTCAAGAGCAGGGTGAAAGAGCGTGCCAACAAGAACCATGAGCTGGCTCAGAGGACTGGCGGTGGCCCTCCCATTCCACCATTAACATTCACCGAATGGGAGGAGAAGGTGCTTGCCATACTGCATACAGAGAGTCTCACAGGAATACCCGGGGGAGTGGAGGCTGGTAAGTACCAACAAATGTCTCCCATTACACTGCTATTTACTGTCTTGCACAACTAGAATGCAACACTTCCTAGACACAGATGCACTTACGTACAACACACTTTTCCCAACACATGTCGCACATATCTAACATTTCCTTCCTCTGAATCACCTCAAAGGTAGCTACCAATATTTCCATGGGGGCATGTGTACAGGCAGGGAGCACTACAACTCCCACCAGGCACCCTTGTCCCACAGCTGGGCAAGATGGATCACTCCCCCCACCCAGAACCATGTGGCAGCCATTTCATTGCTCTACTCAAACTTACAGGTAGGTAGCCATCTTAACAGGGAGGGGGGTTTGTGGGTAGGAAGCCAGCACTACAACTCCCACCAGGCCCCCTTGCCCCACAGCTGAACAAGATGGAGCACCCCCCACACCCAGAACCATGTGGCAGCCATTTCATTGCTCTACTCAAACTCACAGGTAGGTAGCCTTCTGATGCTCTCTTGTCTCACCCCTGAGCAAGATGGAACACTCACCCCACCCAAGAGCCATGTGTAACCTATCCTCTTCCTCTGCTCCACTTTCACAGGGAGGTAGCCATCTTAACAGGGCGGGGTGTTTGTGGTCAGGCAGCCAGCACTACAACTCCCACCAGGCTCCCTTGTCCCACAGCTGAGCAAGATGGAGCACCCCCCACACCCAGAACCATGTGGCAGCCAGTTCATTGCTCTACTCAAACTTACAGGTAGGTAGCCATCTTAACAGGGAGGGGGTCTGTGGGTAGGAAGCCAGCACTACAACTCCCACCAGGCCCCCTTGTCCCACAGCTGAGCAAGATGGAGCACCCCCCACACCCAGAACCATGTGGCAGCCATTTCATTGCTCTACTCAAACTAACAGGTAGGTAGCCATCTTAACAGGGAGGGGGGTCTGTGGGTAGGAAGCCAGCACTACAACTCCCACCAGGCCCCCTTGTCCCACAGCTGAGCAAGACGGAGCAGCCCCCACACCCAGAACCATGTGGCAGCCATTTCATTGCTCTACTCAAACTTACAGGTAGGCAGCCATCTTAACAGGGAGGGGGTCTGTGGGTAGGAAGCCAGCGCTACAACTTCCACCAGGCCCCCTTGTCCCACAGCTGAGCAAGATGGAGCACCCCCCCACCCAGAACCATGTGGCAGCCATTTCCCTCCACTGTGACACCTAACAGGTAGGAAGTCAGTGCATGCACCCTGCCATCCTTCTCAAAATGCATGGAGCCATATGACAACACCAGCCCTCACATGTCAGCAAACTTGGCATAGATCCAAAAGTCACATCCAGTGTGCAAACAGCTAAGCGCATGTAACTGTCACAGAAATTACCCTTTGACTCACCAAGTCACATGTGAAATAAATTCAGGGCCCAATCATGCACAGCACAGAATGCAATGTGTAAGTGCCATGGTGTCAGAGCAAGAAGGCCCCCATGAACACAAAACATGCACAGTCAATCTCACAAATAAACCAAAGTACATGATATGAAAGAACATTTGTAACATTCCAATGGCTAGTTCTTGCTTAGCGGAAACAGATTATATGAAGAGGAAACAAAAATGACGCATTATCAAACGTTGATGTGCCGCAAGTTGGTAGATGGTGACATGTCCTTGTAATCACACAATCTGTACGTGGCACATGGTTTCAATTTACATGTCACACTATGGACAAGTAATGTACGTACCTCAACATCATGTCATAATGCTCATTGTCTTTCAGCCATACTAAGTGATTGCAATGTAAAATGTTTGGTGTATCAAATGTAACATCCAAAAGTCTAACACCAAGCTTGTGGAGGGCACTTAACTGACAACTTAACCTCTGTTCAACAGGAGATCCACAAGTAACTGCAGCTGAAAACACCACCAACCAGCAGAGCCTGTCTTCCCCCGGAACGTGAACTCTCTGATGCAGATTCCCTACGTTTCTCGGATGAGGAGCAACAACCTGGCCCCTCAGGACTGCCAGGGCACACTACGTCTCAGGGCCTCATTGTCCCCACCACCACCACAGCAACAACAACAGCGCTGACCCCTGCTACAACGACCTGTGCGGCAGCCATCTCAACCATCACCACTGCTGCCTGCAACACTCTCCCTGCCTCAGTGGTTACCAACACCACCACACAATCCGAGAATGCCAGAGAGAGTGTGCGGGTGCGTCGAGTCCCAACGCAACAGGTCCGTGTCAGCATGGCAGGTGGGAGGGCAAGTGATGGACAATCACAGGAGGACACTGAGACAGAAGCCCTGGCCACCGTTGCAAGAGTCCTTGGTGCGTATGAACAGAACCAGGGACAGATGGGCCAGGTTGTCGAAGAAGTGTGTGAGCTCCACCTGCTGCTGAGGTCCATGGACACACGTATGGGCCAACTTGTGGATCTGATGGGCCAGCTTGTGGGTGTTCTGAGGGACAGACATGCGGGTCAAATGACGGCTCAACCCCCCTCCAGTGGCCAGCCTGCTGATACTCCTACCACCTCAGCTTCGGCCACAGAGAGGAGTGAGCTGCAAGACAATGACTCCTCAGACACCGCTGAGCCTGCAGCACAGGCACCCCCTGCCAAACGTAGGGGGGGACGTGCGAGAAACACCATGGGAGGATCACGTGGCAAAGCACCAACCAAAGGCAAGTCGCTGAGCCAGCCATGATGGCACTTGTATTGCCCTTGCAAAAACAACAGTTGATGGACAGAATGCAGAACAATGTCATATATTCACCCCAGTACAGAGATCTGGGCCTAAATCCATCGTTTTTTTGCTCACCATGCCATTCCAGTCTGAACCCAGCCATATGCAAATCAGTCTTGACCCTGTGCCTCATGGGAACAGTCCAGCCCGAACTGCCAAGCCAGGTCCTCCCTGGACTGGAAACAAGCATCCTAGGACCGGTTTCGGGGTTTCACCCCTCTTCAGCCAGGATAGCTTGATTCCAGTGGCATGGAGAGCACGGGACCCACGTCTGGGCATACCCGTCCCACTCGGGGTGACAAATGCAAAAACAACAGTTGATTTACAGAATGCAGAACAATGTCATACATTCACCCCAGTACAGAGATCTGGGCCTAAATCCATCGTTTTTTTTGCTCACCATGCCATTCCAGTTTGAACCCAGCCATATGCAAATCAGTCTTGACCCTGCCCTTGACATTGTCTTTGTTAATTATCCTAACCCACATTGCCATGTTGATGGCAGGAGTTTGTTGGACTGTGTGATAACATCAATGTGGTGACTACTCTATTTGTCTCATTTACCATCACTGACAACTCATAAACTCACTTTGCACAATTTTGAAAACAATCACTTCTCTTTCACAATTTAAACACTCTTTACACACCTATACCTTTGTGTCAGTTCCATGTTTATCACAGTATGTACAATGTCAACTCAGATTCCAATGTACCACACGCTCTGATTGTGACGAGGCATTGATAGGGTGAAGGAACCTAGAAAGACACAAGAGAATGACATTTACTTGTCTGGTGTTGCCATTACAGCCAAAACACACCAGTAGTCAACAACGTACAAAGCCCATCACACATAACAATGACCAACACCATCAACATAGACATGAGATACATGGAAAACAATACACTGTGCCACACACATCAGCCTTAGCAGTGAGCCAACAACAGCCAGCAGTCAGAAAGCTCATCTATGCCTTGCCACTACCATCAAAGCCAACAAACAATGTCACTGTTGTACAATGTCACTTACACTCAAGGGAAGTAGTTGTCGATGAGCTGTTGATGCAGGTCAACACCTTCCTCTTCTCCACTATCATTGTCACTGGGCATGTGTGGATTTGCAGCGGGGGCATCTGCTGCTCATCATCATCCAGGAGCAGGGGGATCTCTTTGCGCAAGGCCAGGTTGTGGAGCATTCAGCATGCAACTATAATCTGACACACCTTTTGGGGAGAGTAGAGTAGTGCACCACAGCTCTTGTCCAGACACCGAAATCTCAACTTCAGAAGCCCAAAAGCACGCTCCACTACACGACGTGTCCTCCCATGTGCAGCATTGTAGCGGCCTTCCCCCGGGGTCCTGGGATTCCTCAGTGGGCTCAGCAACCAAGGCCGGTTGGGATACGCAGAGTCACCTAGGTGTGAGATACACAGACCAATATTGTAATATAAACATTAGCCGAGAACAGCATACCACACATACAGCACACTACTTGACTCTGCATACTCACCAACAAGCTACGCACGATCCGGATGCAGATTTGGCATCAATTGTGGGATGATGCTGTTACGCAGTATGTATGAGTCATGAGCTGAACCGGGAAATCTGGAACAGACATGGGAGATAATCCTATCCGCTTGGCATACCACTTGCACATTAATGGAATGGAAATGTTTCCTGTTCCGGTAGATGTGCTCACTTGCCTGTGGTGGTACTAGGCCAACGTGTGTGCAGTCAATGGCTCCAACCACATTAGGTATGTGTCCAAGATCATAAAAATCAGCCTTCACATCAGCCAATTCATGTCTCCTTGGAAAGTGGATGTAGCGGTCCTTGTAGGTCAACATTGCGGACAGGACATCACGTAGCACCGTGCTGAACATAGCTTGAGACATCCCACCGGCGATGGCCACCGTGTACTGAAACGAACCAGTGGCAAAGAAATGCAGGGCCGCCATCACCTTAACTGTTGGTGTCAAAGCAGTCGGATAGGTTCTGCGAGGCCTCAGATGGGGCTCCAACTGAGCACATAGCTCTTGAAGGGTAGGGCGATTCAGCCGGAGTTTCCTTATGATGTCCTCATCCTCCATGTTCGCCAGCACTGGGAAAGGCCGATGCACACTTGGTCATCTCCTACATAACATGAAAGAGGACACATGTAAATTAAATTCACCAATGAGATGTGTCAAACATCTTACATATTGACTAACACAGCGCCAACATTGACAGGACTGTAACAACAGATTAATGCACAAGTCACATACAGAGACACCTTGATCTCATGTAGTTGTACATGTGGTCAGTATGTACATACTGACTACTTCAAAATCAGATCCAGACTATGTGAATGGTAAATGGTACACTCCTACATCTTGTGTCACCAGCCCTGGGTGTAGCTGACACAGCACATGTGGCAAACAGCAACACTGCTGACTGCTACGTAGCTGCTGTACCTGACACCCCTTCTTGCTTAAGTCGCACAGAGTACATCTTTTTAACACAATGAGCACAGTGTGTGTAAGCTGATCAACTATCAAAATGAATACAGCAATGTGGTCAGTCCATCATTACTGTGGGTTGATTAGCCATCTTACACATTGACATGTTCACAAATATGAGACTCCATTACACACCAAATCTGTGTACATGAACACAAATCTCATATGTGACATGTGAGGAAGTACATGCCAATGCATGTAATCATGTGCACTGACATGACATGTGTAGGCATCAGTGAGTTAAATGTCACACTTGCATTTAACTTTACAACCAGGTGCTAGTATACATTGTAAAGGTATAGTGTTCAATGATGAAAATTGGCTAGTGCCAATACAATAGCACAATGTGTCCATAGGTGCGGTAGGTGTGCACTGCCACCGCGGTCCCGATCATTGGCCACAATTGAAAGATGCCAAATTGCGGTAGGGACCACCTGGCCCCCGCGGTGTGACACCGCATATGCCAATGCCATTGCAGCCAATGGGAACCGCCGTCGCGGTAGTGCAATGCATTTTTAAAACTCGCGGTAGGCGTGCACCGCCACCGCAGTCTCGGTCGTTGGATACAATTGAAAGATGCCTGATTGCGGAACACATCGCCTGGCCCCCTCGGTGGGACACCGCATATGCCAATGCCGTTGCAGCCAATGGGAACCGCCATCGCGGTAGTGCAATGCATTTTTGAAACTTGCGGTAGGCATGCACCGCCACCGCGGTCCCAATCATTGGATACAATTGAAAGATGCAAACCAGGCAGACCAATTGTAACAGCAGAGTACCACTGAAACAACCCTAGGGGCCTATAAATGTCTGTGAGAGAGCCACACATGTCACTTGCATTCAGACACTGCTGCCTGCTAGTCATCACCACCAACTGCTGCTGTACCTGTACTCTGGACCCAGTGATGGCGCGAACAGAGAACATCAGGGCCCGTCCCTTCACCACAGAGGAGCTGGAGGTCCTGGTGGACAAGGTCCTTGCACAGTATGGAAGGCTATATGGTGCTCCAGATGTACTAGCAAGTGTCTGAGTAAAGGTTTGAGAGTGCTCAGAATGCTCACATGATGTTACTGTACAGTAGTATGTACCTGTGAGTGCAAGCCAATGTGCATGCATCAATATTTTGCCAACAGCATGCTCCATACATGCTCCATAAATGACCTAGTACTAATTGCACTTGAGCATGTGGGGAGGATGGCAACATGGACACTTGTCCAGCTCTTCTTAAGCCAAAATGAACATATGGTGTTATGAGACTGTGTAATGTAAATGTGTGAGACACTGCCTAGCATGCTGACTTCACGTCAATGGGGTGTGTAGCCTTATTTCCACAGATCACTGACTGCATTTAAGGATGTGAATGACATACTGTGGTCTGGCAGTTACCCAGTTACCCTGCTGGTTTGAGAGACTCAAATTCTGAACACACATTCCCTGTGCTATGTGATGTCCTAGTCTATTAAGTGTTCATATGCTCCTTTGAGACATTACAAATGTAGCTTGGCCAGAGGGTACTGAATAATGTTTTTACCCTTTTAAAAATGACCCTATGGAGATGTGGCCATTATGCACAGGAGTACAATGCCTGAGTCTATCACTCTTGGGGGTAATTCACCTATGACACATCAGCTAAATGTGATTTGGAAATGTCATCCTACTATTGATTCCATGATGTGTAGAGTTTCACTTGTTTATGCACTGTATCTCTATTCATATTGTACATGCATGTGATTTCTGTGATGGGCCACGTTTATCCTCAGTGTGAGGCCCTCTAGCCTGCACAGAAACTGCCCAATGTTACAAGGACCAATCACCAAAGGGACTGAGTGAAACATATGTGTTGTCCACAACCCTATTTCTCAATGAGTCATCATAGGCCTGAGGATTGCACAAGACAGGACTGCACCTTGTGAGAAAAGTGTGAGATTGTAAGATCAGGGCCCTAAATGTGAGCACCATGACACATGTAGCTAGGCAATGGTCAGGAACATTATGGGGTGTGTAGTGTAGGACACAGTGAGTCTGACCTCTACACATCATTTCCAGTGTATTGTATGTCACGCTCACTCACATAGTGCATCACAGCTGAGGGCAATTTTTACATTGGTTTCTGTGCTGGCACTCTGCATGTGTATGGGATGGGCATGTAGTGTGTCCATCATCATATATGTAACCATTGCAATGATATGGTTTGTTCCAAGTGTACTATGTGACATGCTGTATGGGCTCTGCTCTCCATTGATGTGTTAGTGTGCTATGTATTTTCATGCTCCTGTACTGTCACACAGTGGTACACAACACAGTTTCACAGAAACCTCCTCTTCTTGTCTCCCATGCCTGCAGCTTAAGGTCCATCAGCGTAAGGCCATATGGAGGGCCATTGCACGCAAGGTGCGGTCTCTGGGTGTCTCCAACCGACGTCATATGCACTGCCACAAGAGGTGGGATGACATCTGCCGCCTGAGCAAAAATGTCGCTGAGATGATGCTGGGGGTGATCCCTCGAAGTGGCAGGTTGGCACGCCAGAGCATGACACCACTAATGGCCCGCATCTTGGCAGTGACACAGCCAGAGCTGAATGGACACTTGAGGGCCCATCAGCAGCAAGTTGGGGGTGAGTATTGTGCAAAGTGTGACTTTGCGTATGAGTGACTGCATGAATCCCAGCCCTGAGCCTGTGCGGACCTCTGTGATGTCTCTAGTGTGATGCAATGGCTTCCAAGTGGCCTCAGTGTTGAGTGCAGCTGTTCTGCATTTGTACGACATTTTGTTTCTCATGTGTTGAAACCCATGACCCTTGTCACATAACATCAGCTTGGCATTTTGTCATCTCACATTTTATAAATGTTGTCTGAACTGAGACCTTCCTACACAGGATAATCCATTGTGTGAAGTGGGTAGCCATGTACACTTGTCAGACTTGTGTGCGCTGTGTGGCTAGCTCAATAGTGTGCTCTTGTGATGATGTGTCAGTGGCTACAGGCATGCACAGATGTGGACTCAGGGAGCAGTGAGTTGGTAAGGGTCACACCTGTCCCATGGGTCCCTTTTTTCACAATCATATAGAGGACAGCACCATTGTGAAGTATACTAGCCCAATATCAGCAGCATGGCATAACATGGTGTACTTACCTGCCATAGTGACAGCAAGTGCACACAGGTGCTGATGGGGTAGATGGTGATGATTGCAGTGATGCATAGGCTAAAGTACCTTTTCCATTTGTGCACATGGCAACATGACTGTTACGGTTAGACTCTGTCACTTAACTGCAATGTAGCTGAACCTGGCTATTGCGAGATTGTTTTGGCACTATGGCTTAACATGGTTGGATGTGATCAGTGGGTATGTCAAATTGTGATGTGACTGAGGTGTTGTACAGTAATTTGAAGGATGATAATGAGCAAAGGTTACTCAGATTGTCAGTCCTCAGTATGTGTGCATTGTGGAGGTGTGTCCTTGTGCATCAGTGCATGGTCAAGTTGTGGCTAATGATGTAATCAGTGTGTGAATTTTTGGCACATTGGTGAGTCCTCAATGTCATCAGTCAGCACAACGTAGGGATGTCATATGCCAGACCCTAGGTATTCTCACACCTTAGCTGTCCCAATGGGGTCCACCTACTTCTTCATCAACAGAATACACAATCCTGCCTTGGATCAATGAGGGCCTGTCAGGGACTTGTGGACATGTTGGTATGTGACATGTCACAACCTATGGAGGCCTTGCATTAATTTCCCCTTCTCATGCTATTGTGCATTGTGTTTGTGACTGCATTGTTAAATGGTGCGCATTGTCACTTCGTTAACAAATAAGATGTGGCCTTGTGACATATGCTGCAGTGTGAGTGTCAGAGACATCAACTGGCAGTAAGCATCATGTTAGTGTGCATTCCTAGATGTGTGCTGTGCACAACAAATAACTTGTAACATCTACACAGCTGCCACCAATGTACAACTGTAGTGTACTTCAAGGCCCTACATGGTGGATGTCAGGAGCTGGTTGCCCTTGCAAAAGGACATATTGTACTTTGTATCTGTGGTGTTCCATGAAAAAACTACATATGTGACTGAGCAGACATGTTTTGATGTATAGCTATCTTACCTACAGGCACGTAGGTGTGCATACAGAATGTTTTATGTGTGTTTAAAGGGAGGCACAGGCCCATGTATTTGGCTGTGTCAACGCAACATGGAGCACGACTAACAACTATGGATGTTTCCATGCATCATCTGCTAATTGCATAAATGTGGCATATGCAGAAAGTACATGGACTAGTTAAACATGGTAGATTCATTTTCCTGTTTGCAGTTTTGATTGCATATGATGTTTGTGAGTATGGCACTATACTGAACCTATATCTCTGTCTCTTGCAGCATCTACTGAGGGCACGGAAGGACAGGGGCCCGACAGCATTGGGGAAGCTACTGGCATGACTGGGACACAGGAGTTCAGTGACACTGAGGGGACCAGCGCCTCGGAGGGGGACGGAAGTGCCCTGGAGGATTCACGTCCGGAAACACCAACCTCCACATCCTCCCAGTCCAGTGGTGACTCCTCGATGTTGGGGGGCACCGGAAGTTCCAGATCAGCCTCTTCTTTCGCCACACCTCATCCAGTGCCCACCCTTCCGGATGCCCCCCCAAGTGCTGTCCGTGCCTGCAGCCCTAAGAAGGGTAGAGTCTCCTTCCCCCCAGGCACCGCTGCCCCAGCCCCTGTCTCCCCTGCTGCCCTCAGTGTGGAGGCTGTAGAAATTTTGCACCAGCTGTGTGTGGGTCAGACTGCTCTCCTGAATGCCCTCCAGGATCATGGCAACAAGTTGTACCAGGTTGTTGCGTTCATGGAGGGCATTCATTCGGACGTGGGTGGCCTACACAGAACTGTCCAGTCTTTGTCCTCCACAGTGATGGCAGCCATTCAGCAGTCTCAAGCTCCCAGTCCAGCTCCTGTCCCTACAGCAACCACCCTGCCAGTGGCCCCACCTGACGAGAGTACATGCACGCCTGAGCCCTCAGGCACACAGTCACCCACACGCAGCACACAGCAGCAGCAGTCTAAGCATACCAGACACCATACACCATCACCACAAGACAAAACAAGCACACATGACCGCAAAACAAAAAGCCCATCACAGGACACTCAGGGACATAGGGCAAAGAAGCATGCATCCACATTACCTGCGTCAAAATCATCCCCACCCAAGGGCACTACCATCCCCACGCCTGATCCCAAAGACACACAAACACTTGCCCTGTCTGCTGTGAACCTGGTGCCTGCCACAACTAAGTTGAAAGACATTCAGAAGGCAGATTCACCCAAAACTTCAACTCCCACCCACACCCCTGTGAAGAAGGGACAAGAGAGCAAAGTGGGGGCTTTAGCTCAGAAAAAGCAAGGCCACACCCAGCATACCACCAGGTCCAGCAAATCCCCACGTGGAGAGGCACCTGCACCTGCTACACCTTTGGGGAAGAGTGAGGCTGTTGTGCCCACCTCACTTCCCACTCTGGCCAAGACACTTGTGGGATATCGGATCCCCAAACAGTTGAGACCCAGCCCTCAACATTCCCCCTCAGCCACTGAGCCTCCACACAGCATGTCACCACCTCCACGTGCCACCACTCCACCCGGTCCAAGCAGCCCTCAGGCTCTCACATCCACAGATCCCTCTACCTCAGCCAGTTCTCTCCCTCCCAGGTCCAGTCCTCCATCTGACCCCGACAATCAGCCCCCTCCCAGTTCAACTTCAAGCCAAAGTTGAAGCCAAGTCCCCCTCCCCACACCATTTGTCCCACAGCGGTGCCTGGACTGCCCATTCAAAGCCCCTGACCTGTGGTGATTCCCATGGCAGTGGACTGTGTTACCCATTTCAGTTGCGGGTTCTCATGCACACATGTGCGGACTAGAAATTTGGACTGGCCAATGGCCTTGATGTTTAGCACTTTTGATGCCCATTTCATGTGCAAGTTCTCATGCACACATGTGCGGACTAGAAATTTGGACTGGCCAATGGCCTTGATGTTTAGCACTTTTGATGCCCATTTCATGTGCAAGTTCTCATGCACACATATGCGGACTAGAAATTTGGACTGGCCAATGGCCTTGATGTTTAGCACTTTTGATGCCTATCCAGAGATAATGTAATAAAGACTGTTACTCATGTTGTGTGCTTTGCCACTGCCCTTGCTAATGAAAAAGTGCAATGTATGTGTATATGTTCATGTGACACATGCTCTGTATGCCACATTCACATTGGCAATTACTTAATTTTCTTTTTCCGAGGTTGTCAGAGGTTACAGGCACTTTTGTGCTTGTTGACTCAGAGGCTTGAGGGTGCAATGATGGTTGTCTGTGATGATGTCCTCTTATCCTAATCATTCTATTGCCAGGTCTCCAATTTTGTACACATGTCATATTCGGATGCTGTACCACAACAGAAGTGAATTCTAGCCACAGGATAACTTGTGTGGTGGCCAGGGTCCGTCATATCTGTGGGATCTCTCTTGGTGTGTGAACAGCAGTGTAGATTTGTAGTCATCTTGTGTAGGCCTGGCTTCATAGTCATATGGGTACATTAGAATGTGTGCACTTGAGTAGTCATAAAGTGTGATTGGCCTGTCTTTGTCAGACGTGTTGATGTGTATGTGCCCCTGAACATGACACCTACACACATGTATGATCCAGGTAATTAGTGCCTGTTTGTTTACATTCTCAGCCATTTGCTTTAGATTGTGGGCACATGTAGGAGTTGTTTTTTGGGCACTGTGCAGTGTGTCAGTGTGACCTTGCAATCCTGGGGTACACCTACTTGTTGTCGTTTCCAGTTGTGAGTATGCAGAGTGTGTCACTGCAATGTCTGTGTTGTGTTTGGTTGATCTGCCATGGCTCTTGTTTACGTTTGTGCTCACTGTGCTGACCTGCTCATGCAAACTGACATTATATGTGAATTTTCTCATACATTGCTGTCACTTGACACATTTTAGGCACAAGTATGTGGTATGAATAGTCATACCATCCCCTATAGGGGCATTTGATGCCTACACATTGTGAGTTACTCCTCTATGTGTTTTTGCACTGTACACTCCTTACCTGTCCAATAGTGATGTACACAACACTTCAGTCTAATGTCTTCCACCCCATACCTTGCCAGTGTGTGACCCTCCCCACCACTTCATAGTGTGACACTGTACTGTGGGAGGATGATCTGTGTCCAGGACCAATGTGCCACTCAGGACTGTTTCACCATTTGTTATGTGGTGTTTTCTTCTACTTGATTGCAGTCATGGTTGCTCATGTACAGTGCATATGTTTTACCAGCACAGTCCTCTAGTCATGTTGGATGCATCTGTGTTTTCCTGAGTTGTGCAGCAGTAGGTGATAGCTAAAGTGTATGTCTGTTTGCTGAGGTATTGCTACCCTTCCTGAGTGTGATGTGATCTGTGCCCTGTGATGATTTGTGGTGTGGAAGTTCATGGTGGAGCACTCAGACATGTGTGATACTGGTTTTGTTGGTGTTCACACACTGCTTACTGTGCAGGCACTGCTGTCAGTGTATGTTGCCTTGTCCTTGCCAGGTGTGATTCCCCCTGATGTACATCTGAGTTTGCTATGTGATGATTTTGTATGTGCATATGTTGTGTTTTTGTTGTGGATGGATGCAGTCTTTGGCCTGTGTTGGCTCTTTCTACTGACAGGTCCATATGTGTGTAATGTTATATTTGCATGACATTGTGTGTGAGGAGTTTGTGCATTGTAATACATTATGATGTGTGTTGGATGTGTATTGTGCTTTTCTGGTGTGAATGTCACATGCAGCAATGTGGAGTCTTATTAATGAGCTTGTTTTGAGTGCACAATAGTGCTATGTCCTCCTATTTTGACCTGTCACTTGTCAGGAGTGTGCATGTGCATGCTTGTGCTACACATGAACAGCATGCTTACTTGGTAACTGGTATAGTGTGTATGTCTGTGTTAGCATATTTGTTGTATTGATCACAGTTACTGTTCATGATTGGCATTTGATGATGCATTTTCAGATTGGGTTGGGGGAGGGTGTCTGTGCAGTTGACCAGAGTGTAAATGTTGTGTATTCCTGTGCTGTCCAGGGTCACATTGCCTATCCACTGTTTGCCTGCACATGGCTGAGCTTGTTGGACTTCTTCGGATGTTGTTTGTGTGACATGTGTTTGGCAATTGGGTTTGGATCAGCATTGGTTCAGACAACCATGAGTGGGATTCTGACATTTGCAGATACACACCAGGGTGTGGGATTGGTTATCAGGAAACTCACAGGACCTTATTTGCACCTTTATCTGTGTTTCCCACAGGTTTTGAGTAGTGAAGGTGTGAGATGGATAGATGAGGGGTATGTGTGAAGGTCATATTTGGGTTTGACAGTCAGGGAGTGTGACAATGAGGCATGAGTGTTGTGCTAGTGGCATGCACATGTCAAGGGACTTGACACAGATGTGGGGCTGTTCACTGTATGGCTTATGACAGTTCCTATCATTCCTGGGCCAATGCATAGCTTGCATTGCTGTATGACAGGGATATTGCACAGATGTTACTTTAGTTCAATTTCAAACACTGTGCCACCCATGTCAGATTTTTGGGCCTAGGTGTAGTGTGATATGTTGCTCCTGTTGCATGTCATGTACAAATGCTATGTGGGTTTCTCCATGTTTCCTGCACTGGGCACTCCACTTTAGGCTAGTCTATTTATTGTCATACATTGCTGCTGACTTATGATATGTCTATGAGGCTAAATTTCAGTGCGTGAGCTGTCTGAGGGTCTTGACATGCAGTGTGCACAGTTCCATGGTTGTTAATCTGCACAGTGACTCTTCATTTCTTAAATTACTCACTTTGATTGACATGAGTGGAAGGCAGGTGTGAGCATGAGGGTTGTCCTGAGTGTCAGGTCAGAGTTTCCTGCTGTCAAGATGGACTCTTCCTGACACTCTGGCATTCATTCACTACTTAGTAGTTGGTGCTCCCTTTGTTGAGGTGGAGTGATGGTGTGTGGGTGTTCTGTGAGTTGGGAGTGTAGTCAGTGTTGTTGATGTACTGGACATACTCACATGGTATCATTAATTTCAGCAGTGCACTTGTGAGTGAAATGCACAGTGGTGCTTACTTTGATTTTTTTGTTTGAGTCAGAAATGTTGTTCTGTGTTGCATGGTATGGGCTGTCATTGTGTGATATGATCTGCCATTGTATGTGATAGGTCTATCAATGTCTGCTTGGGGGCTGTGCTGATGTGTGATTGTGTGGCAGTGGTGTGTGATGTGCTGTGTCATCTACCTGGGCTCACTAACTCATTCCAAAACCTTGTTGGCCTACTGTGAAGTACACATACACACCCTACTTGTTCTGCCCTCCTCTGTTCCACATTGTATGTGGACTGACCCTTATTTGTGTGCAATGATGACTAAAGTCATTTTTGAGAGACTCTTAACTCACCCCACAATCATGTTCCTATTCAGTTGCTGGTGATGTTAATGAGATATCACTGTAGACAGGGTCCCTGCACATGACTTCTTGCTGCAGATGTGTTGTGCTGAGTGGTGCTTCTTTTATGTTACATGTGGTGTGGATGTTGTGATGTTGGTCTTGCTTGTCTGGGACAATGTCCTGGACTCCTACTACATTGTGTGCATGTTTTCCCACGGATTCACCTCTGCGGTGACATGACCGGCATGACTGGGCTAGTTGCAGTGATTTCTATGGTGATGGGTGACCCCGATACAGAGGTGTCAAATTGTGATGTGCAGGACATGCGTTCTTACACTGGGGGGTATGTTCCTGTCTCCACCAGAGTGTCTGATGTAGACAGGACACGTATTTCAGCACAACAATTGTGTTTGTATGCAGGGATGCGTGGTTGACTTACCTGCGATGTTGACCTCGACGGCGTCTTATCTGCTGGTAATGGATGAGGTACAGCAGCGGAAGGGCTTGTAGAGCTGGATCCATGGCGGCCAGGAACGTGTGGAGGTGCCTCGGATTCGAGTTTGTATCCCCGCAGTTGTGCTTCCGCCGTCTCCAAGTGGCTAGTTTCTCCGCTGCGTTCTGATGGGCTGTTTGAGGTATCGTGATTTGTCCGGCGGTCGTCACGTCATTCCGCACAGTGGTCTTTCTCTATTGGCTCCCTCCGCCACCACTGCGGAACAAAAATTCTGGCTGATCCGGAAACACCGCGACGGACGGGAAATGCGCTATCTTTGCCCATTGTAATATGGCGGATGCGTGGACGGTCGCAGGAGTGAGGAAATAGACTTTTTCCGCCACAGCCAGCACCGCGGATGTGCCAAAAACCGCCATCCTAATCGACCCCTAAGTCTTTTGCAATGAAATGCGACCCCAAACTAGCCAAGACCAAAAAGATTTTACTTGTTGGAGAAGAAATAATGAAAACTTGGCATTTTATGTATTTGGGAATTATGATCAACATAGATTTTAAATGGAAATTCTCCTGAATATAAGAGCCATGCAATTGCAAAGAGCAGTTGGTGCAGTTTTTAGATTTCCAAAAGACTGGGGCGATAACCACCTAGAGAAATGCTTTGTATTTTTAAACGTAAATGGATGTCTGTGACCACATTTGGCACAGGTTTACTAGTGGCAAATCATTACAAACTGTGGAGAATATGTTTATAAGAAGACACCTGGCAGTTCCACATTCTACCCCAACAGCCTTTTGCCACAAAGAGGTTGGGCTTGGTTATATAGAAAAGTATATCAAGCTACAACCACTTTTGTTATGGCACAGAATCTGGAAAAACCCAGAAGGCCATTATGCAGAACAATCTTACAGGATTGTCTGAAGCTGGACAACTGTCTGCATAATCCATGGCTTAGGTACATAAATGCGAGTTTTGAAAGACTTTGTGCTCCAAGATTTTATCTCAACCCAGATAGTTTGTCAACTATTCCCTTAACTCAAAAAGCACTCTTTAATCAAAAAGTACACAAAGGTCATGGGCAGAGACTAGAGTGGGAGGGTTGGACAACACCATTAGGGTTTTTCTTGCATGCTCCGCACTTTAATTACAGGTCATTGTAAATAAGAGGCCCAGGTTCCTTCTGATATGATTTCGACTCCAAACTGCACACTTCCTGCTAGCTTTTCCAGTAAAAGGCATGTCGTTTTCGGCTCTTCTTCGCTGCTACTGTGAATTTCCAGCAGAACAAAGCGCTTTGCTGGTTTAGCTTTTTTGCATATTTTACACTGACCAAAGAGTGCGGTTTCTTAGCCCTATCCTATGAGCATTAAATATTAGATCTCATGCCGTGGCCGTTGCTTATTTGCACTGCTTGGGAAATGAAACCGTCATACATGCTGTTTTAAATGATATATTAAGTGTTATGAAGGTATGGTCTTATTATTGAATAATTTATCGTACAGATGTCTTTTAATACCTGTTTTTAGAGCTTTTAAGATGTCTCTCTCAATGTTGTGAAGTTTAACTCTGTATGTGGTCTTCATTTATTTGCTCTGACTTTTATGGCTCAGTAGAGCCTAATAAAGTTTTTGATGAGTATCTACACTATTGGAGCCAGAATGTATTCAGAGATTCCAAAGGGTACACCATAAAGCATAATAAGCTTTGGGGGCAGGTGGGTAAGCTGAAAGAATGCTTGTCACAAACTCATGTGATTCACACCTTGAACTTTTATCACCTCTTGCTGGTTGCAAAAACAAGAGTTTTGTGTCAATAGATCTCATAAAACCGCAATATGTGGTCAGTTCTACACAGTAGGCCACAGTAGGCCATGGGGAATCCTGAGTAGTTGCCTGTCTCTTCTCACTAGTATCCAGGAAGTCCCATTGGAAGTTTTGAACAGCGATGAAGCTTCTACTTCCCGGCTGGGGATAGGAAATAATGAAGTATTTTTTCTATCTGTTACATCAAGAACAACTATACAAACAACTTGTAAAGAAGCACAGATATCTATTCAGAATCCAGACACGGATGGTGTCCAGCTAATTATGAGGAAATCTTATGTTTTCAACACTTTGGTCATCATTTTCTGCATAAAGCAAGTACTCCATGTGCTGTGTTTAGTACATGTAGTAGGAACACTGTCCTACACCGCCACAGGTAGTTCACAAATGTTTGCACAAAAGTTTGCATATTTTTCTGGTCATGATACAACTGACCCAGTGTCTTAATAGTACAGGCTAACACCATCACCAGTAAAGAAACTATGCTTACTAACACAAGGCTGATATATTCCAAAGCCTTTTTTTTTACAGCTGCCTACACAAGTGTTTGACTTTTGGAGGGGCACAGTTGATTTAAAATCAATTTGGGGAACAAAGGATTGGCAAGTTCATGGAAAAAGGCATTATTTAGAGCATGCCAGATACCACAACAACTGATTTTCTTGAACAAAACAGTGCTGTAAGCTTCATGTCTTGGCCTGGCTAAGATAAAAGATTTAAACACACCAAATATTCCCATATTTGCATGTTTTGCGAACTGGCAACTGTTAAAAAATAACACGGAAGAAACACTAGATGCCATGCTTCACAGCGGTTAATACAATTCTTCAGAATCTGATCTGGAGGATGGTTAGTGTGGCCCTTAACACTAACGGATGTCATGCATGTATCCTGGGTGACACAAAAAGGTTTAAGATCAGCAGGGCTGACCTACTTTACTCACAGAGGGCTGACCTACTTTACTCTAAGGCACAACACTTGGGGGTGGTAACAACTTACATTGTTAGGAAGTTGTGCCTTGTTTGACTAAAAACCTAAACATTGTCCCAGGTGAAACAACACTTGTCCCTTCTTTCTGAAGACATGGGACTACAGGACTTATTATTAGGTCCTCGAAAACCACATCAAAAGCATTCCATGTATGTAATGTACAATGAAGTGTGGAAGGTTTACCAACATGGAGGCTGATGGGAGACTGTGCAATACTGACAGGGCAAATGTAGGGCTCTTGCAGTAGTAGATAATTTTATGACTACATTGTCCACTAGAATTTACTCTCTGGGTAATATTGTGTCATCTGCAATAGACATCATACAGAATGACATGTCCTCTAAACAACATGGGCAGTCACAGCTTAGATCGATTATGTTATCAAGCTGGACTCTGCAGACACTCCATTCCGGTCGCATACCATATAATGCCCCAAGATTGTTTTTACCTTACAATCTGACAAAATAGCAGACAATCATGGCAAGGAAGAACGCAGTGTACACTATGTTACACATAGAGAAGTTAGTGAAATTACCATTTACTGTTTCAGAATTACCTTCCATAGATTGGATAATCCACAGGTTTATTTCTCTCCCAATATCGACATTCACCTTTCATTTCTGTTTACAATACCATCAAGTAGGCAGATATGAAGCACTAGAACAAGGATATGTGCACGAGTCATGGAATTTACCTTTTACATATCGCTGTTCAAAGACTGAGGTTTTTCTTAGTGGGTCAGACATTCTTTATGACATTCCTTGGTATGCAGGGAGGTTTTGCTTCATGGTGCATGTAATGCATCAATGTCAAATTTGTCCTGCTATCTGCAGGGTTCCCCAGCTGCTGTGATACGTCTGGCTTATAGATTGCTCTTGAATGGGAGTTATTTGTTGTTAAACAATCAGGGCTGCTGCAGAATGTAACCGGGAATCACCTATCTGGTGACGGTTTCTGCAGTTGTGACTTGTTGTACACAAGTACTGTTTCCACCTGTTTCCACCTGCCCGCACAGTTAGGTAGGCAACACTACCTAAGCTTTCAAACATGCACTTTGATGATCTGAGCAGACTGAAAGCCTTACTGTTCCAGAAAGATGTGGCCTTAACATCTGCAAAGGAGATGTTTGATCTTCAAGTTGCAAGGTCTTCTTCTGAGATACAGTCGCTACACCACACGAATTTCCCGCTATATATTTTGGGGGACTTGTGCACCACATTTTTAACGTGTCTAGTACTGCAGGAGTGGCACTCTTTAAACAAACACTGGTTGTTGTCCTTTTGGCCTGTGAAGCTACACTGTGTGCAGCCCGTATTCTGCTGTGTTCTGTGCACTTTCAAGTGTGCACTGGATATATGCCTAGGAACACAACTGGTTCGGTCTTTGGACATTGACCTGCTAGTGAGCCCATTAACGGCCCACTTGTAATGTTGTCCCTTACACTTTCTGTTGCTTCTAAACACATTTTACGAGCCCTCCTGGGATGCTTCTGCTCCTAGTGATCTGGATCTTGGCTTGGCTACTGCGGATCTTGCACTGGCTACTCCTTCTTTGGCGGCTGCTGAAGTGGTTGGATGGGAATATGTTTGCTCCATGGATCTGATTCGATGGGTGTCTCTAGAAACATTGTCTGTTGTGGCTGGGGGCAGCAATGTTTCGTCTTCCTCTCGAAACTCATAAACAATCTGGCAGTTTCGAGTCATGGGACACTTTTTAATTTGGCTGTTTTTGTGCTAAATTGCTTTTAAAATTTATTTCAATAGCTTTTAATTCTTTTTAATGATTTTAGGTAAAAGCTTTCTCTAGGCTCTTTGTTATTAAAGAAGCGTGATGCTTTTCAGATATTAGTAGGGTTCCTTTTATACTGATTGACCCTTATATTTTAGAATTTGTCTAGGGATAGCTTTCACCGACTTACGTCCAAGGAGTAGTGTCATATGGTCAGGATAGGACCGGTTAGAAACACCATCATTTTACATGCTCACCTTTCTTAAGTTACCTTCTCTTTTACCAACAGTGACTTCTGACATACATTTGCGTGTATGACCATGCAGGATAACATTCTCTAAACCTCCATTGCTCACATTTCCACTTCATAGGCACACTATCATGATACCTTGAACATTCAGTACAAGGGATAAAGTTAACTGCACAAATTGTATTTTATGTTATTGTCCGAAACAATTACGGCCTAACAGGGGTTGGGACATGGCCATGTGGGTTCTATTGTTATAAATGCACAACCAATTCCTTGTTTAGGCAGAGGAGCACTCACTGACACTGCAGTGTTACCACATGTCGAGATTCCAGCTCAGCATGAGGAATGTCCAGCTCTACACCTAGACGGGCAGCCTGATGACACTTATCCACAGCTGACGGGGAGTTAGTCCACCTTGACAGGGATTTGGCGGATCAACCACCCTAGACAAAACTAGGTTAGGGTGCGATAGGTAGGAGTACAACTATACACCATACTTATATGCCAGCATATATTCACTTTCTTAGCACAATGGTGGAAATGTTCATCCTTTTCACTGTTCTTGTGATGCTAATTACCGCTAATCTGTTTCATTCTACTAATTATCGCAGCGCCTGTATTTTATGCAAGAATCACATCACTTCAATAAATATTGAAAAGCCTTGCTGAGTATTTCTTGTGTACTTCTTTGGGTATGCATGAGAGTCCAAGCAAAAGGGTTCTAGATCTGTTACCATGATTTCCTAGGGAGGTCAGGGTTGTCATAGTCTAAGGTTGTACACACATTTGTTGCCCTGCAAGGTTAGGGGTACAGATGGTTCACAGTGGTTAGCAGGGACATAGCCCAACATATCCTGAGAGTGTGCACAGAATCAGTCTGGCACAATCCTGACGTTTACGTTGTTCGACTTCGCACAGTTTTACTGAGGGAGGTACAAGCCATACAACAACCAAATACAATGTTTCTTTTGGCACCCGTCTCACCAGTTCCAATGAACAAACATGTCAAATATACCCACTCAGCAGCCGTTGAAGGTGTGACAGCCAGTAGTGCATCTGCAGGGATGAGCCAGGATCCAAAACACCAGGAGGTGAAGCATCCCAGGAAGGCTCATAATATGCCTTTGGTAACAATGGCAATTGTGCAGGGCCTCTGTGCAAGTGATTCTTTAACGGACCCACCAGTAGTTCTATGTCCATAGACTGGACAAGTTGCATTCCCAAGCATATATCCAGGGCACACTCAAAAGATCACAGCTGGCAGCGGAATTCAGACTGCATGCAGTGTAGCCAGAGAGGCCGAAAGAACAAGAGACAGTTGTCATTCAGTTCTTGAAACAAGGGTGCACCAAAAGACTGCATAATTTTCTCACAACACAGTAGCACATGTGGTAGTGCTATCCCCATTCAGCCATGTGACAGAACATCCATTGCAAAGCAAATAAAATAAAAACAGTGCCCCACCAACCAGTAATATGACAAGCAGTAAGCCTCTAAAAATGCTTCCTAGCACGGAGTATATGAAAGGTGGAATATCTCGGAAGACCGTCTGGAAGGAACTAACCAACCTGGAGCCAATAATTTTAAAGTGCGCTACCCCTGCAGTAATTGAGATGTTAAAAATGTGATGGACTAGCTCACTGAAATGGTGTTGGAGATTGGTGTCAAGTCACAACTCTATCTCAGAACAAGACCTTGTAACTTGAAGATCAAACATCTCTTGTGCAGATGTTAATACCACTTTCTTCTGAAACAATAAGGCTTTCAGTCTGCTCAAAGCATCAAAGTTCACATTCGAAATTTTAATCGAAGGTCAAATTGTCTCATCCTTGACTGCACGGGCAGGTGAAAAAAGCATTTGTGTATAACAGGGCACGATCGCAGAAACGATCACTAGATATGGTATTCCCGGCTTCATCCCGCAGCAACCTTGATCATTCAACATCAAATAGCTCCCATTGGAAAGCAATCTGAACGCTGACGAATTACAGCAGTGGGGGAACCTTTCAGATAATATGACAAGTTCACCTTGGACGCATTGCATGCACCATGGAGTGTAACCTTGCTGCAAACTAGAGAATGGCCTAAAGTGGTCTTGCAGTTTGTATCACTAAGAAAAACCTCAGTTGCACCATTCCTACAATGAAAAGTGAAAGGTAGGATCCATCCCTTATGTACAAACCCCTCACTTATTGCTTCATAGCTGCCTACTTGATGATGTTGCTAGCAGTATTTAAAGTGAGAGATGAAATTGTTAGAGAAATAAACCAGTGTATTATCCAATCTGCTGATGGTATCTCTGCAACAGTAAACTGTAATTTTCCTAAATTTTCTATGTGTAACAAAGTGTATTTCATATTCATTCTGGCCAAGGTGGTCTTTTCTTTTGTTAAGTTGTATGGTTAAAACAAACTAGTGGCATTTAAGTGCTTCTTTGGAACGCGACCAGTGCGTAAAGTCTGTAGAGTCTAACTTAGTAGCATGGCAGACCTAAGATGGGATTGCCCATGTTGCAAAAAGGACATGTCACTCTGTATGATGTCAATAGCAGATGACACAATGTTACCCAGAGAATATATTCTATTGGATAATGTAGTCATACCATTGTCAAACACTGATAAAACAATTTCTAAATTTGCTCAGTCAATTTCTTGTACTCTCTAAGCAGCTTCCTGCTGTGAAACTTTCAAGACTTTATTGTATATTGCATTCAGAAAATGCTTTTGACATGGCTTTTGAAGACCTAACAAGAAATCCTGTAGTGCCATGTGTTAGACTTGGCATCTTTTGGCGTGTTTCCCCTGACTTTTTGCTTTCTGACCTCCCGGTTTTGACTCTGTTTTTGCTGGTGTAATGATTCTGCGCACTTTCCTCACTGCTGTCCAGTGGGAAAGTGCAAGTGCTCCTGTATAAAATGTGTTATGGATTGGTGTTTCCATGATTGGCCTATTTGGTTTATGTGTCAGTCCCTTGTAAAGTGCACTGCGAGTGCCAGGGCCTATAGACCAAATGCTGTTGGTGGGCTGCAGCACTGGATTGTGCCACCCACGCAAACAGCCCGTAAAGTGTAACTCGGGCCTGCCACCGCAGAGCCTGTGCGCAGCCTGGGGCTGCCATGTCGACTTGGCAAGTGCACACACTTGCAAGTCCCTAAACCTTCCCTTTGCTACATGTTAGTCACCCCTAAGGTAGGCCCAAGGTACCCCTGTGGGCAGGGTGCGTTGTATGCGAAAGGTAGGACATGCCCTGGTGTGTGTGGCATGTCCTGATAGTGAATTACAGCCTAGTTCGTTTTTCACTATTGCAAGGCTACCTGTTCCCCCTAGGCCAGAACGGGCAGTTTTGATTATTACAGCTTATAATCCTAACTGACCCCGGGAACATGGTAGAAATTCGGGTTTAGTATGCCTGGACTCAGAATGATAAAATGCATCTTTTAGTGAAGTTGGTTTTAACATTCTGTGTTTGAAAATACCACTTTTAGAAAGTGGGTATTTCTTGTCTAACCATCCAAGCCTGCCTCCCCGAGGTTGTGTATTCCTTGTCTGGAATGTGAGTGACAGGGGCTGGGGGATGCCAGGAGACAGGGTGAGTCAGCACAGGGCTGAATAGCAAGATCTACATGTAGATGGGTGGGAGGGGTCGCACCTGGGCCCTGAATAGGACAGTGCCTTCCCTCCACAATGCTGGCTCCACCTCCTGTGGTGCGTCTGATGTCCCTGGCCCACTCACTGAAAGAAGGGACGGAGACTTGTCAACAAAGTGCTCCAGAACTGGTTTGGACTAGGCAAAGGCCTCTCTGCCTTCAGAGAACAAAGGAATTTGGGATATAAATATTGGGGCCCTGACCCCATGAATTTAGATCTCGCTGGAATCAAGGAACCTGCCAAGACGAAGAGCTGGAAGAGCTGCCAGGAGGAGTACTGCCCCTTTGCTGTGTTGTTGCTTTGTTGGGTTGGCCTGCAGTTGCTGCTTCTGTCTTGGGCAGTGAAAGAACTGGACTGAACTTTCTACAAACTTGTGCTGAGTATCTCCAAGGGCCTGAAACCGAGCTGGCCTCCTGTTAAGAAGTCTCAGGGACTACAAAGACTTCACAAGCCTCTGGGTACCGCTTCTGGAACGCTGTTTCAGTTGCCACAGAGGAAGGGAACTGCAACCGACTCCGTCAACCGAATCCATCCCTGGCCGGTGACCTGTTTGCACCGCAGACCGCATCGCCCCGCTTCGCATCGCAACCCTGGTCTCACCGTGGGCGACGTCCGACGCCGCCAACATCGAGCCACTGCTTGCACCGTGACCTGTGGGCACCGCAGTTCGCATCGCATCGCTTCACTGAACCAACCGGACCCGACCGACGCGGTCGCTGCAACTGGCTCAAGAGTCGTGACCGCACCGCATTTGGGGCACCGCTCGCACGTCTGCGACGCACCGCTCCGACTCGCACCGCTGTCCGACGCCAACTCCCGCACTCCGGCTGGGTCGCCTGCATCGCAACCTGTCAGCACCGCATCGAGCATCGTCTCACCCTGCATCGCACGCCTTGGACTCACCGACTCCGTCTGCACGACGCTCATCGAGCCGCTGCCTGCACCACATCGAGTGACACCGCACCTTGCATCGCTCCGTCTTGCACCGCAACCGCGACGAACGCCGACCGGCTCGTACACTCCGTACCAGCCACAACGAGAAAGGTACTGTAACCGAGTCTGTTCATGACTCTGCTGGCCCGTATCGACGCGGTCGGCTGGAACTGTTAGACTCTGTGGTTTTCAGCATCGCGGTAGGCTCGGACGGAGCTACCGACTCGTACGAACTTTGCTTTTGTGCTATTCCTGCAAAGAAGAAGTTACCGTATCAAGTAATTATTCGTAAAGTATAGTATTGTGGATTTTTGTCGTAATTGGTCTTGTCTTGAGTATATAAAATATTGGTTATTTTTCTAAACTGGTGTGGTGTCCGTTTGTAGTGCTTACACTGTATTACTGTTGGTTATGTGCAAATGCTTTACACACTGCCTCTGAATTAAGCCTGACTGCTCGTGCCAAGCTACCACGAGGGTGAGCAGGGGTTACTTCACGAGTGTAACAACCCTTACCCTGACTAGGAAGACGGGTCCCTACTTGGACAAAGGTGCAAGCCCTTGCCAACTAGAGATCCCATTTCTAACATTGGTTGTCAGCGGTGAGGATAGGACTTGTGTTTGCACTTGACTTACAGTGATTGGTGTGCACTACTACCATATCGCAGACCATTACGTACCACATACTGGTTCTTTTTCTTTTGGCCTATTTTTGATCTTGCCAGTTTTCAACTCACGACTTTTGTCATGCCTGAATCAATTGCATCATCCGTTGCATCTCTGGAAGTTATCTTTGAGGAGGACAGGTTGGAATCCTACGCCGTAAAGGAGTTACGAGCGATTTGTAAAAACCTGAAAGTCCAAATTAAAGGCCTCACAAGGAAGGAGGAGCTACAGAAGGCGCTGAGGGCCTGGGTAGCAGCCAGACATGCCAATGGGCAGCCTGGTGATCTCAGTGAGGAGGTGGAGGAGCCTATTTCCAGGGTGGATGTGCTTTTGGGTAGGGGGAACCCGCCAGGTCAGGCAGCAGTAGTCTGTCCCCAGAGGAGCTGGAGGACAGGCGGGAGGCAAGGCAGTTTGAGCTGCAGAAGCTCAGGCTGGAGAGTGAGCGGGAGGAGAAGAGATTGGCCATAGAGGAGAGGAAGATGCTCTTAGAGCATGAGAGAGAACTGAAGGAGCTAGAACTTAGGAGTAAGTCAGGCTCAGATGGTGGCAGCAATTCGTCCAGAAAGGCAGACAGGATTGTACACATTCCCAAGAACGTAGGCAAGGAGTTCAAGAAGGGGGATGACATACAAAGGTGGTTTCAGGGTTATGAGGCAGCCATACACATGAATGGGGTCCCTGAGGAGAATTGGGGAGCAGGATTGTGGCCACTTTTCCCGGAAGAAGCAAGGGATGCTCTGATAGCTTTGGGTAAGGGGTATCACCTCACCTATGCTGACATGAAGGATGCCCTTCTCACGAAGTATGGTCTTACTCCTGAAAAGTACAGGGATCAGTTCAGGTCCAGTAAGAAGTCTGATGCCAACACTTGGTTGGAATGTGTGGATGTGTTCTGCAGGTCTCTGGATGGTTGGGTGAAGGGCAGTAGCGTAACAGATTTTCAGGGGCTCTACAACTTGATTGCATGGGAGCACTTGTCTAGTCTATGTTTTGCAGATCTGCGCCAGCACCTAGTTGATAGTAAGCTAACTGACCCCAGGAAGCTTGCTATGGAAGCGGACCGCTGGGTGAGTACCAGGGTCCACAAGAAAGCGTTTGGGGGAGACTCAGCCAAAGGTGGGCAGGGTCCCCAGCAGAAAGGTGGGGGACAAGGGTAAAGCACAGGAGTTCTCTAAAGGGCCCCAAACTAGTACCCAGGGTAAAGGTTCCCAGCCCCCGGTGATAAGAAGAAAGGGGTCTCCACAGGGAAGCCTGTTGAGACCGGCCCCCGCAAGTGTTATGCATGTGACCAGGTAGGTCACTTTAAGGGGGACCCCAAGTGCCCGAAGGGGACACAGCCACCCACCGGTGGACAGTCCAAAGTGTTGGCTAGTGTAGCGCTCGGGGAGGAGGGGTGCCCACAGGAGGGTGGGGATCCCGCAGAAATGACCCTTGTCTCACTCGGGGACAGTGAGATGGTCCCAGGAAACCAGGTGCCCCCTAACACAAAGAAATATAGCACCTGGGTGACCATTAATGGGAACAGGGTAGAGGCTCTCAGAGATACTGGAGCCAGTGTGACCTCAGTCCGGTGTCACCTGGTGTCTGAGAAGCAAGTAGTCCCAGGAGCATTCCACCAAGTAGTTGCTGTCGACAACTCTGAGCGCCAGTGTATGGTGGCGCAGGTTCCCTTTGAATGGGGGGTCTCAGGTCCCTTAAGGGTGGTTGTGAGCCCTACCATGCCTGTAGATTGTCTGCTAGGAAACGACCTGGAGCAGTCCTCATGGAAGGAGGTTGAGCTCAGGTCTCACTTGGAGATGCTTGGGTTGCCAGAGTGGGCATGCGTGTCTACTCGGTCAATGGCAGCCAGAAAGGGTGATCAAAAGGACTTGGAGCCTGAAACAGTGGCCCAAGTCCCTGCCAAGAGAAAGGGCAGGGGCGCGGGAAACCGGCCCCCGAAGTTCCCACGGACCGGGAGGAGGCGGACCTCGAGGGGGACGCCCCGGTGCCTACAGGGGAGCAGGGAGCCGAACTGGGAGACATCTCTGAGCTGACCCATTGGCAGCAAGAAGGGGGTCCCACCAGGGAGGAGTTCTGCAGGGAGCAGAACGAGTGCCCTACTCTGGAGGGTCTGCGGCGGCAGGCTGCAGACCAGGCAGCTGGTAATCAGTCCGGGTCACATCTGATCTACTGGGAGAGTGGTCTCCTATACAGTGAGCCTAAGGTTGCTGAGCCTGGGTCAGCCCGTGTGCTGGTGGTACCCCAGCGCTTCAGGACCTTCCTACTGGGTCTGGCTCATGACGTGCCTTTGGCAGGACATTTGGGGCAGGAAAAGACCTTTGACAGGCTTGTCACCCACTTTTTTTGGCCCCAAATGCAAAGGCAGTCAGATGCACACTGTAGGTCTTGCCAAACTTGCCAGGCAAGTGGTAAGAGTGGGAGGAAGGTCAAAGCTCCTCTCCAACCTTTTCCTGTTGTTGAAAGGGTAGGGATGGATATTGTGGGGCCACTGGATCCCAAGACAGCCATGGGCAACAGGTACATCCTGGTCTTGGTGGACCATGCCACCCGGTACCCCGAGGCAATCCCTCTCAGGACAACGACGGCGCCAGTGGTGGGCCGGGCGTTAATGGGGATCTTTTCCCGAGTGGGATTCCCCAGAGAGGTGGTTTCTGATAGGGGGACCAATTTCATATCGAAGTATATGACCTCCCTGTGGAAGGAGTGTGGTGTAACCTACAAGTTCACCACTCCTTACCACCCACAAGGAAACGGTCTGGTGGAGAGATTCAACCAGACCTTGAAAGGCATGATCAAGGGTCTAACAGAACCCATGAGGCGTAAGTGGGACGTCCTCTTGCCATGCCTACTCTTTGCATACAAGGAGGTGCCTCAGAAGTCTCTTGGGTACAGCCCCTTTGAGCTCCTGTATGGCCACCCTGTCAGAGGACCTCTGAGTTTGGTAAAGGAAGGCTGGGAGGCAGCTCCCAGGAAAACTCCCCAGGATGTATTTAGCTACATGCTGGCCTTTAGAAACCAAACTGCCCGCTTCAGGAAACTCGCTCAGGCGAACCTAGAAGCAAGCCAGGAAGAAATGAAGAGATGGTATGACCAGAATGCCACTCTGGTCGAATTTCAACCTGGGCAAAAAGTGTGGGTCATGGCCCCAGTGGCACCTTGTGCCTTGCAGGACAAGTGGACTGGGCCATATGAGGTAAAGGAGCGCAAAAGTGACGTCACCTACCTGGTGGATTTGCAGGCTCCAAGGAACCCTTTGAGGGTCCTTCACGTGAACCGCCTCAAGCCCCACTTCGAGAGGTCCGAAGTGAGTATGCTCTTGGCGACAGATGATGGGGTGGAAGAGGAGAGTGAGCCTCTCCCTGACCTCCTGTCTACCAAGGAGCATGATGGGTCAGTAGAGGGTGTGATCCTCTCCCCTACTCTGACTCAGGAGCAGCAGGGGGACTGTCACCAGTTGTTGGGACAGTTCGCCCCACTGTTCTCTCTGACCCCGGTGTTACTCACTGGTGTACCCATGACGTGGACACTGGTGACAGCCCTCCTGTGAAGCACAAGATTTACAGGTTGACTGACCGGGTCAGAGCCAGCATCAAGGAGGAGGTCTCTAAGATGTTGGCGTTAGGGTGATTGAGCCCTCCCACAGTCCTTGGGCCAGCCCAGTGGTCTTGGTCCCAAAGGCTGCGGCGCCCGGTGCCACTCCAGAACTCCGGTTTTGTGTGGACTACCGTGGGCTCAATTCCGTCACCAGGACTGACGCGCACCCCATCCCCAGAGCTGATGAGCTCATTGATCGGTTGGGAGCTGCCCGGTTCCTCAGCACGTTTGATTTGACGTCTGGGTACTGGCAGATTGCCTTAACCGATGGGGCCAAGGAGAGATCAGCATTCTCAACCCCAGAAGGTCATTACCAATTCCGGGTGATGCCCTTTGGGTTGAAGAATGCCCCTGCCACCTTTCAGAGGTTGGTCAATCAGGTGTTGGCTGGGCTGGAGGATTTCAGTGCCACCTACCTGGATGACATTGCTGTGTTCAGTTCCAGGTGGGAAGAACATTTACAGCACCTTGAGAAAGTGTTGAGGGCTCTGCAAGGTGCAGGCCTCACGATCAAGGCCAGTAAGTGCCAGATCGGGCAGGGTTCTGTGGTGTACTTGGGACACCAGGTAGGAAGCGGCCAGGTGGCGCCCCTACAACCCAAGATTGACACCATTCTGGCTTGGGAACCCCCAAGACCCAGACAGAGGTGAGAGCCTTCTTAGGTCTCACCGGTTACTATAGGAGATTTGTTAAGGGCTATGGCACCATCGTTGCCCCCTTAACAGAGCTGACCTCTAAGAGGCAGCTCAGGAAAGTGATCTGGACTGAGTCCTGCCAGAAAGCTTTTGATGCCCTGAAGGCAGCCATGTGCACGGCGCCCATGCTCAAGGCACCTGACATTTCCAAGGAATTCGTCGTGCAGACTGACGCTTCAGAGCATGGTGTGGGAGTGGTGCTCTCACAACTGAACGAAGAGGGCCTGGATCAGCCTGTAGTCTTCCTTAGCAGGAGACTACTTCCCAGGGAACAGAGGTGGAGTGCCATAGAAAGGGAAGCTTTTGCTGTGGTCTGGGCACTGAAGAAGTTGAGACCATACCTGTTTGGGACTCACTTCCGGGTTCAGACAGACCACAGGCCCCTCAGATGGTTGATGCAAATGAGGGGTGAGAATCCAAAACTGCTGAGGTGGTCCATCTCCCTACAGGGAATGGACTTTACGGTGGAACACCGTCCTGGTACAGAACACGCCAACGCAGATGGTCTGTCCAGGTTCTTCCGCCTTAGTGAAGAGAACTCCAATGGGGTTGGGTAGTTCTCCCTACTTTCAGCTGGAGGGGACATGTGTTAGACTTGGCATCTTTTGGCGTGTTTCCCCTGACTTTTTGCTTTCTGACCTCCCGGTTTTGACTCTGTTTTTGCTGGTGTAATGATTCTGCGCACTTTCCTCACTGCTGTCCAGTGGGAAAGTGCAAGTGCTCCTGTATAAAATGTGTTATGGATTGGTGTTTCCATGATTGGCCTATTTGGTTTATGTGTCAGTCCCTTGTAAAGTGCACTGCGAGTGCCAGGGCCTATAGACCAAATGCTGTTGGTGGGCTGCAGCACTGGATTGTGCCACCCACGCAAACAGCCCGTAAAGTGTAACTCGGGCCTGCCACCGCAGAGCCTGTGCGCAGCCTGGGGCTGCCATGTCGACTTGGCAAGTGCACACACTTGCAAGTCCCTAAACCTTCCCTTTGCTACATGTTAGTCACCCCTAAGGTAGGCCCAAGGTACCCCTGTGGGCAGGGTGCGTTGTATGCGAAAGGTAGGACATGCCCTGGTGTGTGTGGCATGTCCTGATAGTGAATTACAGCCTAGTTCGTTTTTCACTATTGCAAGGCTACCTGTTCCCCCTAGGCCAGAACGGGCAGTTTTGATTATTACAGCTTCTAATCCTAACTGACCCCGGGAACATGGTAGAAATTCGGGTTTAGTATGCCTGGACTCAGAATGATAAAATGCATCTTTTAGTGAAGTTGGTTTTAACATTCTGTGTTTGAAAATACCACTTTTAGAAAGTGGGTATTTTCTTGTCTAACCATCCAAGCCTGCCTCCGCGAGGTTGTGTATTCCTTGTCTGGAATGTGAGTGACAGGGGCTGGGGGATGCCAGGAGACAGGGTGAGTCAGCACAGGGCTGAATAGCAAGATCTACATGTAGATGGGTGGGAGGGTCGCACCTGGGCCCTGAATAGGACAGTGCCTTCCCTCCACAATGCTGGCTCCACCTCCTGTGGTGCGTCTGATGTCCCTGGCCCACTCACTGAAAGAAGGGACGGAGACTTGTCAACAAAGTGCTCCAGAACTGGTTTGGACTAGGCAAAGGCCTCTCTGCCTTCAGAGAACAAAGGAATTTGGGATATAAATATTGGGGCCCTGACCCCATGAATTTAGATCTCGCTGGAATCAAGGAACCTGCCAAGACGAAGAGCTGGAAGAGCTGCCAGGAGGAGTACTGCCCCTTTGCTGTGTTGTTGCTTTGTTGGGTTGGCCTGCAGTTGCTGCTTCTGTCTTGGGCAGTGAAAGAACTGGACTGAACTTTCTACAAACTTGTGCTGAGTATCTCCAAGGGCCTGAAACCGAGCTGGCCTCCTGTTAAGAAGTCTCAGGGACTACAAAGACTTCACAAGCCTCTGGGTACCGCTTCTGGAACGCTGTTTCAGTTTCCACAGAGGAAGGGAACTGCAACCGACTCCGTCAACCGAATCCATCCCTGGCCGGTGACCTGTTTGCACCGCAGACCGCATCGCCCCGCTTCGCATCGCAACCCTGGTCTCACCGTGGGCGACGTCCGACGCCGCCAACATCGAGCCGCTGCTTGCACCGTGACCTGTGGGCACCGCAGTTCGCATCGCATCACTTCACTGAACCAACCGGACCCGACCGACGCGGTCGCTGCAACTGGCTCAAGAGTCGTGACCGCACCGCATTTGGGGCACCGCTCGCACGTCTGCGACGCACCGCTCCGACTCGCACCGCTGTCCGACGCCAGCTCCCGCACTCTTGCTGGGTCGCCTGCATCGCAACCTGTCAGCACCGCATCGAGCATCGTCTCACCCTGCATCGCACGCCTTGGACTCACCGACTCCGTCTGCACGACGCTCATCGAGCCGCTGCCTGCACCGCATCGAGGGACACCGCACCTTGCATCGCTCCGTCTTGCACCGCAACCGTGACGAACGCCGACCGGCTCGTACACTCCGTACCAGCCACAACAAGAAAGGTACTGTAACCGAGTCTGTTCATGACTCTGCTGGCCCGTATCGACGCGGTCGGCTGGAACTGTTAGACTCTGTGGTTTTCAGCATCGCGGTAGGCTCGGACGGAGCTACCGACTCGTACGAACTTTGCTTTTGTGCTATTCCTGCAAAGAAGAAGTTACCGTATCAAGTAATTATTCGTAAAGTATAGTATTGTGGATTTTTGTCGTAATTGGTCTTGTCTTGAGTATATAAAATATTGGTTATTTTTCTAAACTGGTGTGGTGTCCGTTTGTAGTGCTTACACTGTATTACTGTTGGTTATGTGCAAATGCTTTACACACTGCCTCTGAATTAAGCCTGACTGCTCATGCCAAGCTACCACGAGGGTGAGCAGGGGTTACTTCACGAGTGTAACAACCCTTACCCTGACTAGGAAGATGGGTCCCTACTTGGACAAAGGTGCAAGCCCTTGCCAACTAGAGATCCCATTTCTAACACCATGTCATCAGAAAGAAGAGACAAGTGTTGTGTCACCTCAGTCAATGTTGAATGTTTCACCATTTTAGGCACAACTTGCCAACGCTGTATGTTGTTACCACTCCTGAGTGTTGTGTCTGCATGTAACGTGGGTCTGGTCTACTTATCCCGAACCCTTTCGTGTTGTCGAGAAAATGTGCCTGGCATCCTGCAATATCTAAAGGTCACACTTACCACCCCTCTTGACTGGAACATGAAGATTTGTATGTCCTATTTCCAAGCATGCTGTTGAATGAGTCCTCCATGTAATTTATAAATTGCTTCCAATTCTCAAAGGGTGGAAAACTGGGAATTTTTGGTGTATTTACATCCTTTATCTCGGCCAGGCCATGACAGGACATCTGATGCACAGTTTTACTCAGGAAAAATAGTTGTTTTGATATGTGGCATGCGCTAAATAAAGTCTTGTTCCCCTGAACATGCAAATCTATAGTTCCCCATATAGATTTCAAATCAATATTGTCTCTTCAAAAGTCAAGCCCTATTGTTAACAACTGAGAAATGATAGATGCAGAATAAATAAATTTTGTGTCAGTGAGCATATTTTTCTTCGCTGGTGAAGGTGTACATTTATAATAGTAGTTCTCTGGGTCTGCTGAATTGTGACCAGAACAATATAAAAGCATAAATGCAAATGTCTTTGAGCTACCCTGTGGTGGTGTAGGCCAATGTTCCCATTGGGTGTAAATAAATACTGCACTTGGAGTACTTGCTTTATGTAAATAATGGTGGCCATAATGGTGAAAATAAAACATTTAATCATAATTAAATGTACCATCATACATGTCTTTACTATTAACTACAGTGCAATGCTCCAAATCAGCAAAAATGTCATGTACTGTGTGAATGTCCCAATCATCACAGATAGTGCCAGGAGTGATGACATCATGTAAGGAAATACGGAAAACATAGGGGACTTGTAAAGTCTCTATTGGTCCCAATATATCATAGGGTACCTTATCCCAAACAATTCCATCAGGACCCGCTGAAATGTTCACCATGGAAAGGTCTCATCTCACTTTGTGTGATGAAGAATGGGGTTTCAAAACCTTGTTTACCAGTTCAACAACAGAGCATTCAGGGAGATAGTTTCTTTTTAGAAGCAAGAAAAAGACAGTCACAGAACCATTCCAAAGGAAGAGGAAAAATAATGAAATTGTAATCCAAATGTATATCCACGGAGGGAAAAGATATGTCTTAATGAGTCAAATGAAAAGTTCACGTGGTCCTCTCTGTGGATGTGGGTCTGACAAATCTGAAGAAAAATAATCAAAGTCAACAAAATAGCCGGAGGTGTTTGTAAAAATGTGTGAGGCTTGTGGTGCTGTGTAGAACTGGCAGGTGACTCTAATGGTGGGATATTGTAAACACCATCATTGTCTGCTTGAAGAGTTGAACTGCATGGTGTTTGCAGATGTAACTGGAAGTAGTGATACTTCAGTGTTAGTTATCCACAGCCGGGGAGAAGAAACTTCATCATTGGTTAAAACTTGTAACAGGATTTCCTGTAGGGTAGTGAGACGAGGCAGGTAACTACCCAGGATTCCTCAAGGCCTACTATGTAGAAACACCCATATGATGTGGTTTGATCAATAGACACAAATCTCTTCTGTTTTCCACTGGCAAGAGGCAATAAAAGGACAGTTCTGGTACCTTCAACATTCAGGACGGGCAACGGCACCCTGTGAGATGGCCCAAACTCCTTCTTTTCGACTATATTTTCCCATACTAAATCTCTGATCTCTGGAATTCAACCAAGAGTTGCCAGTGTTTCCTTCACTTCACCAGTGGCAGAACATTTTTGTTGAACGTTGCTCTGAGCATCTCTGCAGTCGTTCAGGTCCTGCAAAACATTCAAAAGTTCCCTGACATCAAGAGGCATTTCCACAGCCACTGTACTGGAACTATTAATGTATGGAACCCACATTTTAACCCCAAACAGGACTTTTGGGAGTCCGACCACCCAAGGATCTTCTCGGCAGATTGTTTAAGGCTCTCTGTACCCCAGACTGGTGGTGAACCCAACTGCAACCTAAACCTAATATTCTAGCTGTTAAAGACTGCTTCAAGTCACATGTTTTCCTCTGCTGGGCCGTGTTCCCTCAGCATGGTATGGTGAGGAATAATGCACAGTCACACCCAATGTTCCTATGGTATCGCTGTAAGCCCTAGAGGCAAGCGCTGTACCCTGGTCCAAATAGAATGTGGCTACTACATATGTGCCAATAAAGACTTGCAAGGCCTTTGTAACAGTTTGAGCATCAGCCAATCCATGTGGCCCTACCCATAGGAATTGAGAAGATGAATCCACTGCTAACATGATGTATTTGTAAGACCCATCTGAGTGTATGGGTCTGTAATGGTCCAGATAGACACAAGCCAGAGGCTTGTTTGAGATCTAAAGAGATGTCTGTGTTGGACGTGCAGTGGTGGATACTTTTATCTGCTTACAAATGTCACATTTAAGGACATAGGGGGTCATTATGATGACGGAGTGTCCGCCACCGCCAGCCGTGCAGTGGCGGTCCCTCCGCCATCGAACGGCTATTTTCCCCCGCGGGAGAATCGATGTGGAAGCGTGGCGGTCGCAAAGACCGCCCGCCACGGTTCCGCAAGGGGGTCCCTTTCCGACCGCCTTGCAGAACGAATACATAGGCCAACATTGCGGCGATGCCTTGCAGGCACCGTCCATAGGGATTATGATATCCCTTTCTGCCGGTCTTTTTGCGGCAGTCAACCTGCCACAAAAAGAAAGGCAGAAACGGATTCAGGGGCCCGTAGCGGACCCCCCCTTCATCCATGGGCCTTGGACAAGTGCACTGGGGGGCACCTATGGTGCCCCCCTACATATCCCTGCACCATGTGGCAGGCACCGCATGGTGTCTGCCACGTAGTGCAGGGATATGCAAGTGCCTTCCTATTTGCATTGTGGCAGAGGTTGCTAAACGCAGCCCCGCCGCAATGCAAAGTATGGGCGATGCAACCGCCACGGTGGCGGTCGCATCGTAATCGGGGTTGCGGGGGAACGCCGCCTTACAGGCGGGCGGTCACAGTTCCCACCATGATGGCGGGCGGACCCAAGTCCGCCCGCCATTGTAATAAGGCCCATAGTCTTTAGCTTGTTTGTAAAGACCTGGTCCCCTGTAGCTTTGCTGCAGTAGTGAATTGTAGCCTCCACAGCTGTGTGAGCAGATGCTAGACCCTCATGTTCTGCTAGGATCAGTCCTTAATGAATAAGGTATTATTCTATCTCTGACTCCAAGAATATGAGCAAATGGAATGTTTTGCACTCTTAAATGGTAGGAGTATTTTAGCGGAAAACAGTTCAATGAGAGGGTGCCATTGCATGAAGCATTGACAGTCGTCATGATGTCTCCATCTATTCTCATACTGGGATGAGTTATTGCAGAATTGCAGAAGTTTGCACTGTTGCTTTTGTGGCTTCGTCAGTCATTGAATTCCCTACAACTTGTATTCCTCCACGTTGGTGGCTCAGTGTTTGAATAACATGAGCCCATGGCAGACTTGCTTTACGTTTAGCCACTTGTCCCCAAAGCATCTTATGCTTAATGGTGTACCCATTAGAGTTTCTGAATCCATTCTGGCTCCAGTAGTGTAAGTACTCATTTTAAGACTGGACACAATAATACTAATCACACATGGAAGTGTGGGGAACTCAAGATCTGTATTCTCAGCGCGATCAATATTATACTCACTCTTCCATGCGCGGTCAGCAGCCCGTCACATACCCCTCATCCTGCCTGCCTGCAGATGAAGTGCATTTCTCGCGGAGGAGAAAGTGTCACATGAGTACGCAATCGGTAAAACTATGCATTGACCACCACCGCCTTTGATATTATTCTTTTACAGAAACCGCAATAATCTCGCGATCCCCTGCCTTGACCTAGGGCACATTATGGCCTATGAGTAGGGGTAAGAAATACAAATACTTCATGGGAGTCAGTAATGACAATGCATTTTTTTTGTTGTTAAAATTCTTTTTATTGAGCATTTCCAACATCGCATGGACAAAACCGTTTACAATAAAGTATCGTACATCGTCACACTCTCTTGACATAGCCATTGTACAGTTTCAGTTGTCTTTCCATCTGGGACTAAATCTTGTCTATTTACGCATATTGTAGAGCTCAATTTCCTAATATGGTGAAGAACAACTCAATCAAAAAAAAACCTCACCCATCCCTCTCCCACTCCCACCCTAACCCAACTGCCACCCTTCAACGTTGACTTGGTGGCACTTAAGGGAAAAAGAACAATAAAGAAAAGAAAAGAAAAAGAGGAAGGAGGAGGCTGTTCTGTAATCGGAGTGTTAGAGGTCAGGGGCTACCTAAAGTGTCCCGAAGTGAGCAGCATTCTCCATTTGATCACTACTATCTCCGGAGTGTGTATATATGGTGAAGGTGACAGTGCTCGTTCAGGGGGGGCTCGTCCACCTGACTATGGGAAGCTGCCCTGTGTGTCTGTCTAGCATTAGAACTGGAATAGGTGAAGTGCTCTAACAGAGGGTGGGCATAGTGTCCATGGAATACCTCTGGATAGATATGAGACTAGGGGGCCCCATCTGAATTCAAATTTTTTTAAATTGTCTCGAAAGATGTCTGCCATTCGTTCCATTATGAGCGCCCTCCAAAGTCGAGCCTGCCACTGAGTCAGGGCCGTGGGATCTTTTTTCTTCCAGGCTGCCGCTATTGCTAATTTGGCCGCCCCCAAGCACAACCACATAATTGCCTGGTCTTCCTTTGTCTGCCGTACTTGCGTCTCGTCCCTTACTCCTGATAGTGTGAACTGCAGCGTGGTGGGAACTGGATAGCCGAGGATTTCTTTGATTTGTGCTAGGATCTCTGTCCAGAAGGGTCGAATGGTAGGGCAGTCCCACCAGATGTGTTTAAAGTCTCCTAGAAGACTGCAGCCTCTCCAGCACAGATCTGAAGCCTCCGGGAAGATTGTTTTTAATCTGAGCGGATGAAGATACCAGTCATAGAGTATCTTATAGTGCGCTTCTCTCATTCCTATGGAGTGATTATTTGTTAATATATCCCTCCATAGTGAATTCCATTGGATCTCTGTGAATTCAGTTTCGCACATGGTCTCCCTTAAGGTGATGTGTCTGGGACCTGGTGAGTGCAGGGTAGCGAGGAGGAGTGTATATAGGAATGAGATTGCTCCCTTTGAGGTGCCCCCCCTCATTACGAATCTCTCTATCGGGGTCAGGTCCCTGGTGGCTGCCTCTCGCATTTCAGGGTGTAGAGCCCAATGTTTAAGTTGGAGGTAATGATAATGTTCGGAAGCCGGAAGGTCAAAGTCCCTTCGGCAATTCTCAAAGGTGAGTATATCATAATTATGAAATAGATCAGATACGCGCAAACATCTTCCCTTTCGCTATTCATCAAATGGGCCTGGGTTGAGCGTCGGGGGAAACTCTGGGTTAAAGTGAATCGGTGTGTGTGGTGAGGGATACGATGTCCATTCCGCCTTGTCCACTACTGCATCCCACACCCTCAGGGTTGTCTGGGTAGGTGTGCTGAGATAAGAATTACATGGACGGTCCTTCTTGGGTTTCCATAGCAAGTCCCAGATACTACGCCTCACTATGGCTCTGTCCATATGCAACCAGTGCTTGTCTGATTCTCGTAGGGACCATTCGGCTATCACCCATAGTTGAGCTGCTTTATAGTATAACTCTAGGTCAGGTAATGAAACCCCTCCTGCAGTCCTGGGGCGTCTAAGTAGAGTGAAGGGTAATCTCGCTCGTCCGTTCTGCCATATATATCGAGTGATCATCGTACTTAACTTGGGAAGAAAGTTTTTGTCCAAACCGATAGGGAGGGCTTGGAATAGATATAGAAATTTTGGGGGTACTGTCATGTTAATCGCGTGGATGCGGCCTAACCAGGATATATACATCAGTTTCCAGCGTTTCAGCTCTTGCTGTACCTGTTGGAGCAACGCAGGGTAGTTAGCCTGGAAACGGCCCTCCAACCTCGGCGTTATTTTGATTCCTAGGTATGTGATGGTGTTCTTAGCCCATTGGTATGAGAAGTCTGCTAACAAAGATTCCAGTTTCCCAGCAGGCAGCGTCAGATTCATTAGAGAGGGCTTGGATATGATAGTGCGGAAGCCTGCCACCGCTTCGAAAGCCTGCAGCTCTTTCTGGAGCGCTCTCAGTGAGGCACGAGGTGATGACAGTGTGAGCAGCACATCATCCGCAAACAGCGATATCTTATGTTCTATAGACCCAAATTGAATCCCGCTTATCTCGTGTGCCGCTCTAATCCTAGCTGCGAAGGGCTCTATACTGAGGGCAAAAAGTAGTGGTGACAGCGGGCAACCCTGTCTTTTCCCTCTGGTCAGGGGAAACATATTAGATCGCGCTCCGTTCAGCATCACCCTTGATGTGGGGTAGGCATAATAGCCTTTACCATTTTAATAAATGATTCTCCCAGTCCGAATTTCCCCAGTGCCCAAAAAAGGAAGGACCAGTCATACCCTATTGAATGCTTTTTCCGCATCCAGGCCCAGTAAGACTGCAAGCATGCGGAATTGAGTTACTTTTTCTATCAGATGGAGAACCCTCCGAACATTATCATGTGTCTGCCTTCCCTTGATAAATCCAGATTGATCCAGGATGGATCAGTTCTGGCAATATCTCTTCCAGCCTAGTAGCTAGAATCTTTGAGTACAATTTGGCATTGATATTCAAAAGTGCTATCATCCTGTAGGAGGAAGAGAGTTGAGGGTCCTTCCCTGCTTTTGGTATTACAGAAATCAAGGCCTCCCTCATCGAGGGTGTGACCTCTGCTTCCACGGCCATATGGTTGAACAGCAGAGTGAGGTGGGGCCTGATCTCTGCCACATATGTCTTATAGAAATGAGCCGTTAAGCCATCCGACCCTGGGGATTTATGAGGCTTAAGCGCAGAGATTGCCACCTGTACCTCCACGTCAGATATAGGAGCACAGAGTGCTTCGTTTTGGACCTGGGACACTTGTGGGAGAGTCACTGAATCCAGGTAAGCGTCTTGGGCCGCTGTGTCTGTAGAAGATGCTCGATACAACCCCTCATAGAATTGCGCGAAGAGTTGTGCCTTGGATTCCTCCGCATCGTGCAGGGTGCTCCCCTCGTCGCGGATCCCCCCATGTATTCCCTCTCCCTTTTCATCCTAAGTTGCCTCGCTAAATGAGATCCTACTTTGTTACCATGCTCATAAGAGAGATGGCGCAAACGGAGAAGTGTGAGTTCTGCTCTATTTGTGTAGATAGCAGTGAGTTTCCCCTTTAGCGCCATTAATTTGCAGTGTGTTTCTCGTGTTGGCATTTGTTTGTGAACCTGCTCTGCTGTTTGTAGGGCTATCTCTAGGTCTGTGCGCTCTTTCACTCTTTGTTTGTTTAATCTAGAATTAAGTTCCATACACTTGCCTCGCAGTACTTCCTTCAATGAGTCCCAGTTCTTTAGGGGGTGAGGTATCTTCCGGGCAATTCAACTGAAGAAATCCCTTAATTGTCCCTCCTAGCTCGTCTCTGAGAAGCCTGTCAGTCACGTGTGATAGATACTGGAAAGAACCACCACGGGGATCCGCGGGAGGCGGGGCCCCAATGAAGGCATATCAACGTGGGCGCATGATCAGAGATTGTTATGGAGTGAATCTTCGCTTCCTGAAGAGTGCCCAGTATTCCCTGACTGACGAAAATGTAATCTAAATGGGAGTAGGTGCAGTGCACGTAAGAATAAAATGTATAATCTTTCGTAGTAGGGTGTGTTATCCTCCAGGCATCTCTCAGGCCCAAATCATGTATTTTCTTTTTAATATTTTTCGGAAAACTACCTGTGTGGGCTCGCTATGCATGTGAACTATCTAGGTCTAGGTGCCACGTGAGGTTGAAGTCCCCTACATGATAATCAGGTCTTCAGCAAATCCTCCAACTAGATTCAAGAGCTCATGCATGAAGGTAGGTTGGCCCGTGTTTGGAGCGTATGTAGCTACAAATGTGCAAAGTTTCCCTTTTAGTTTGCACTTCACTAGGACTGTCCTTCCCTCCTTGTCGGATTGTACTCCTTCCGGCTGAAATTTAATAGCCGCCCGAAATAGTAGTGCCACTCCTTTTTGTTTTGTGTGTGCCGCCAATTGATATATCAGTGGATAATTCCTGTTCTTTAGCCTCTGTGTGTCTTTCTTTTGCAGGTGAGTTTCTTGTAGTGCCACCACATCAAACTGCTTGTCATTAATATTTTTCCAGACTTTCTGTCGTTTGAATGGCAAGTTTAGTCCTCGCACATTCCATGATACCAACGAGACCATGATCACCTACATCCCCAGATCCCCCGGACCACCCTCTCTCTATTCCACCCCTCCAAAACATGTGGGTTCCTTTGTCCCTTGATATGCCTTCCCCCACCCCTCCTGAACCTTAAACTTGCCCCACCTACGTCAACTAATAAGGGAGAAAAGAGAAGAAAAGAAGAAAAAACAAACAAACAAACAAGTATTGTGAAAACATTATCTGCGAACATGAAGGGGTCCAATGACCCCCCCTCTTTGTTGATTAGGTAGTTTCCAATTATTTCGACAGGCATTCCATCCAGTGCCCGCCGCCACAGTAATGCGCCTTGTCTGTCTCTGTACCTTTCCATTGTGTAGTCTCAGAGAGCCACCGTTAATGTGACTTGTTCTGAAAGGTGTGGGTCTCCCCATATATGGCTTCCAGTCAGTGCTGGGAGACTTGAGTTATAGCTTTAGCCACCCCCTTTCCCCTCTCAAATATAAATACAGCCCAGTCTCACCAGTGTTCACAGAGCGTCTGTTCAGCAACCCCTTTGCCCTTATCGCTGCTAACTATTCGTGTTGCGTTCTCTCAGCTGCGTTTGCCAGGGATTTCTCTGAGTTGCGGCCGAATCCAGTCTTGTAGTTTGACCATTATTCGATCCCGGGTCCAGTGGCTGTAGCCCAAGAAGGTCCGTTGCTTCCTTTAAGTCTGTGACATGTCGAGGTTTATTGTTGAGGTCAAAACGCAAGGCCAAAAGGATAAGCCCATCTGTATCGAATGCTATCCGCTTTCAGTTTTTCAGTTACCGGCCTGAATTGCTGGTGCCGTTAGAGGGTAGCCTGCTACAGGTCGTGGTATAGGGAGCAAGAATAGTCCTGGAATGATACTTTGCCTTTTTTCCGGGCTGCAGTCATAATGGCCTCCTTAACCTTGAATGAATGAAGTTTGACCAGGACGTCTCTCATGTGCCTTCGTTCGCCGGGCGTCGGCTGTCCGACCCTGTGCACTCGCTCGATTTTAATTTTTGAGTGCCCTGACCCCAGCACTTCTAAGAAGAGACCACAGACAAAGGCCTCCAGATCCGGGCCCTCCGCTCTTTCTTCCAAGTCTTGGATCCGTATGTTGTCCCTTCGGGACCTGTTTTCGAGGTCTTCCTCTTTCAACAGAGCCTCTTGTAGTTGGGAGCGGAGTTCTTGCAGCGAGTCCCCAGTGTCCAAGGCATTTTTGTCAAGTTCCTGCACCCTGGATTCCACGTCGAGGACCCTGACTCCCACAGAGTCCACATCTCGTTGTATGGATGCTATGCGGTCCGAGAGGTCCGCCTTAAGTTGCTCCAAGGAAGCCGCCATGTCAGATTTCAATTCCGTGTGGAGTTCTGTTTTAAAGTCTCTGAGGGAGGTGAGCAAGTCCTCCTTGTTGAGGGCCATATCTCCTTCCGTATCAGGTCTTGCGTTCGTGTCTTTTTTCTCTGTTGGGGTAAAGTAGCTGGACACTTTGTTGCTGCCTTTTTTGGGGGCACAGGGGCGGTCTCCCTTCTCCCCGCGGGTGCTTTCCTGTTTGTTTCTAGATTTTCCTGCCCGTTGATCGACCTTCCTTCTCCTTAACTTAAGTCCTCACAGGTGTAACCTGTTGCATTCTATTGGGGGCCTCCTGTTTCTCTCCGGTTGTTGCCCTTGGGCTGGTGCTTCTCGTCGCTCTGGGGGCTACATTACTCTAATTGTGGCTTTCCTCCATGTGCGCATTAGCCCCTCCGCTCTCCTCCCGTCTGTGCAAGTGTCTTGGTTGCCCTTCCCCGGGATACCGCTTTCTCACCGCTTCAGTCGGTTTTTACTACGCTGGTTGGTTTCTGATCTCTCTTAATGGAGGGCCTTGCTACTGTGTAGGTACCTCGTCCTCCATGTCAAGGTCCGGTGGATTTGCTGTTGCACTATACCCCGTGGATCTCTATCGGCCGCTCGTAGTCTGGATATTGCCGCCCTCTTAGTGCCTGGTGCTTTTATGGTTCCCTCTCCATCGGACTTCTCGTTGCGGTTAATGCGCTCGTTTGCAAGAGGGTAGAGCCCCCATCTTAAGGTCAGGCAACTTCTTCCCGATGCGCTAGTAGTCTGGCAATTCTCCCATGGCCTGTTGCTCAAGGATCTCCTTATATCCCCTTACGCCATTGTACCTTTCTCCGCCTGTGAAAATTGGCCTTCCCGCTCACCTCATTCCTTGCTGACCGTTTGGCCGAGATGACTGGTCGTGGTCAGGCCCCCTCTCTTTTCCGGCTTTCTCTTCCTGCCGGCCCACCGCTCGTCACACCCCTGCCGGGTGCATGTGCCTCCAATCACTTATGATGAGCCCCGCAGTGTGAGTGAAATTTTATGCTGTCAGGGCCTGGTGGTGAAATGCTTCCCTCATCTGTAATGCTCCAGTTTACTCCGTTGCGAGGTTCGCGGGTGCCATTTTTCCTCCGCGGTTACTTCCCACTTGGTGTCTGGTACGTTGACTCTCCGGCCGCCTCGAAGTTTAATCATAGCACCGCTTTGTTTCTGATGCCGCAGGCTTCTCGGATTGCTGTCTGCCTTGCTGATTAGCCCTCCGAATCTCGATGGTATGGCACTGTGGCGGCGCAGCCGATGCGGATCATCTTGCCTGGCCACGCCCCCCATGACAATGCATTTTTATCTGGAATAATAACACTGTGGGGCCGATTCCGATTCGTGACGGTAATTTCTCCGACCGAGCCGTCCTCGGAGAGATTTCCGACCGAATCGGACCCGTGCAGTCCGACCGAACGAGTCCGATGCATTCGTATGCCACCGGACACGAGTCGGTCGGACTCCCATTGTACTCAATGGGAGCCGGTCGTACAACGCGTACGCAGGCTCCCATTGCCTCAATGGGTGCGAGGCGGACAAGGGCGCCTCCTACAGCGAGTACGCCGCGAAGCACTCCGCGGCGTACACGCACAGGTAGGGGGACCCTTGGGTCCCCCTGTGTGTGCCTCGCACGGGTACGCGTACAGGGGGTCCGACACGGACCCCCAAAGTACGGCTCCGACAGCGAGTTCGAGTCGGACAGCGCGAGTCGGTCGGAGCGGTCGAGGTGCGCATCGTACTTACCCGGCCGGAAAACGTCTCCATTGCGCGGTGCGAATCGGGTCCGAGCGAGTCGGTCGGAGCGGTACGATCCGGGTACGAGTCGGTCGGAGCGGTCGGGTCGCCCGGACGAGTCGGTCGGCGAATACGCATCGTACTCGCTCGCCCGGACGCGCGTACGACTCGGTCGGAAAATAGGGCTCCGGATCGGATCCGGTAAAACCGAATCCGATTCGGAGCACTACCGGCCGAGATCGGAATCGGCCCCTGTATGTTGTGAGACCTGATTGTGTAGTTTCTATTTTATATTTTTTAATAACGCTTGCTGTTACACAGTGATTTCACAAGTGATTTAGGCACTGGTGGCACTCACCAATAGAAGAGTTAACGTAGAGCTCGGACAACACAGCATGGCACTGCATGATACGATGATATGCAGAGACTATACATGCATCATATGTGCTGTCCACAATAAAACATTGATTGTTTGGATATTTCAAGTCCTTTCCCTATATCTTTCGTCTTTCCTCCAGGTTGATTTATGGATTCGTACTGGGATGAGCATGACATAGATACCTAAGATCTACTGTATCACTACCAGGGATTGAGTAGAATAAGACTCTAGATACCCACTCTAATTCAAGGGTAGGGAACATATTTTTTGGTCCTGAAGAAATGCTAGGGATCCAGTACTGGATAGCATGAAACATGACGACCTGAATAGTGAAACCATGATAGTTCACTACAACACACACACTGAGTAATGGCGTATCATAACCTTGCGCACACTACCGCATCTTAGTTTTTAACCTTACCAAAGGGTCTCTGAATAAAATTTGATCTCCTTTAGGTAATTTTAAGATCACACTCTCCACCTTACACATTATGCACCGTCATGGCTGATACAAGAAAAGATCTCTGACAAAGAGCCCTCTCGCGGGGCCCATGGGGCATCGCAGCGCTGGCCTCATGAGGAGCAAAATGGCCGATGATGAAGCATGACACCCACAAGGGTGTGTGAGGGCAACACTTCCTAATAAGGAAGATCCCCTGGAACCATATTTTCCAACCACACCTTTCTTTAACGTTTTCTATACCCTCTCCACATAGGAACAAGTACCCACACTAATTATACATGGCTTTATTCTCAGCCACTTTCTTCTGTTTAAATTGAGGGTTTGACTGTGTAGGTTTGTCTTCCTTTTGTATTTTGAAGTCAGAAGAGCGGAACTCCGCATAGTGACAAAAAAACTCAGCTGAGTTCCGCAAGCGGCAAAGTGCAACGCGAACTGCCGTTCGCGCTGATCTTCCTACCGCTCGGGTACAAATTCTACCTGAGTTACAGCTCGCACTCACCAACTTACCGTTTGCGAGCGGGGAAAAAACTCTGCTGCACTATGCAGAGGGGAGTTTTCTGCACTCCGCGGCATGTGGAGTGCAGAAAACTCTGCAAACTCCACGAACAGAGCAGAATTCATGACCCAGGCCTAGAACTCACCCGCTCTGCCGCGGCAGCTAGTCAGCGTTCTCCAGGGCTATCCACCATTCCTCTGAGACGATTGGACATCTTCCTCCTCCCAATCGGATCCATCGATATTCTCTGGGTAGGCTATTTCCACAGTGGTCTTCCTTCAGTTTGGGCACTCCGTGTTTGCTTCTCTCTCTTCAGGGGTCTGCGGTTCCATTTTTAGGTTGCAGTCGTCTTTCCATTGGTTAGCTCCGTGGGCCTGTTTAAAGAGACAGATCCCTTTTACTGATTTGTCAGTCGCTTTAACCTTCTCTCTTTCTTTTCCCAGGTCCTGTAGCGTCAAGGAACTCCAGCGACAGGATGGCAAGGTGGAGGATCAGCAGGAGAGGATCCCCAGGTAAGTAAATGCTCACACAGTCATATTGTAAAAATTCTATGCTTTTCTTGGGGCCCCGTATGGGGAAACACTGCTTCCAGCTGATTTGTTTTTTTGTGCAATCCAGAATGGAATCTCATCCCGTCTGTTAGGAACTTTACCCATTCCTGCATTAATGGTTAGCCAATTGTGGCCGTACAGCTTGAGCAGCCCTTTGTGGGATTGCCGTTAAGATTCTCATAACGAACTTTACTACATGTCTATAGAGTGTAACTAAATCTCTGAATAGTACTCCAATCTGTAGGTCTGTATTGTTTGCTACATGTGGATATGGTGTATAACCAGCTAAGACTTGCCCTGTTGCTCCCTCATTACTGAGGGGACCTAGTTTGGCATTTTTTTATGTATGAGGTAGGGCGTTTAGGAACCAATTCATCTGCTCCTGATAAGTGAGTGGGATTTCTAAATCATCATATGCTCTATATTAGTTAGGTAATGCTACTTCAGTATATGTGTGAAAAGTCCCTGAGTTGGCCTTTACTGCCCGGAATATGACCCATTAATAGAATACCTGTAATCTGTACGGTTTGTGGACCTCTACACGAAGGTAACATCCCATCCCATTCGTGGGGGCCCATGTTGTAGTAACATTTGTGTAGGGTAAATGTCTGCAAATAAGTGGTGTAACCACCTGTCCTGGATTAGTCAAGGAAGTATTTTGAATATGTGGAATTCAGAGTGGGTGCCTTTATGGGGTGATCCTTTTAAAGGTTCAAGCTTGAACAACCTACAGAAAGTAAATAGGGGTTCCCTACTTAGCTGAGGAGGATCTTTCCCTAACAAAAAACATCTCTGGTTAGTTGGTGAGTAGGGCAGTTGGGCACACAAAAGAAAAACTACTCAGACGACCCATTAAATAAGCACCCAAGATAGAACATTGGGGTGCCATGTCGTACAGTTCATACTTTCTCAATGAAACTGTGCGTTTGTTGGACAACATAAGCATCACATCAGGATATGTTGGCTTTAGTCCTGAATAGTGCCCATTGCACCATCTGTACCCATAACCTTGCAAGGTAACAGGTGGTATGTGCAACCTCAGAACAAGGCAATCTGACAGCCCAAGAAAATTGTGGAAACAGATCTAAAGCCCTTTTGTTTGGTAACTCATGCATGGCCAAAGGGAAACACAAGAAATACTCGAATTGGCATTTTAAATATTTATTGAAGTAGTAAGATTCTTGTGTAAAATACATGCGCTGCAATACTCAATAGAAGGAAACAAAACAGAGTAATCAGCACCACAAGAATGATAAAGAAAATGAACAGTCCAACCATTGTGTTGTTACGGGAATTATATGCTCACATATAAGTATAGTTATAGTTATGCTCCTATCTAGCGCTCTGTATCCTAGTGTGCCTAGGGTGGAAGAATCTGACAGAATCCCTGAGGGTGATCTAACTCCCAAGTTACCAGTGGGAATGTTTAATCTGGGAGCCCTTCTTGGTGTAGAGCTGGGCACCATCCTTCTCAGAAGGTAAACAGGATTCAGCTGGGCTGGAATTCGGGCATGGGCGACCTTGACAGTGTAAGTGAAATGCTCCTCAAACTAGACAAAGGAGTGCTGTTGTTCACATAAACACCGAAGCCCCAGTCAGGCTGCCATTATTATTTCCATACTAACAGAGCTGTCGCCAAACAGACAATAACAAACAACACCATTTTGCACAGTGAGCTCCAAGGCTCTGATAAGGTGCCTGCTAAGAAGTATAAAAGTAAGCAAAGTAATTTTAGAGAATATTATCCCATACAGGCATGCAAGCAAATATGTGTCAAATGTCAATGTTCAAGAAAGATGTCAACTTTAAATGTGAGCATCTAAAATGGTTGTGTTCCTGCCCGAGCCTAATGAGACCACATAACAATCCAGTCCTTTAAACCACATGTTTCTTCATAAGGTAGATGATATCTAAGACATCCTCCAAATGGACCAGAAACTTGCACCCTCCTTTTCCCAGTTTAAGAAGTTTTAAGTAGTGTATTTTGGACAGTGGGACTGCATTTGCATTCCGTGACTTTAGCTCAATACTGGAAAAACCAATTAAATGATGGTTGGTGACTACAACAGGCATGCTAAATTTTCTGTTCCATCTCCATGGGTTCCTGTCCACTACTTTACCTTACCCCTTTAGAATTAATCTCACATTTAACGTGGACTTGAATCATTCTCAGGTGTTGGGTATTGAGGCTGCGACCAGTAGCTGTTTTTCTTTCAGCTTAAGATATTGTGTAAATTATATCAATTTCTTCCATATGAAAATCTCACATTTAGCACGTATTTTGGATATGTCTTGATTGCTTTAGGTAATCCCTATAATGCCTGGTATTCTTCTTTCCTCATTGCAATCCTAACAATGTGAGGCATTCCACATCCTGAAAGTCTGTTTGAACAGAGCACTAATGCGCTCGTGCTACCACGACTCACCACTCCATTGCAGATACTAGTACCACCTCACCCACAGAGCCTAGACACAGGGGAAGAGGTGGCTTGGATATTGCAGCCATTGTGACAGGTGGCAGTCCACACTTTATGAAACGCTGACACAATGCAAGGGGCTGGAAGCAGCAGGCAAGTAAGTTTTGCCTCTATAGTGTACATAATTTTGCCCTGCCAAATTTCCATGGTCCATGCGTGATGTGTTGCTTTCTTTGAATTATGGGGCTTCCAGTCTTGTTTACTCCATTACAAAAGAGGACAACAGCTCCCAGAATTCAAAGGAAAAAAAACCTGGACTTGAGCAGCACATCAAGCATGAAACTGAGAAACTTGGCAGCTATTATCACTCTGGTAGACTCAGCTCTCTTGCACACACATGCAGTATACACATCTTGCAGCAAAAGTGTAGAAATATGATACTTTCTCTTCAAAATTCAAAAAGTGTATTTCATTAACATGCAGAACAGTTTCACCTTAGTACATCACATTATGCCAGTGCATTGAGAAGAAGTGTTTTTAAAGCAATAGTTTTCAAAGATGAATTTAAATACATTCTTTCCCCCACCCTAACAATAATGTCAAGAATGAATTAAGATGCAAGTCAGTTGTTGAGCGCACTGTTTGTGCTGGGTCCTATTATACATGAGAAGCATTATAGTTTATTAAATCAAACACAGGAGAAGGTTTTGTACAATGCTCATTCAGACATCATGTTATTCCACATCCTTTTATATGTGATAATGAAGAAAAAGGAGGAAAAGTGTAATTAAACTATTGTCTAGGATCACACAGTTTGGCGACGCTGAGATTAATCCAAGGTTTTCTAGTTTCACATTGTGCAATTCAGCCATTGGATGTATATGTTTTGCTTCCCCTACTACTTTACCAGCACCGCACCCCGATCACCACCCTGCTGGCCTCAATGCGGCCCTCGGTCACATCCCAGACAAAACCTTTAGGCCCCTGGGAAAATGTTTGTGAGTACCATAGATACCCATAATCTAGGGAGTGCTAGAGAACTAACTTCCTGTCTTTTAGTCTGTTCTCTGTCAGATTTGCTAAGTTTGGAAAGTGGCCATTTCCAGACTGGGTGCCGAGTGGGTTGTTTCAAATCTTTCCATGTGAGGTTGTTTACATGACATTCTATCCTGGATTGAACGGTGTGGCACTCAGCATCTCCCTTGTCTCATGCTATTGGGAGTGGAAGGAGGAAGAGGAGGCATGACCTTGATTTCTTTACATAATTGTCACATTTCTTTGCACAGTATTTTTCAAAAACCAGTTGTTCATCCCTTCAAAGTAGCCTTTAGCATTATTACGTCTTTCTTAGGCTACTAGATTTTCGTTGTCATCATGTAGATAAACACATAAAATCAAGAGACTCTAGTTTACTCATCAGGCATACTGTGGGCACAGCCCCCTTTTTTGGTCAACAAATGTAACCATTGATTTCCGAGGTATCTCCTCAGGGGCAAACAAGCTATCGATTATCTGACTATTCCCTTGCTCATGCTCAAAAGGAATGATTGTTCTGGCTTCTCCATTAGTCTGCTGAACTCTCTTCTTACTATAAAAACATTTGACCCAGGAAAGGTCCTAAAGCATAAAATAGGTTTCTTAGTCAATGTTGAATGTACTGGCCAGTGCTAAGACTTCTGATGATATATATGCACTTTATATTTTCATCACCGCTGTATTGGCATATAATTCCTTTGGTATTCAGTCATAATATTGAGATGGAAATGTCGACTTACACTAATATCGAGTTTCAAATATCGTGACAGAAATATTGACAGCAAGAATATTGTGGTGAAGAATATCGACTATAAGGTAAGAAAAATCGATTTTTTAATTAGTGTTATGTATTTTAGTATATATTTTAAATGTATGTGATGTATTTTTTTGTATAAGTATTGTTTATGTTTTTTAATATATGTGTTACATTTTTAATAGTTATTAAGTATATTTTATTTAAATATTGCGTTTTTTAGTTCCGTAGTGGGTTGTGGGTTTATAGGGGATCAGGGTGGGAAATAATTCAATTATAATAAATTAAATAATATTTTTTATTTATTAATATTTATTTAATTGAGATGTTATAATGTTAATTGTGTTTTTAATTTGTTGGGGTAAATTTTCGGTGCGGGTTGTGGGGTTTATAGGGGTGCAGGGCGGGAACTAATTTATTTTTAATTAATTAATAATTAGTTGTTAATTAATATTAATAAATTAATTGACAATTAATTATGGTAATTGTGCAATTAATTTTAGGTGCGGGTTGTGGGGTTTATAGGGGTAAATGGTGGGAAGTAATGTATTTTTAATTAATTAATAATTAGTTGAGAATTAATATTAATTAATTCATTGATAATTAATTAGTGTAATTGTTTAATTATTGTTTTGTGTGTTTGGGTTTTGGGTTTATAGGGGTGAATGGTGGGGAGTAAATTAATTTTACTTACTTTATACACCTCCGTTATTCAACTCTTTCCCTACTTGTTGCACTCGTTGGAGTGGGATAAGTACTTTTTACCCCTCCGCTATCCAACATTTTCCTTACTGTTGCACTGACTGGAGTGTGAATAGTAAGTTTTACTCCTCCGCTATCCAACACTTTCCCTACTGTTGCACTCATTGGAGTGGGAATAGTAATTTTTATCCCTCCGCTGTCCAACACTTTCCCTAATGTTGCACTCATTGGAGTGGGAATAGTAATTTTTACCCCTGCGCTGGCCAAGACTTTCTCCACTGTTGCACTGATTGTAGTGGGAATTGCTTTTTTTTTTTTGTAAATTATAAATTTTATTGTTGTGTTAAGTGTAGTGGGAATAGCAAATTGTAGTATTTTGTAATGTTATATTTAATTTAATTTTATATTTATTGTAGATAGAATAGTAAATCTTATTTTTATGTGGTGTAAAATATTTTGTTACTGTTGTGTTGTTTTAGGTGGGAGAAATTATTTTTATATTTATTAAGTATAAAAATGTTTTCTTTATAATGTGGTTGGAAATGTATATTTATTTATTTTAATTAGTAATAATATATTTTATTTTGTAATTTATTTAATTATGTGCTTGATTTATTATAATAATAATATTATAATTTGCAATATTTTTTGTTTTAATTAAATTGTAAATAGTAAAATATATGTGTTGTTTAATTTTTCTATTTACATTTTTAAAAATAAATGTATTTGTTGCATTTGGTAAAATATATATTTTTTTATAAATTAAAGTTAGTATGTAATTTTTTTATGTTAATATTAAAAAATATATATATTTTAAAATTGATATTTAATACAACTATATTTTTGTAAACAATATTTTTTTTCGATATTTTTGTACTTACCTGTTTAAGTATAGGTAGTCGATAATTTTGCATTCTATATTTTTACCTCAATATTTTTTACATCTATATTTTTGTGCTCGATATTCTGTCAGTGAACCCAAAAAGACATGCAAATGCCTCAACTGGACCTGTCGTTGATTGCATTTGAAAACTGCATCAGAGTCACTAAGGGGCCCATTAGAATGTCGGGCGGATCGCCACCGCCCGCATGACGGTGGCGATCCGCCCGACATTCTCTCCCGCCCGCATGCCAATTCCCCCCGCCATATTACTATGGCGAGGGGGACCCCGGCGGACGGAAAGACCGTCCGCCGGTTTTCCGCCCGGTCGATGAGTCGACCGGGTGGAAAAGCTTTTAATATGTTGGCGGTGTCTGTTAGACACCGCCATCCATATCAGGATGCATGCGGGGATTTGCCTTTCCGTGGCGGCAACGCCGCCAAGGAAAGGTATGCAGTATTTTACATTGGGGGCCCGTAGCGGGCCCCCAGGTTTTCTGGGGGTGGGGGCTGCACCGGGGGGGGTACCTATGGTACTCCCCTGCATTTGCATGCACAACATGGCAGGCACCGCGCGGTGCCTGCCACGTTGTGCATGCAAATGCACAACATGCATTTTTGGCATTGCGGCGGGCGGTGCTAAAAGCACCGCCCGCCGCAATGTTGAAAATGCAGGATGCGCCCGCCAGTGTGGCGGGCGCATCCTAATTGCCCCCACGGGACCGCCGCATTTATGGCGGGCGGTCCCTTTGTACATCGGGATGGCGGGTGGAAGTCCGCCCACCATCTTAATGATGCCCTAAGTGTCTTAGACATCCAGCCGGCATTTCCTTAAGGGTCACTAGGTTGAGTCAAGTACTACCATTTTCAATGTAACCTTCAGGAGAGTGAAGCATGACACAGCCAACAGTAGCATGGATGCTTGTTAATGGGTTATTTACAGAAGAATGACTCGGTAAAGGCTGCAGCACCATGGATGCTATCAATAGGTCACACATAGGTTTGCTGAAGCAGGAGATCATGAGTTTATTGTGGAGGGCGAAGCAAGAGGCAAAATATAATCAGAATGAGGTGGATTTGCCACAGGCAGTAGGCCTGGATTGGCAATGACACGTGCAGGAAAGGCCCACATGCTGTACCTCCAAATCACCCAAATATTGTTCAGGGCAAGCATAAGTGTCCCACATGGTATCTTTTCTCTGTAATAAAAGTGCCTCCAGCTTGTTGTGTGCGTCCAAGATTTCAACACATGTAGCCATGGAGTTACCAATAAAGACTCTTACTCTACTAGCAGTGTGCCATATTGTGCTCTTAATTTAGAAAAGAAATGGGTCCAAGAGCAAGGGATATGTAGCCCATTTTGATGTCTACAAGAGAAAGTGATGCAGTGATAATTTCACTTTGAACTGACTGGTGTGAAAATAGTAAATTTTACCCCTCAGCACTCCAACACTTTCCCTATTGTTGCACTCACTGGAGTGGGAATAGTACATGTTATCCCTCCGCTATCCAACACTTTCCCTACTGTTGCACTCACTGGAGTGGGAATAGTAATTTTTACCCCTCTGCTATCCAACAATTTCCCTACTGTTGCACTCATTGGGGTGGGAATAGTAATTTTTACCCCTCCAGTATTCAACTCTTTCCCTACTTGTTGCACTAATTGGAGTGGGATTAGTAATTATTACACCTCCGCTATCCAACATTTTCCTTACTGTTGCATGGACTGGAGTGTGAATAGTAATTTTTACCCCTCCGCTATCCAACACTTTCCCTACTGTTGCACTCATTGGAGTGTGAATAGTAATTTTTACCCCTCCGCTGTCCAACACTTTCCCTAATGTTCACTCATTGGATTGGGAATAGTAATTTTTACCCCTGCGCTGTCCAACACTTTCTCTACTGTTGCAGTGACTCGAGTGGGAATTGCTTTTTTTTTTTGTTGTTAATTATAAATGTTATGGTTGTGTTAAGTGTAGTGGGAATAGCAAATTGCAGTATTTTGTAATGTTATATTTTATTTAATTTTATATTTATTGTAGTTAGAATAGTAAATCTTATTTTTGTGTGGTGTAATATATTTTGTTACTGTTGTGTTGTTTTAGGTGGGAGTAATTATTTTTATATTTATTTAGTAGAAAAATGTTTTCTTTATAATGTGGTTGGAAATGTATATTTATTTATTTTAATTAGTAATAATTTATTTTATTTTGTAATTTATATAATTATGTTTGATTTATTATAATAATAATATTATAATTTGCAATATTTTTTGTTTTAATGAAATTGTAAATTGTAAAATATGTGTGTTGTTTAATTTTTGTATTTACATTTTTAAAAATAAGTTTATTTGTTGTATTCGGTAAAATATACATTTAATTTTTTTTATAGAAATTAAAGTTAGTATTTCATTTTTGTTTATATTAATATTTTAAAATATATATATTTTAAAATTGATATTTAATACAACTATTTTGTTGTAAACAATATTTTTTTCTATATTTTTGATACTTTTGTACTTACCTGTTTAAGTATAGGTAGTCAATATTTTTGCATTCTATATTTTTACCTCAATATTCTTTACATCTATATTTTTGTGGTCGATATTCTGTCAGTGAACCCAAAAAGACATGCAAATGCCTCAACTGGATCTGTCGTTGATTGCATTTGAAACCTGCATCAGAGTCACGAAGTGTCTTAGACATCCAGCCGGCATTTCCTTAAGGGTCACTAAGTTGAGTCAAGTACTACCATTTTCAATGTAACCTTCAGGAGAGTGAAGCATGACAGCCAACAGTAGCATGGATGCTTGTTAATGGGTTATTTACAGAAGAATGACTCGGTAAGGCCTGCAGCACCAGGGATGCTATCAATAGGTCACACATAGGTTTGCTGAAGCAGGAGATCATGAGATTATGGTGGAGGGCGAAGCAAGAGGCAAAATATAATCAGAATGAGGTGGATTTGCCACAGGCAGTAGGCCTGGATTGGCAATGACACGTGCAGGAAAGGCCCACATGCTGTACCTCCAAATCACCCAAATATTGTTCAGGGCAAGCATAAGTGTCCCACATGGTATCTTTTCTCTGTAATAAAAGTGCCTCCAGCTTGTTGTGTGCGTCCAAGATTTCAACACATGTAGCCATGGAGTTACCAATAAAGACTCTTACTCTACTAGCAGTGTGCCATATTGTGCTCTTAATTTAGAAAAGAAATGGGTCCAAGAGCAAGGGATATGTAGCCCATTTTGATGTCTACAAGAGAAAGTGATGCAGTGATAATTTCACTTTGAACTGACTGGAGTGAGAATAGTAAATTTTACCCCTCCGCACTCCAACACTTTCCCTACTCTTGCACTCACTGGAGTGGGAATAGTACATGTTATCCCTCCGCTATCCAACACTTTCCCTACTGTTGCACTCATTGGGGTGGGAATAGTAATTTTTACCCCTCTAGTTTTCAACTCTTTCCCTACTTGTTGCACTCATTGGTGTGGGATTAGTAATTATTACCACTCCGCTATCCAACATTTTCTTTACTGTTGCACTGACTGGAGTGTGAAGAGTAATTTTTACCTCTCCGCTATCCAACACTTTCCCTACTGTTGCACTCATTGGAGTGTGAATAGTAATTTTTACCCCTCCGCTGTCCAACACTTTCCCTAATGTTGCACTCATTGGATTGGGAATAGTAATTTTTACCCCTGCGCTGTCCAACACTTTCTCTACAGTTGCAGTGACTGGAGTGGGAATTGCTTTTTTTTTTTTTTTATTATAAATGTTATTGTTGTGTTAGGTGTAGTGGGAATAGCAAATTGCAGTATTTTGTAATGTTATATTTTATTTAATTTTATATTTATTGTAGTTAGAATAGTAAATCTTATTTTTGTGTGGTGTAATATATTTTGTTACTGTTGTGTTGTTTTAGGTGGGAGTAATTATTTTTATATTTATTTAGTAGAAAAATGTTTTCTTTATAATGTGGTTGGAAATGTATATTTATTTATTTTAATTAGTAATAATATATTTTATTTTGTAATTTATTTAATTATGTGTTTGATTTATTACAATAATAATATTATAATTTGCAATATTTTTTGTTTTAATGAAATTGTAAATTGTAAAATATGTGTGTTGTTTAATTTTTGTATTTACATTTTTAAAAATAAGTTTATTTGTTGTATTCGGTAAAATATACATTTAATTTTTTTTATAGAAATTAAAGTTAGTATTTCATTTTTGTTTATATTAATATTTTAAAATATATATATTTTAAAATTGATATTTAATACAACTATTTTGTTGTAAACAATATTTTTTTTCTATATTTTTGATACTTTTGTACTTACCTGTTTAAGTATAGGTAGTCGATATTTTTGCATTCTATATTTTTACCTCAATATTCTTTACATCTATATTTTTGTGGTCGATATTCTGTCAGTGAACCCAAAAGACATGCAAATGCCTCAACTGGATCTGTCGTTGATTGCATTTGAAACCTGCATCAGAGTCACGAAGTGTCTTAGACATCCAGCCGGCATTTCCTTAAGGGTCACTAAGTTGAGTCAAGTACTACCATTTTCAATGTAACCTTCAGGAGAGTGAAGCATGACAGCCAACAGTAGCATGGATGCTTGTTAATGGGTTATTTACAGAAGAATGACTCGGTAAGGCCTGCAGCACCAGGGATGCTATCAATAGGTCACACATAGGTTTGCTGAAGCAGGAGATCATGAGATTATGGTGGAGGGCGAAGCAAGAGGCAAAATATAATCAGAATGAGGTGGATTTGCCACAGGCAGTAGGCCTGGATTGGCAATGACACGTGCAGGAAAGGCCCACATGCTGTACCTCCAAATCACCCAAATATTGTTCAGGGCAAGCATAAGTGTCCCACATGGTATCTTTTCTCTGTAATAAAAGTGCCTCCAGCTTGTTGTGTGCGTCCAAGATTTCAACACATGCAGCCATGGAGTTACCAATAAAGACTCTTACTCTACTAGCAGTGTGCCATATTGTGCTCTTAATTTAGAAAAGAAATGGGTCCAAGAGCAAGGGATATGTAGCCCATTTTGATGTCTACAAGAGAAAGTGATGCAGTGATAATTTCACTTTGAACTGACTGGAGTGAGAATAGTAAATTTTACCCCTCCGCACTCCAACACTTTCCCTACTCTTGCACTCACTGGAGTGGGAATAGTACATGTTATCCCTCCGCTATCCAACACTTTCCCTACTGTTGCACTCACTGGAGTGGGAATAGTAATTTTTACCCCTCTGCTATCCAACACTTTCCCTACTGTTGCACTCATTGGGGTGGGAATAGTAATTTTTACCCCTCTAGTTTTCAACTCTTTCCCTACTTGTTGCACTCATTGGTGTGGGATTAGTAATTATTACCCCTCCGCTATCCAACATTTTCCTTACTGTTGCACTGACTGGAGTGTGAAGAGTAATTTTTACCTCTCCGCTATCCAACACTTTCCCTACTGTTGCACTCATTGGAGTGTGAATAGTAATTTTACCCCTCCGCTGTCCAACACTTTCCCTAATGTTGCACTCATTGGATTGGGAATAGTAATTTTTACCCCTGCGCTGTCCAACACTTTCTCTACAGTTGCAGTGACTGGAGTGGGAATTGCTTTTTTTTTTTTTGTTAATTATAAATGTTATTGTTGTGTTAGGTGTAGTGGGAATAGCAAATTGCAGTATTTTGTAATGTTATATTTTATTTAATTTTATATTTATTGTAGTTAGAATAGTAAATCTTATTTTTGTGTGGTGTAATATATTTTGTTACTGTTGTGTTGTTTTAGGTGGGAGTAATTATTTTTATATTTATTTAGTAGAAAAATGTTTTCTTTATAATGTGGTTGGAAATGTATATTTATTTATTTTAATTAGTAATAATATATTTTATTTTGTAATTTATTTAATTATGTGTTTGATTTATTACAATAATAATATTATAATTTGCAATATTTTTTGTTTTAATGAAATTGTAAATTGTAAAATATGTGTGTTGTTTAATTTTTGTATTTACATTTTTAAAAATAAGTTTATTTGTTGTATTCGGTAAAATATACATTGAATTTTTTTATATAAATTAAAGTTAGTATTTAATTTTTGTTTATGTTAATATTTTAAAATATATATATTTTAAAATTGATATTTAATACATTTATATTTTTGTAAACGATATTTTTTTCGATATTTTTGTACTTACCTGTTTAAGTATAGGGAGTCGATATTTTTGCATTCTATATTTTTACCTCAATATTTTTTACATCTATATTTTTGCGGTCGATATTCTGTCAGTGAACCCAATAAGACGTGCAAATGCCTCAATTGGACCTGTTGTTGATTGCATTTGAAACCTGCATCAGAGTCACGAAGTGTCTTAGACATCCAGCCCGCATTTCTTTAAGGGTCACTAAGTTGAGTCAAGTACTACCATTTTCAATGTAACATTCAGGAGAGTGAAGCATGACACAGCCAACAGTAGCATGGATGCTTGTTAATGGGTTATTTACAGAAGAATGACTCGGTAAGGGCTGCAGCACCAGGGATGCTATCAATAGGTCACACATAGGTTTGCTGAAGCAGGAGATCATGAGTTGATGATGGAGGGCGAAGCAAGAGGCAAAATATAATCAGAATGAGGTGGATTGTCCACAGGCAGTAGGCCTGGATTGGCAATGACACGTGCAGGAAAGGCCCACATGCTGTACCTCCAAATCACCCAAATATTCGTTCAGGGCAAGCTTAAGTGTCCCACATGGAATCTTTTCTCTGTAATAAAAGTGCCTCCAGCTTGTTGTGTGCATCCAAGATTTCAACACATGTAGCCATGGAGTTACCAATAAAGACTCTTACTCTACTAGCAGCGTGCCATATTGTGCTCTTAATTTAGAAAAGAAATGTGTCCAAGAGCAAGGGATATGTAGCCCATTTTGATGTATACAAGATAAAGTGATGCAGTGATAATTTCACTACAGCAGGTTGAGGGTGATAGCTCTGCAGTGCTAGGTATCAGCAAGAGAGGACCAGGTTTGCAAAAATCAAGAAAGCTATCACAGCACATTGTGACTAGCCTTTGGTAGTGGGGGTAGTTTGATTTTTCCTTAAAAAAGTTCATAAGGGGCTCCAAGACTAGATTAACTACTCTGGATTGAGAAGGCAGGTAAAAACGCCACTGACTCAGTGTATAGGAGACCTTTGTAGTCCTCTTTGTTGTCTGGCGCAGGCAATCAGAGAGAGGGCCTCATGTACAAGAAAATGATGCGGCACCACGCCACAAGCTATTTAGCTGCGCTGTGCTGCGTCATTTTCAAAGCACAGGGATGTGTTGTTTTAACTACAATAAAATGCATCCCTGTGCTTTCCTCTGCGCTGGCGCACAATTGGCTGCCATGCGCCAGCGCAGGCACCCTAGAGTCATTTTGTAAGTGTTTCTAAGCTGCAGGGATGTTTGTTTTTGTGCAGGAAGAAACACCTTCTGCACAAAAACAATTATTAATGACATTTTTCTCTTTCAATGCATGTTACAGAATGCAGCAAGCATAGAAAGATGAACAAACGAGCACAAACAAAAGCATTTCTCCTCATTGAGCTCATTCTGACGCATTCCCAGTTTTAGAAAATGTTGTAAATCTGGGAATGCGTCAAGATCCATGGATGTTGCTTTGGAACACCCACAGCAACACCCATGGAACGCCCCTTTCATTCAGAGGAATGCGTGAAAGGGGGCCATATTTTGAAGGTCATGAAAAGTCACGCATGGTGACTTAATGTGGCCTTGTTAATATGAGCAAACCCATTGCGCTGCCGGTGCGTGAAAAAAAAGAGACGCACCGGCGGCGCTATGGGTTTATAAATAAGCCCCTGAGTTAGGAGTTAGGAGTTGTCTAGAACAAACAAGCATTTGCAATGCAATAGGTCTCGCATTTTTGAAACTTTGACCTACTGGTATTGTAACTGACAATGCCTTTTATTATTGCAGGTTTTTTAACAGATAATAAATAAAAGGCATTGTCATTTACAATGCCAATAGCTCAGAGTCTCACAATTGCGAAACCTATTGCATTGCAAATGCTTGTGCTTGCTTGGACCGTGGCCAATGGCATCCATGCGACACTACTGGTGCCAACTGTTTAACGAGGCGACATCAGTGCACGACGGAATCCAAATTGAGCGTATATAGGTGGATATATACAGTTTGACATTGCACAGGTGGTAGACCAACTACATTTATCATATATGGCCAGGTAGGGCCACGTACAGTGCGCTAGCACACACCACGCTTTGCACCAGGAGGGACAAGCCACAGACCACATTTGGTAAACATCACCAATATGGCAGCTGAGCACACGCTCAACATCTGTGTAAGGCCCTCAGTAGGTCAGGCTGGCAGCTGTAACACGATTTTGTAATGTAACTATTACCGGAAGCTTATTTATATGAGAAAGAACTTGCATGTTTTTAACATTTAAAGGTGAAGAGTTAGCACTAGATTTTGGAGTGTGCCGAAAGGCACGCAGGACTTGTGCAGAGAGTGGTAATACCACTTTCCCTGTATTTAAACTACAAAATGTTTTTTGACGCATCTATTATATTCTGGATGCGAGCCCAAGAGAACTGTGTGCACTGAGTGCCTGTTAAGCAATTCTCTTCTACTCCAAGAAGCACTTGAATTGTGCAAACTGTACCTATCAAACTTCAGTGCACACCCAGAACAGAGATATCTGTTGTACAGTTCATGTAGGAGGGAGCCTCTAGGCGCTTTCGAAAGTTAACGAACGTCACCAGGGCTAGTTTTATCGACCTCGAGTGAATGAAGACTGAGTGGAACCCCAAGGCCTCGAACCAGTGACCTTAGGGTAGTCCACTAGGCCGCCAGATCAGTCCATGCTCCCCAAAAACATGCACACAAGCCCAAACTAGTACTAGTAGGACAGATGTTTCCATAAATTATGTCTTAGCACAACTTGCCCTCACCAATCACCTTTCACTTCTCAGGGCCTATGGACCTTCGAGGCTACAGATAGCATCTGCAATTCGGCTTAGAGGAACATTTATGTTTTAAAAAATGATATGAAAAATAATTATCGGTCCATAGTTAAGCGCCGCGAGAACATACATTTTTGATTTTTTTTGTTTCTGCACAGGCACACGCGAGCACCATCTTTAGCAGACTAAACTATAGGTGGGCCGACAGTTAGGCAGTCCGGGATCAGAGTGTTAACATTCTAGAATGGCCCCTTACTTGCCAACTGATGGAGAATTGTTGGGTGGTCTCACTACTACTCGCTGGTCTTGTAATTCATGTTCTATTACAAATGAACACTAAATAGCGTTTTATTTGCCGTCTCAGCAGAGAGGCCAACAATTGAATAAGCAGAGTGTGAGCCCTCCAGTGAGCAGCACCAGTGTAAGTTCTGTATGACTTGAGGATTGTCGCTCATATTTGAACAGATTCGTAACTATTTCACATACATCTTTTTAGTAGGAAAGATTCGCTATTTTTTTTCTCATCTCTGATGCATTTTACTTGTTTCTTTTCATTCCTGCATAAACCATAGAGCTAAATCAGCACAAACGTGTTGTACTTACTGTGGTCAGAAGGGAGGGGCACTAGATGACAAAATGTGGAATACAGCCACATTACACAAGCTTGCCTGAGACTCTGTGCCTCGTGGTAAACTACATCTATTCTTGAAGTGCTCAGAGCTGTTTCTTTATTCAATTTAAGCCATCGCTTCACTCCAAGCGTCTGAGCATCCTGCAATTGATGGTCTTCGCACAATAAAAGTGTTTACGTACCTCAAGCTTCTTCTTTTTCTGCTCCAAAACCTTCTGTAGGATTTTCTTCTGTTTCCTGCTCAATGGTTTCTTCAATGAAATGTTCTTAATTGCTTGTTTATTTGCTGCTTTCTTGTAGGGCAGAACTAGAGCATTGCTTGTATCTACTCCTTTCAGCCTATCGTCATCTGTCAGTTACTGGTGCGGGTACTGCATCATTGAGGCACAGGGCCCTGGTGCTGTGGGTGCGGCGGCGATTTTTACATTGACATAAACATGGGAAATAACTGGTGCAAATTGAAATTATACTGTTTTGTGCGTGCTATTTAAAAAACAAAAATACGCTATTCCCTCACAGTTATTAACAGCAAAATACTGGTAGTACGTGTGAGTGTTAAGGTTGCGGCTGAAGAATGAAAAAAAGGACAGCATTTCCCGGAAAGGCCAAAATAGGAAACTGCCCTTGTCATCTCCGCCCTTAGCCTCCACTCTGGGCCTCAGATGCCCTGAACTCTCAGTTTAAATAACCCTAGGTCAGGTGACATTTGGCCAATGAGAACCCTAACCCATCAGAACCTTAGCCCTAAGCCCTAGGACCATAGTACAGGTCAGAAATCGTTCTGCATCTACCACTTCTCCACTGCTGAAACTAGTGTCCCTCTAGAGCTGTGGTAAATTCACCACTGAAGTGGATAGTGGTGTAAGGTGAGGGGTATGTTGTCAGGCCACAGTCCTACCCAAATCTGTACCACACCTTCAGGATGGTGCTAACTGGAGTACTCAAGTTGGAATTCGAATACCTATATTTTTTCTGGACCCATGTTAAATCCAAGAGACCTGCGTACTATTGTGTGGGCCATATAAATCCATTTGTCATCAGATTCTGCCTTGGACCATTTTACAGCTGTGTTGCTGCATAACAGTGAGGGGTGCTAGGAAGGGCAGGTCCACGGTCACTTTTGGCTTGAGTAAGAATCTTTTGGGGCAGTCTAGTTTTTTTTATTTCTCAATAGAAACGGTGGGAGAAGCTTTTGGAATTAAGTATGGTCTCTCAACCCATATCAGGATGTATTGAAACAAATATTAAGGCCTTGTGTGGACATTCATCTTAATAGTTTTAATCTTCCTATCCATGAAATTTGCAATTTACCCCAGACTTCCAAGGCTCGTTTTATGGTGGCTATCAGAGAGGGGTAATTAGCTTCAAAAAGATCTTTTGGGCATCAAGTGATTTTGACTCCTAGGTACTTAAATAGGCTTCTTAGCGTATTAAATCAGGAGGGACTTTGCCAATTCTTGGGCCTCACTCTATGAAAGGGTTAAGTTTAGGCCCTCCGATTTCTCATAGTTAATCTTATATTCTGTTTGAATGATTTTAGGAGCTCAAATACCACCGGGAGCACTAAACGTGGAGATCCTAGCTTGAGAAGTCAGTCATCAGCATACAGAGTGACTTTGTATTCAGGTAGCCAAAGCTGAAGCCCATGACGTATTCGAATTGTAGCAAATGGAAGGGAAGAGGTTCTATAAAGAGGGCAAACAAGAATGGAAAGAGTTGACAGCCTTGCCTGGTGCCCCTCTGCAGTCTTAATCCACCAGACCTGGAACCATTAAGGGCAATTTTTGCTTGAGGTTAGAATTGTTGGAAATGAGCATATGCAGAAAATGTGATTCAAATCCACTTCACGTAAGGGTTAAATGCAGGAAGGGCCAACCCACTTGGTTGAAGGCCTTCTCTGTGTCTAGAGAAGGTACATCTTTAAGGGAAACATTTTCAATCACAAGGATCGCCACCCTAACATTGTCATTCATTTGCCTATTTTGCACATAGCCCCACTGTTTTGATTAGATCAAGGAGGATAGGACTTCATTGAGGCGGATAGACAAGAATTTAGTTTAGAGCTTGTAGTCCATATTGAGGAGATTGATGGGACGGTATTATGTGCAAAGTCCGATTTCTTTTACCAGGTTTGATAATGACCAGGATAGTGGCTCTTCTGACTGTAACCGTATTAGTACTCCCACTTGCACACTGATTGACATAGAAGGAAAAAATGAAAATATGCATTTCTAACTACATTAAGCACACTATTCAATTAAATTGATTCATCTGCATAAATAACGCAGTGGACACCTTCAACACCAGGAAAGGGACAGGAGACTGACTGTTTATATGCAAGACAAACAACAAGTTACAAAGCAGTCCAAGATCCAACGAATCTAAGAACAGCAATGGCCTAACTCTCTCTCAGTGGTGGATGTCTGAATATGTTTAAAAACTTAGGGGCATATTATCAAGGGCTTTATCGCCCTATCAGCAAGCTGTCGCTAACAGGCGTTAGCGACAGCTTTCATGCGATAGCGGCCGGTTTTACCATCGCCTTGCATGCCAGCGATAATTATCGCTAATGACATGCAAGGTAGGCGTTCCCCACTAATAGCGACTGAAAACAGTCGCTAATACAACTAACCCCTATTAACAAGGCAGGCGAAGCGATAAAATAAATCGCGCTAAGCGCGTTTATCGCTAGATTTTAACACCTGCTACTGAGTATGACTTACCTGTTTAAAGTATAGGAGGTGGATTGTCAGGCTAAATCCATCCTTACGTTAATGCGAGAATATCGCTGCTTTTCCAGCGATATTCTCACATTTTGCCGCTGTCGCTGGAAGTTTTATCGCTATGGAGATAAACCTTGTTAATAGGGTGTTATCTCAGCGATATTTTCCAGCGATAGGCGGCGTTAAAACAATTCACGCTAAGCGCGGTTAGCGATAAATATTGCTATTCCTTGATAATATGCCCCTTAATTCCACTAAAACAGAGCTGTTGCTCATGTCTAAGGTCACAGCAAGCTGGAAAAAGGTTGCTTGTACTTAGTCCACGGACTATCTTTCAGATCCACCAATGTCTGTACATACGCCTATACCCCGGGCCCTGCCCCATGTTACTTGACAGTAGTTAATGATCTAATTCAATCATGTCTAGATTATGGAACAGCCATGTTATCTGTTTTTCGCTCCAAACTGTTACACAGCCATACATTGATACAGAATGCAGCAGCCAGGTTAATCTATGGGTTGTCCAGATCTGAAAACAGAGCCCCTGCAATGAGATATTTGCATAAATTGTACATTTAGCGTAGAACGGCCATCATTCACTAGGCCATCTACGCAAACACATCAGTGTTCTGGGTGGCCAAATTTATCTGCCAAAACTGAAGTCCTAATCTGTGCTCAGCTCACAACACCAACTAAAATCCCCAAGACAAGGATGGTAATTTATCTAGATAGGACTTTTTAACAGGATAATGGAACCTTTAAGACTTTGGGCAGGATCCTGTGTGACAATCTTTAGAAACGTGCTGAAAATGTTCCTTTTTATCAAGCGTACTTGACTCATTCCTAAATTTACTGTGCAACTTTTGTTTAGAACGTTAGGATGTTACAATATTTGCTTACCAGGTTTTTAGTAGTAGCCTTCCTTCTCCTAATCTGAATTACAGTGGTGCTTTTTAATTATGTTGGTTGCACCAAGAAAAATTGTGGATGTTGCACTGAATAAGTACAACATAGCATAACATTTTATAAAGGGAGATGTAAAACAAGACTGCCATTCTCAAAATGAGTTTGATAATCTACATCCTCCACTTTCTCTATTTTGCTTTTTCAAATATATAAAAAAAATGGGCAAATAGTTCAAATTAAGAACATATTTAATTTATCAAAATTGTCTAAAATGCCAAACGGTCTGAAAATCCACTGAACGCCTTACTGCTGTGTTGTGCTGCTTGGGGACCACGACCCCAGAACCCACTGCAAAGCCCAGGAGGAGGGGCTTGGATGATTGGAACTCTTTTTAGCATGGTCTGACCGGTAGGCGCTACAAGCCTTTCCACTGTGTTGTGCTGTGAGGGGACCACAAGCCCAAGAACCCACAGAAAAGCCCAGGAGAAGGGGCCTGGATGATTGGTGTGCTTTTCAGCATGCCCTGAACTGTGGGCGCAAGATGCCTTTCCGCTGTGTTGTGCTGCAGGAAGACCACAAGCCCCAGAACACACTGCAAAGCCCAGGAGGAAAAGCTTGAACAATGAGAGTCCTTTTCAGCACACTCTTGAGACGTCTTTTCGCTGTGTTGTGCTGCAGGGGGACCAAAACCCCTAGAACCCACTACAAAGCCCAGGGGAGGGGCTTGGATGATTGGTGCACTTTTCAGTGCGCTCTGAACACCCGGGACACACCTCACTGTGCCACTGGATTCAAGCTATCCTGGCTGATGAGGGGTGAAAACCCTAAACCGGTCCAAGGATGCTTGTTTCCGGTCCAGGGAGGACCTGGCTTGGCAGTTGGGGCTGGACTGTTCCCATAAGGCACAGAGTCAAGACTGATTTGCCTATGGATAGGTCTAAACTGGGGTGGCATGGTGAGCAAAAGAATGATGGATTTAACCTAGATCTCTCGACTGGGGGTGAATGTTTTGATTTGTTCTGCATTCCATCCATCAGTTGTGTGTCTTTTGCTTCCTCGTCCTAAGTGCGCCGGGTAGGCCAAGGCGTGGGTCCCGGGTTCACTGTGTCGCTGGATTCAAGCTATCCTGGCTGATGAGGGGTGAAACCCCGAAACCGGTCCTAGGATGCTTGTTTCCGGTCCAGGGAGGACCTGGCTTGGCAGTTCGGGCTAGACTGTTCCCATGAGGCACAGGGTCAAGACTGATTTGCATATGGCCAGTTCTAAACTGGGGTGACATGGTGAGCAAATTAATGATGGATTTAACACAGATCTTTTGACTGGAGGTGAATGTTTTAATTTGTTCTGCATTCCGTCCATCAATTGTGTGTCTTTTGCTTTCTCGCCCTTAGTGCGCTTGGTATGCCCAGACATGGGTCCCGGGCTCACTGTGCCACTGGATTCAAGCTATCCTGGCTGATGAGGGGTGAAACCCTGAAACAGGTCCTAGGATGCTTGTTTCCGGTCAAGGGAGGACCTGGCTTGGCAGTTCGGGCTGGACTGTTCCCATGAGGCACAGGGTCAAGACTGATTTGCATATGGCCAGCTCTAAACTGGGGTGGCATGGTGAGCAAAAGTATGATGGATTTAACCCAGGTCTCTTGACTGGGGGTGAATGTTTTGATTTAATGTGCATTCCATCCATCAATTGTGTGTCTTTTGCTTCCTCACCCTAAGTGTGCCGGGTATGCCCAGACGTGGATCCCAGGCTCACTGTGCCACTGGATTCAGGCTATCCTGGCTGATGAGGGGTGAAACCCCGAAACCGGTCCTAGGAGGCTTGTTTCCGTCCAGGGAGGGCCTGGCTTGGCAGTTCGGGCTGGACTGTACCCATGAGGCCCAGGGTCAAGACTGATTTGCATATGGCCAGGTCTAAACTGGGGTGGTATGGTGAGCAAAAGAATGATGGATTTAAGCCAGATCTCTTGACTGGGGGTGAATATTTTGATTTGTTCTGCATTCCGTCCATCAATTGTGTGTCTTTTGCTTTCTCGCCCTAAGTGCGCCGGGTATGCCCAGACGTGGGTCCCGGGCTCACTGTGCCACTGGGTTCAAGCTATCCTGGCTGATGAGGGGTGAAACCCTGAAACCGGTCCTAGGATGCTTGTTTCCAGTCCAGGGAGGACCTGGCTTGGCAGTTCCGGCTGGCCTGGTCCCATGAGGCACAGGGTCAAGACTGATTTGCATATGGCCTGGTCTAAACTGGGGTGGCATAGTGAGCAAAAGAATGATGGATTTAACCCAGATCTCTTGACTGGGGTGAATGTTTTGATTTGTTCTGCATTGCGTCCATCAATTGTGTGTCTTTTGCCAATTATAAAATAGCAGAATTAGTTAATTACTACTCCAGGGCATATACCTCCTGCATTTCCATGCCCCAGGTTGACTATGACATGTTCTTTGAGCGCATAACTCCGGCATGGAATGAGGGCCCCCGTAGACAGTTCTGGGATACACCCCTTACACTGGAAGAAGTTACAGCAGCAATTTCCGGTCTCCCCGCAGTCAGTGCGCTGGGTGGAGAAGGGTTCCGTACAGAGTTCTGCAAGGCATATGCCTCACTACTTGCTTCTCGGCTGCAGAAGGTCAACTAGCAGGTGCTCCAGCTGGGTGCTCTCCCTCCTCACTCAGAGAATCTATAATCATTACCCTCCTTAAGCCTGGCGAACCAGGCTCTCAGCCTGATTCCTACATACAACTCTCTCTAATTATTATAGATGCAAAGATTTTTGCCAGGTAGTGGTGAACGGTAATGAGACAGAATATTGAGGAAAAAATGTCAAACTACCATAATATCGAGTGAAAAATATCGTGGAATGGAAATATCGAGTGCAAGAATATCATTGTCAAGAATATCGATTTGAAGGTAAGTAATATCGATTTTAAAAATATAGAAGTCATCAATATCATTTGTGAAAATATAGTTGTTAAAAATATCGTTTTTTAGTGTTTTTTAGAGTATATTTTAAATGTAAATGACATTATTTTTTGTTTAATTATTGTTTATGTTTCTTACTTTATTAGTTAAATGTAGTTTAATTCAATTTTGTGTTTTTTAGTTCTGTAGCGGGTTGTGGGTTTATAGGGGTATAGGGTGGGAAGTAATTTAATTAAAATATATTAATGATGATTTTTTAATTAATATTATTTATTTAATTGATATTTAATTTTGTTAATTGTGCAACTTTTTAATTTTTTAGGTGCAGGTTGTGGGGCTATAGAGGTAAAGGGTGGGAAATAATTTAGGGGTCATTATGATGGCGGAAGGGGCGTTCCGCCATCGGAAAGCAATTTTCCACCCGCCACAATACGATGGCAGGGGGAATCTGATCGCGATCGTGGCGGGCGCAAAGACCGCCCACCATGGATCTGCCACAGGCAATCGTTACGATTGCCTGGCGGAGCGGTCAGCATCAGTAAAATGGTGGCGGTGCCTAGCAGGCACCGTCCGCCAGATTACGATGCTGGCAACAGCCAGCCTTTCCATGGCTGTGATACCGCCATGGAAAGGCTGGCGGGGATTGGTTTCGGGGGCCCGTTGCGGGCCCCCCTTGTGTTGAAGGGAGGTGTTTGTGCACTAGGGGGGTACCCATCTCCCTCCCTCCGTCTCCCTCCCTCCGTCTCGTTCTCCCTCCCTCCGTCTCGTTCTCTCTGTCTCCCTCCCTCTGTCGCCCTCCTCCCTCTGTCTGGTTCTCTCTGTCTCCCTCCCTCTGTCGCCCTCCTCCCTCTGTCTGTCGCCCTCTCCCCGCTGTCTGTCTCCCTCTATCTTCCTCTGTCTCCGTCCGTCTGTCTCCGTCCCTCTGTCTCCCTCCCTCCCCGTCTCCCTCCCTCCCTGTCTCCCTCCCTCCCTGTCTCCCTCCCGCCCTATCTCCCTCTGTCTCCCCCTGACTCCCTCCCTCTGTCTCCCCCTGCCTCCCCCCTCTGTCTCTCCCTCCCTCCCCCCTCTGTCTCTCCCTCCCTCTGTCTCTCTCTCTCTCTCTGTGTGTCTCTGTCTCTCTCTCTGTCTCTCTGTCTCTGTCTCTCTGTCTGTCTCTCTCTCTCTGTCTCTCTCTCTCTCCGTCTCTCTGTCTCTGTCTCTCCCTCTCTCTGACTCCCTCTCTCTGTCTCCCTCTCTCTGTCTCCCCCTCAGTCTCCCTCTCCCTCCCTCTGTCTCCCACTGACTCCCTCCCTCTCTGTCTCCCTCTCTCTCTGTCTCCCTCTCTCTCTGTCTCCATCCCTCTGTCACCCTCCCTGTCTCCCTCCCTCTCTCTCCCTCTGTCTCCCTCCCTCTCTGCCTCTCTGCCTCTTTGTCTCCGTCTGTCTCAGTCTCTGCCTCTATCTGTCTGTCCCTGTCTCTGCCTCTATCTGTCTGTCTGTCCCTGTCTCTGTCCCTGTCCCTGTCTCCCTGTCTCGGTCTCCCTCTCCGTCTCTCCTTCTCTGTCTGTCTGCCCCTGTCTCTGCCTGTCTCTGTCTGTCCCTGTCTCTATCTCTATCTGTCTGTCTCTGTCTCCCTCTCTCTGTCTCCCTCCCTCTATCTCCCTCTCTCTCCCTCTCTCTCTCTGTCTCCATCTGTCTCACTCACTCTGTCTGTCTCCCTCTCTCTCTCCCTCTCCCTCTGTGTCTCCCTCTCCCTCTGTGTCTCCCTCTCCCTCTCTGTCTCCCTCTCCCTCTGTCTCCCTCCCTCTGTCTCCCCCTCTCTCTGTCTCCCCCCTCTCTCTGTTAAATATTATTTAAAATTAGTTTATTTTATATGTATGTTCATCTATATGTATATATAAATTTGTGTGAGTTTATATTTTTAAAAGTAAGTTTATTTGTTAAAATATACATTTAAATTTATTTTATTTTTATAAATTAATGTTAGTATTTAACATATGAAAAGCACATGGCACTAAGCCAATCACAGGGGAGTGTAATGCAAGTTGCAGAGCTTACTGTGCAGGATCAGGCAGAATGTTGTATGAGCAATTTAGGGCCCTGCGACAAAGGTATATTTTACCCATATTGAGAGAGAAACATTTTATCCAAGTTATACCAGCCCTGACTTTTTTTTTTTACAAATGCTGTTGAATGAACATATATGTTTTAATGTTGCCTGTTTTTAATTAAAGCGGTAAGACTTAGGGGCCGATTACGATCTGGGTCGGAAAACTCTCCGACCGAGCCGGATCCGGAGAGATTTCCGACCGAGCCGCACTCCTACAGTCCGACCGAGCGAGTACGATGCGGCTGCATGCTGCCGGACTCGATTCGGTCGGACTCCCATTAAAGTCAATGGGAGCCGGTCGTACAACACGTATATGGGCTCCCATCGACTGAATGGGTACGTCGCAAACAAGTGCTCCCCCTACAGTGTGTACGCGTCGGTGCAACTCGCACCGTACATGCATGTTTAGGGGGGACCCTTGGGTCCCCCCTGTGTTCGACTCGTATGGCTACGGGTGCAGGGGGGTCCGGCACGGACCCCCCAAGTCCGGCTACGGGAGCTTTTTCGAGCCGGACGCTCCGACTCGATCCGGCTGTCCGACGCGTCCATCGTACTCGCTCGGTCGGAGAACGTCTCCATTGCGTGGTGCGATTCGTGTCCGTACGAGTCGGTCGGAGCGGTTGGGATCCGGAAGCGAGTCGGTCGGAAACAACGCGTACAATCGCATCGTACTAGCTCGTTCGGACAGCTGTACGAGTCGGTCGGTAAAAACGCGCCCGGCTCTTATTTTTTCCGGGCGAATCCCGTTCGGTGAGCTTCCGGCCGAGATCGGAATCGGCCCCTTAGATGCAGGTGGGCCACTTAAATGTCATGGTAATAGTGAATACTATCTGTTCCACGGGGAATCCATTGAATTGCCAGGTTTTAGTACTGGATGATGAAATTACTTTTATTGCTAATTGTGTTTTAAATTTTAGGGCTCATTTATGGGGTTTTGCCGTAGGGCAGTGCCTCAGGCCTTCCTGCTGTGCTGCCCAACAGCAAAAGAAAAGGGCAGGGATGCGCTGTATCTATCAGATACTGCTCATTCCTGTCCTTTTCCCCCACTTTGGTACACAATGGGCTGCCGTGCGCTAACACAGGCACCTTTGCACCATGGTGCAAGGGTGCCTATGTTGCCAGTATGAATATTTATGTGCAGGAAGGGAAACCTTCCTGCACAAAAACAGTCACAAGAGGCTTTTTCCTCCTTCTATATGTGCTGCAGAATGCAGCATACATAGAAAAAGGAAAAACAAGGAGAAGTAAAGCTATTTCTCCTCGTTATGCTTTCCTTACGCCTCCCAAGGGGAGACATACGTTTTTAGCACTGCCTCAGACTTACGAATTCTCGTAAATCCTGGGGTGTGTCAAAAAGCCGTAAATGTTGCTGGGAACGCCCCCAGCAACACCCATTGCATGCCCCTTTAATGAGAAAAGTGCGTTAAAGGGAATGATATTTACAAGGCAGCATTAAGCCAAAAATAGTGGTTTAGTGCAGGCTGGTACATATGGAGCAGGCTCCTGCACCTCTGGAGTGTCACAAAAAGTGATGCACCGGCGACGCAAGGGGCTTATAAATAAGACCCTCAATGTATATTGATTTTATTGTGAACTAATGATATTGTTTGTTTTTATCATAATATTGCCTAATGCAATATGTTATGTCAAACTAATCTGCCCAATATTTCAACTGGGTTCCATATTTTAAGATTTTAAGTAACCGAACAAAGAGGGTCATTACGATGGCGGACGGAAAAAATTCCAACCGCCATGGTAGCGGTAAATCAGCGTCCGCAGGTACCGCGGAAACCCCGCCGACCCTATTAGGATCAACCGCCAAATTATTCCGTCCGCGGCGGTAGGAGGCATCGAAAAACCGCCGTAGAGGGCAGAGAAAGTGAAAATGCAACCGGAGGTAACATAGCGGAAACACATCAACCCGCCGCCAGACACGCGGAGGGACCGCTAATGATATTATGAAATCCCCAATGTCACAGCGGTACGTTCCGCTGTCTCCGTCCGCCGCGGTCGCGAACAGTAATGAATGTGAGATACGGCGGAAGCCCTGCAGCACAGCCATCGCTGCGGATGCTCCGCTAAAAAAATGGCGGCCAATGAAAAAAACAACTATAAGGCCAGCAAATGCACACAAGCAACTAGCCCTGCCCCCCAATAACCTGAAACATCCCAATGACACACCCCCATGGCAAATTTAAATATAAAAATCACAGGACAACCCACACAGTACACCTGACTGCATTACATCATCTTGACACACCCACATAGCTGAGCATAAAACCAGCCCCTGCCCTGATCACAATCCTTTGCACTACTCCAACCCTCAATGAACCCAACCCTGCAGCACATTGGATAGGCAAAACACCACACATCTCACCAGCACAACACACACACACACCACCTACACCACCCTCACAACTGCACCCCAAAACATCAGCACAGCACACACCATGGCACATCGCAAAATGTCAAAATTCACTGACACTGAGTTGACAGTAATGGTAGATGAGATAATCAGAGTAGAACCACAACTTTTCGGCAGCATGGTCCAACAGACACCATTATCCACAAGGACAACCATGTGGGCAAGGATAGTGGGCAAGGTCAATGCAGTAGGGAATGTGCCCCGCAACAAGAATGAAATCATGAGGCGGTGGCATGACCTGAAGTGTTGTCAAGAAGAGGAGGGCCAAGAACCGTGAGCTGGCTGATGCGACTGGTGGAGGCCCTCCCATCCCACCAAAACCATTCACTGCGTGGGAGGAGAAGGTGCTTGCCATACTGCATCCAGAGAGTCTTGAAGGAATACCCAGGGGAGTGGAGGCTGGTAAGTACCAACTAATGTATACCATGAAACTGCCATGTACTGTCTTGCACAACTACAAACATACATCCCTGAGGCACAAGTACACACATCTGCACCCCAAAAACACACACAGGTCACACTGATTTTACATCCACACCACCTCAAACATCACAAAGGTAGACCACATCTACTGTGTTGCATGTGTCCAGGCAAACAGCACTACAACTCCCACCAGGCCCCCTTGTCCCACAGCTGAGCAGGATGGAGCACTCCCTCCCACCCAGAAGCATGCCTCAGCCATTGTGTGCTACACCCTCACCTAACAGGTAGGTAGCCATCTTTCCAGGGAGGTGTCTTTGGAATAGGGAGGCCTGCACTACAACTCCCACCAGGCCCCCTTGTCCCACAGCTGAGCAGGATGGAGCACTCCCTCCCACCCAGAAGCATGCCTCAGCCATTGTGCGCTACACCCTCACCTAACAGGTAGGTAGCCATCTTCACAGGGAGGAGTGTTTGGAATAGGGAGGCCAGCACCACAACTCCCACCAGGCCCCCTTGTCCCACAGCTGAGCAGGATGGAGCACTCCCTCCCACCCAGAAGCATGCCTCAGCCATTGTGTGCTACACCCTCACCTAACAGGTAGGTAGCCATCTTCACAGGGAGGTGCCTTTGGAATAGGGAGGCCTGCACTACAACTCCCACCAGGCCCCCTTGTCCCACAGCTGAGCAGGATGGACTATTTCCCCCACCCACAACCATGTGGCAGTCACTGTGTGCTTCACCCTCACCTAACAGGTAGGTAGCCATCTTCACAGGGAGGAGTGTTTGGAATAGGGAGGCCAGCACCACAACTCCCACCAGGCCCCCTTGTCCCACAGCTGAGCAGGATGGACTACTCCCCACACCCACAACCATGTGGCAGTCACTGTGTGCTTCACCCTCACCTAACAGGTAGGTAGCCATCTTCACAGGGAGGAGTGTTTGGAATAGGGAGGCCAGCACCACAACTCCCACCAGGCCCCCTTGTCCCACAGCTGAGCAGGATGGACTACTCCCCCTACCCACAACCATGTGGCAGTCACTGTGTGCTTCACCCTCACCTACCAGGTAGGTAGCCATCTTCCCAGGGAGGTGTCTTTGGAATAGGGAGGCCTGCACCACAACTCCCACCAGGCCCCCTTGTCCCACAGCTGAGCAGGATGGAGAACTCCCTCCCACCCAGAAGCATGCCTCAGCCATTGTGTGCTACACCCTCACCTAACAGGTAGGTAGCCATCTTTCCAGGGAGGTGTCTTTGGAATAGGGAGGCCTGCACTACAACTCCCACCAGGCACAACCTGCCCCATCCCTCAGCATGAAGGAGCACTCCTTCCCACCCAGAACCATGTGGTAGACAGTCCACCCACAAGATGCAAACTGCACAGGTAATCAGCCAGTGCATGCACCCCACCATTCTTCAACAAAAGCATTGAGCTAATGCAAACACAATGCCACACTTCACAACAAAATACACCCCAATTACATACCATTTGATAGAATGCAGACAGCGATGCGTATGTAACTGTGACAGAAACAGAACTGTGACTCAACTAAACCCATGTGTAAGCAAATCAGGGACCAAATATGCCCTGCACAGAATGACATGTGCAAATTCCATGGCTGCTGAGCATGAAGGACCCTAGTAACAATAAAAAGGCCTGGTCTGTCGAGCAAATAAATACAAGCACAGAACATTACAAAGGTATGCATGAGATAACAATGTGACAATGTCTAGTAAATGTGCATATGTAACATCTGTCGGGAAGAGTAATCATCCTCGATGCATCACATCAAGTTGCATGGCAGCCAGGTGTCAGATGACAACTCATCAGTCCCATACAAAGAGTGTCAAGTTGGCCATGGCATCCAATGACTTGTCACACCATGGAACAAGATGTATGTACCATCACATCATGTCATGACGAACAACACTGTGCAGACATTCAACTCATGAAATACGTAATTGTGTGTTGCATAACATGTAAATAAGAGACATCAAACACAGCAAGCCATATGGCTGTAAGTCAATGACCATGTACCCTCTGTTCCACAGGTGACCAACAACTGACTGCAGAGGACAAAAACCTCAACCTGCAGAGCCAGTCTCCTCCCCCGGAACATGGACACTTGGATGCAGAGTCCCTGGATTCTTTGGATGAGGAGCTCCAAGCCGGCCCATCTGGTGTGCCAGGGCGCAACCGGTCACATGACCCCACTGCCCAACCACCATCAGCAACAACAACGCTGACCCCTGCTGGAACGACCTGTGCCGCCACCACCACCACCACCACCACTACCACCTTTGCCTGCAACATTCGCCCAGCCACAGATGATGCCCAGCCAACACCAACAACTGTGGAGGGCAGGCGTGTGGCTAGAGTGGTGAGGCAACAGGCCAGTGGCAGTAGGGCAGGTGGGAGGACAAGTGGGACTCCACCAACACCGGACACTGTGACCGAAGCCCTGGCTAATATCACCAGAGTCGTGGGTGCCTATGAACGAACACAGGCACAAATGGGCCAGGCCCACGAAGATGCCCTGGACCTCCAACATCTGCTGAGGTCCATGGACAACCGTATGGGACAAATGGTGGACCTCATGGGCCAGTTAGTGGCGGTACAGAGGGATAGGCCAGTGCCACATCACACACCTCCACCTCCCCCCGTCGTCCTGCAGGATGACAGTTCATCATCCACCCTTGCGGGCACGGAGAGGGGTGACTCCTCAGATCCCAGTGGCCTAGCAGACAATGCCCCCCGGCCAAAAGAAGGAGGGGCCGTCCAAAGAAAAACTTGGGACTCACCTGTGGCAAAGCACCTGCCAAACGCCAGTGAAGGAGCCAGCCATGATGGCAACACTCTTGACCCTGCCATTGACTTGGAACACTGTCCTTACCCACACTGCCATGGAAATGGCATCCGTCTGTTGGACTGTGTCACCACAGCAATGTGGTGCCTACTTGATTGTCTCATCTACCATCACTGCCAACTCATAGATTCACCATTCACACATATGTAAGTATCCACTTTCCTCTCACAGATACCCATTGCAAATAAACTACAAAAACGCAAAAAGGTGGTTGAGTCTGCTTCATGTTTTTCACAGTATGTGCAATGTTTACCATGGTTACAATGTCACAGGAGCATGGATCCTCTGTAGGCAAGGAGAGGCAGAAGGGACCTAGCAAAAGACAACAGAACAAAAGTCAATAGTCAGGTGGTGGCATCACAGCCATCACACAACACATGTCCTCACTGTACAACAATATGCACACATAACAATGTGCAACAGTACCAACATAGACATCCTGTAGCAGTTCCTACATATCCTGTATCCAACACATAGGCAGCCAGCACTGAGTCAACAACAGGATGCACTCACAAAGATCACATAGACCTCCACCCAAACAACTACATCAACAGACAATGGACCAGTTGTACAACGTCACCCACCTTCAAGTGAAGTAGCGGTTGATGAGCTGCTGACGCTGGTCGACACCTTCCTCCTCACCACTATCCTCGTCACTGGACATTTGTGGTATCGCAGGGGGGGCCCTGGCTGGTCATCATCGTCCAGGATCATGGGTATCCCTTTTCGTAAGGCCAAGTTGTGCAGCATGCAGCATGCTACCACTATCTGACACACCTTTTTCGGTGAGTACATGAGTGCCCCTCCGGTCTGGTCCAGGCAGCGAAATCTCGATTTTAGGAGACCAAAGGTTCGCTCCACCACCCGACGTGTTCTACCATGGGCATTGTTGTAGCGGACGTCAGACGGTGTCCTAGGATTGCGTAGTGGGCTCACCAACCACGGTCTGTTGGGATATGCAGAGTCACCTAGGTGTGAAATAAACATCACGATTCAGTAATACAACTGGGGCAGAGGACAGCATGGCACACACAACACACAACTTGACTCTGCCTACTCACCCACAATCCATGCCCGCTCTGGAAGTAGATTGGCCATCAGCTGGGGCACAATGCTGTTGTGCAGGATGTATGAATCATGTGCAAAGCCCGGAAACTTGGCACATACATGCGATATGATCATATCGGCCTGGCACACCACCTGCACATTGATGGAATGGGAATGTTTACGATTACGATAGATGTGTTCCTGTGCCTGTGGTGGAACCAGGCCAACATGTGTGCAATCAATAGCACCTACAACATTTGGGATGTGGCCAAGGGCATATAAATCCGCCTTCACATCCGCCAAAGCCGCACGCCTTGGAAAACTGATGTATTGGTCCTTGTATCGCATCATGGCCAACAGGAAATCCCTTAGCACCATGCTGAAGGTGGGCTGAGACATCCCCCCTGCAATGCCCACTGTCTCCTGGAATGACCCACAAGCCAGGAAATGCAGTGCCGCCATCACCTTGGTTTCGGTTGTCAATGCTGTTGGGTATGTCCTGCCAGCCCGCAGGTGAGGATCCAACATGGCACACAGGTCTTGGATGTTCGTGCGGTCTAGATGGAATCTGCGTATCACGTCATCATCCTCAATGTTAGTCAGCAGGGTGACAGGACGATACACATTAGGTCGCCTCCTAGGTGAGATGAAAGGGGACACGTCATTGCAACAGACCATGAGTTGTGCACAACTCCGTAGCTTCTGATTCACACAGCGCTAACATTGACTGGCATCACAATGCAACATACAGTGCAAGTCAATAGTCGTGACACATACAGATCACATTAAACTACAGTTCTTCGGTATTACCACTGTGAGAACAACAAACATGGAAACTGTGTCTGTGAATGGTAATAGTCACATTCCAGAATCTGGTGCAAACAGCATGGGCAGTAAATGGAACAGGACATGTGTGAAACAGAAACACAGCTGGCTTCGAAATGTCTGCTGTACGTGCCACACATTCTTGTGCAAACATGACAGCGGACACATGAACTACACAATTTATCCAGTGCTGAAGGACTCAGCATGGAATGTGAGCCAATGCTAATCCACACAAGTATAGAGACACTCACAGACATATTCACAAGCCAGTGCCAATATCCACTGTCATCAGTATACATGCCATACATGCTGTTACACACAATTCAAAGTCAGTCAATGACTAATAATGAACAGCATATGCAGTCTTGACGTGAATCAAGACACAACAACACAACTGCACAATATCATCAACAGGCACACATATTGTCAATGTGGCACACAAAAAGTGCATAAGGTACGTGATCCAAAAGGACTGTAGACAAACGACAATCTGCACTAAAATTGCACTATGACATGCAGTATGAAGCTAGCACTGCACAGACACACAACTGAAGTACAACATTTGCCATGGAGCTAACACTCCAGCTGCATGGACACACAACAGTGACACAGAAACAACCGACACCACCACCCGGACAAAGCCACACCACTACACCTAAAAGTCAGCGCATGAACATACTGAGTAAATACCGAAGACACAACAGCCTCATGCACATAACAACAGGGGATGTCATCGCACGACACAGGTACCAAAGGACTACTATTAAAAACATCCTGAGCCACATGCCACACAGCCTGTCAGGAACAACAAAGCGGACTCTCAACATTCCTCTGCAGACAAAGATGCTGGCTGTGCATCACTTGTTGGACTCTGGTACCATTAGAACCACAAAAGTCTGAGTTAGATGGGTTCCACAGCCAGCCCCATCAAGGTATATCTCACCTGTCTTGGATGCCATCATTAGCTTGAGTCAACAGCACCATCAGTTCACCCACACAGCGCAGGACCAGCTTGTGCCCCCGAAAGGCTACCATACCATAGCAGGCTTATCCACACGTGTCAGTTCAATATCACTGCACACGTGTCCTAATTGTGCGCACTGCCAAAACTGCAAACACTTACTGCACATGAAAGCACACGCAATGCTGAACTGTCCATGCCAAATGTGGGTCACCTTCCACTGGTCACAGATGCCATGTCAAACTTAACAGTCAGTGAGCACCAGACCCACATTTGGCTACAGTCCCTCACCAAGCCAACATTCTCCATGTGGACAAGGTCAATGCACCTGTCCTTGGTGGGTACCAACGTAACATACCACACACATCAAATCCACTATCAACATACTCACAACTGTGGAAATATACATGTAACAAAATCACATATGACAGGCCGAACAACATGAGCACATACCAGACACAATGTCACAAGTAATGGTGATGACATTTGGCAGATAAGGAGACAAAACATACCCATAGGCAGGGATACAAGTGAAAAGATGATAAGGATGTACAGAATGCCAAGTGTGTCGGTGATATAATTAACATCCTTGAGTATGCAGAGCACACACATGTCCATGTGGACATATACTGTAGTATATGCTACTGCGAACAATAACATTACATGAAGGCAGTACCAGGTGAAACCAAACAGACAACAGTGTGACACATGTGGTGGATCATGATATTAATGCTGTAATGTTTGTACAATCATGTACTGTATAGTGACATATTGTGTGAGACATGGACATGTGTGTAAATATTGGGAAGAGATATGAAATTGGGGCTAAATTAGGGGTCAGATATGAAATTGGGGATAAATTGGGGGTGAGATATGAAAATGTGTGTAAATGTGGGCTCACATATGAAATTGTGTAGGAGTAATGTGCCCCATTAGTACTTTCAGTGTGGCATTTGGTATTAGATATGAAGTTTAGGCTGTCATTACTTACTATAGCCCATTTGAATTCCATCAAGTGCCATGATATTTTGTAAGTGACCTCTGTTCGGAGTACAGATATGACCCATTACATTGACACAGCACGATGTGTCCATGGGTGCCTTAAACGTGCTCAAACAACACTGTCACACCCATAGTCAACAATATCATGTTGCACCCTCGCCGTGGCTACCGCCTGCCACCAGCGGTGTGTCACCGCCATGAACCATGACACCATGGCGGGATTGATAGGCATATGCACATGGCTAATGGCGGTTGGCATGCTCCGACACCCAGATCCCGGTCACTCATAGCAATGCATGTGCCCAGAATCGCGGTAGCTACCGCCTGCCACCAGCGGTGTGTCACCGCCATGAACCATGACACCATGGCGGGATTGATAGGCATATGCACATGGCTAATGGCGGTTGGCATGCTCCGACACCCAGATCCCGGTCACTCATAGCAATGCATGTGCCCGGAATCGCGGTAGCTACCGCCTGCCACCAGCGGTGTGTCACCGCCATGAACCATGACACCATGGCGGGATTGATAGGCATATGCACATGGCTAATGGCGGTTGGCATGCTCCGACACCCAGATCCCGGTCACTCATAGCAATGCATGTGCCCGGAATCGCGGTAGCTACCGCCTGCCACCAGCGGTGTGTCACCGCCATGAACCATGCTCTTCCAGCCAATGGGAAGCGCAATCGCGGTTGCCTGATGCAAGTTTGAAAATCGCGGTAGGCGTGCTCCGCCACCGCGGGGCTGGTCATTGGATGCACTTGAAAGATGCACCACCGCGGTACCGCACGCCTCTCCCCTGCGGTGTGTCACCGCCATGGACCATGCCCTGCCAGCCAATGGGGAGCGCAATCGCGGTTGCCTGATGGAAGTTTGAATATCGCGGTAGGCGTGCTCCGCCACCGCAGGCCGGTCATTGGATGCACTTGAATGATGCACCACTGCGGTACCGCACGCCTGTCCCCTGTGGTGTGTCACCACCATGGACCATGCCCTGCCAGCCAATGGGAAGCACAATCGCGGTTGCCTGATGCAAGTTTGGAATTCGCGGTAGGCGTGCTCCGCCACCGCGGAGGCGGTCATTGGATGGATTTGAATGAGGCAGACCTGGAACACCAATTGCAGCAGCTTAGAACCACAGACATGAGCCCTGGGGGCTATGTATGTGTGTGAGGGAGCCACACATTGCCACAGCTCACTGAGCCTGCTGCCTGAGAGCCCTCACCTGCTGCTGCCTCCAGGGACTGCTGCCTGAGACCCCTCACCTGCTGCTGCCTCCAGGGACTGCTGCCTGAGACCCCTCACCTGCTGCTGCCTCCAGGGACTGCTGCCTGAGACCCCTCACCTGCTGCTGCCTCCACGGACTGCTGCCTGAGAGCCCTCATCTGCTGCTGCCTCCAGGGACTGCTGCCTGAGACCCCTCACCTGCTGCTGCCTCCAGGGACTGCTGCCTGAGACCCCTCACCCGCTGCTGCCTCCAGGGACTGCTGCCTGAGACCCCTCACCTGCTGCTGCCTCCAGGGACTGCTGTCTGAGACCCCTCACCTGCTGCTGCCTCCAGGGACTGCTGCCTGAGAGCCCTCACCTGCTGCTGCCTCCAGGGACTGCTGCCTGAGACCCCTCACCTGCTGCTGCCTCCAGGTACTGCTGCCTGAGACCCCTCACCTGCTGCTGCCTCCAGGGACTGCTGCCTGAGAGCCCTCACCTGCTGCTGCCTCCAGGGACTGCTGCCTGAGACCCCTCACCACCAACTGCCGCTGCTGCTGTCTCATGCCCACAGTGATGGCGAGGACTGAGAAGATCCGTGCCACTCCATTCACCCCCGAGGAACTGGAGGTCCTGGTGGACGAGGTGCTCACCCAGTATCCAAGGCTATATGGTGCACCAAATGTCGTGGTAAGTATCTCAGGGTGTGAGTGAGAGTGTAGGGGGGCACACATGGAGTTGATCTGCTGCAGTATGTGTGTGAGAGTGTGGGGTTGGGACATGCACTGCCTAGCATGCTGTTTCCAGGGGAAAGGTGTGTTTAGCCTATTCCACACATTTGCCTGCATGCACATCCAGATGTGAGGGAAATGCGATGTCTTGTCAGACATACAGTGTGGCTGCACCTTTTCAATTCAGGAGTCAGGACAGTGATTTTCAGTCTGAATGTCTTTGTGTGTCCCTGATGTCCTTCACAGGCACATCTGTGGCCTTAGCTAGTGTCGTTGTCCAGAGGGTAGTTAGGGCATTGTTTCTGACTCAATATGTGCCTCATCTCTAGTTCTGCACTATGCACAGGACCTCAGTCCCCCAGGGTGACACTCTTGTTGCTCAATCACCTATGATACTGTACATTCCAACATTCTTGTGCCCAGACCCTTCCATCACCACCAGCATGTGCACATACTCGCATGTGTTGGCACTGTTTGTGTTTCCAAATAGTCCATCCATGTAAAAGATGAGATGCCCCACGTTGGACCTCTGTGTGACCCCAAATGGCCTGCACATTGACTGCCCAATCAGACAGTGACACAACACTGAATGTACAGAGTGTCAAATCTGTGCTTTTCCTCTTGACTCTCCGTCAATGAGCCATTGCAGAGGTGTAGATTGCAAACAACAGGCCTTGTGATGAGGGTTTGCGTTTGTGAGGTCATGTCCCTCAATCTGACCTCCATGACACAGTGTGGCAGTTTAAGGGCAAGTGCTTTGAGGGCTGAGCAGTTTTGGGCACAGTGACATATGTAGTAATGTCCTGCATGTCTTGGTATTCCCAGAAACTTGCAGTAGATGTGGTCAGCATACACATTTTGCTCTCTGCTGGCATCCTGCATGGCTTTGAGATAGGCATGTACTGCGTCCACCCTCATACCTGCATGCATTAATGTGTATTTCACACATGATGATGTTTGAATGTCGCAGATTTGTTGTCTCTGTTGAAGTTAGGGCTGAAGTTGGTATGAGTCTGTGTCATGCTCCTGCACTGTGAAATGGTGTTAGGTTACACTGATTATTGCACCCTCTTTTCTCCCATGTCTGCAGCTCAAAGACAACCAGCGCAAGGCCGTGTGGAGGGCCATTGCATGCAAGGTGCGTGCACTGGGTGTCTCAAACAGATGGCGCTCCCACTGTCACAAGAGGTGGGATGACATCTGCCGGCTGAGCAGGAACGTGGCCGAGATGACACTGGGGCTGATCCCTCGGTCCGGCAGGTTGGCGCGGCGCAGCATGACACCACTAATGGCACGCATTTTAGCTGTGACGCAGCCTGAACTGGATGCACGTCTGAAGGGGCATCAGCAGCAAGCTGGTGGTGAGTATTCTGTGAGTGTGACTTTGGGTGTTGTTTGGCTGCATGTGCTCCAAGCATGGGCCAGTGCAGGGCTGTGATGTTGTTAGTGTGATGCAATGGCGTGTAAGTGGCTGCGGTGTTGGGTGCAGTAGTCATGCATTCCCCCGACATGTACCTTCCCATGTCATTGGTGTAATGGCCCTTGAGTTCATATTTGTAGTTGTGGCCTTCTGGTATCATCTTCATTGGTGTCGTCACGGACATCCCATGTCAGGGTCAAGCAGAGTGCATGATCTGAGTGTGCCATCATCAATGTGTGCATTGCCTGACGTCAGATTGTTGCTGGCTACACATCTAACAACAATGTGCAACTGTAGTTGTGCCCCAAGATACGACATGGTGGATGGCATGTGCTCATGGCCATTGTGTGCGGATATGTTTGAGTCTGTCTCTGTGTTGGACACTTCTGCTGGCTCAAGATGTGACAGTGGCAACATGTTGTGATCAGAATCTTTTACCCCTTCAGGGCCCTAGGTGTGCACAGAGGGATATGTGTGTGTTGTTAGACGTAGCCACCAACAGGCTAAATGGCTGTGTGTCCATCACATGGGTGGATTCTGTACAATTTTTCATCATTCCACGGTAATGTATATGTTTGTATTGAGGTTGCACAATGTTACTGCCCATGGTGTTGTCCAACATGGATCATTGTCCATCATTAGTGATGTTTCACTTGCAGATATTTGTTGACTTGATGCAGATGTACTTATCCTCTCTCTCTCTCTCTCATGCAGCATCTCACATGGGAACAGAAGGACACGGGACGGACACCAGTGGTGAGGCATCAGGCATAGGTGATGCTCACCTGCATAGTGACACGGATGTCACCAGCGCATCAGAGGGGGACCGTAGTCATCTAGAGGAGTCCCTGCCAGAAACGCAGACCTCTACGTCATCTGACGACGGCGGTGATGCATCTATGGTTTTGTCCGAAGGAAACGGGGAGTCTGCCTCCTCGTCCACCACACAGCGTTCAGTGCCCACCCTCCCTGCTACTCCCACTTTTGCTGCCCGTGTTCGCACCACGAGGAAGGGAAGAGTGTCCTTCATCCCAGGCACCGCTGCCCCTGTCCCCCCTGCTGCCATCAGTGCGGAGTCTGTGGACCTTTTGCGCCAGCTATGTGTGGGTCAGACAGCTCTCCTCAATGCCTTCCTGGACCATGACAAAAAATTGGCACAGGTGGTGGCTTTCATGGAGGGCGTGCATTCCGACGTGAGTGGGCTACACCGGACTGTACAGTCTCTGGCCTCTGCAGTGACAGCAGCCATTCAACTTGCACAATCCCATAGTCCAGCTCCAGTCCCTAGGCCCACCACCCTGCCAGTGGCCGCATCTGATGATAGTGACCACACACCACAGACATCAAGGGACAGATACAGCACACGCAGCACACGGCAGCAGCAGCCCAAGCAATCCAGGCCGCAGACACCATCCCCACAGAAAGGTAAACCCACACCAGAGCGCAGAGGCAAAGGCTCTTCAGGCCACACCCAGGGCAAGGATGGCAAGGAGCAGGCCTCAGGCTCACATGCCTCAGAGGCATCCCCAGCCAAGGACTCACCTGTCCCAAAAGTGTCTCGCAGAGACAGGCACACAGTTTCCGTGCCCAGTGACAAACAGGTGCCTGCTAAGGGTACACGTAAGAAGAGCTCCAAGGCAAGTTCACCCACAACATCTACTCCCATCCAGAGCCCTGTGAAGCAGGGGAAGGAGGCCACTGTAGGGGGGACACCGGGTAAACAGGTGATGCAGGGGCAGAGGCAATCCGGGGCCAAGCGTCCCAAAGAATCCAGCACGTCCCCAGAGGGGGGACCAGCATCTGCACATGAGCCAGCTTTTGTGACGAGTGTGCCTGTTGTATACACCCCACTTGGCATTAATCCCAGGACAGGGAAGCCATATCAAATCCCCAAGAAGCGGAAGGGAACCCCTCCAACTTCTCCCACACACACTGGGTCTCGTGCAAGCATGAGTCCACCTCCACATGCCACCACCCCACCTGGTCCTAGCAGCCCTCCGGCTTCCCAAACCACTGCTGGCTCTACCACACCTGAACCTAGCAGCCCTCAAGCTTCCCAGAACACTGATGGCTCTACCCCAGCTGGGCCTCTCTCTCCCCGAGCCAGTACCCCAACTGGCCCCAACAGACAGCCACCTCCCAGTCATACTGCCAGCCAAGTCTGAGTGTTGGTCACCCTCACACACACATGTCTCTCCCACAGTGGTACCATGGACTGCACATTTTTGACGCCCTGAGTGTGTTGGTGCCCATGGCAGGGTACTGTATCACAGATTCCCAGTGCTGGATGTCATGTCCCTCACCTGCACTTTGGAGTGGCCACTGGCCTTGCTGTTCACTGCTGTTTGCCCCTTGCCTGTGCAGCTTCTCATGTGCCTCACCTGCACTTTGGACTGGCCACTGGCCTTGCTGTTCACTGCTGTTTGCCCCTTGCCTGTGCAGCTTCTCATGTGCCTCACCTGCACTTTGGACTGGCCACTGGCCTTGTTGTTCATTGCTGTTTGCCCCTTGCCTGTGCAGCTTCTCATGTACCTCACCTGCACTTTGGACTGGCCACTGGCCTTGCTGTTCACTGCTGTTTGCCCCTTGCCTGTGCAGCTTCTCATGTACCTCACCTGCACTGTGTCCTGGCCACTGGTCTTGCTGTTCACTGCTGTTTGCCCCTTCCCTGTGCAGCTTAAAATGTACCTCACATGCACTGTGTCCTGGCCACTGGCCTTGCTGTTCACTGCCGTTTGCCCCTTGCCTGTGCAGCTTCTCATGTGCCTCACCTGCACTTTGGACTGGCCACTGGCCTTGCTGTTCACTGCTGTTTGCCCCTTGCCTGTGCAGCTTCTCATGTGCCTCACCTGCACTTTGGACTGGCCACTGGCCTTGCTGTTCACTGCTGTTTGCCCCTTGCCTGTGCAGCTTCAAATGTACCTCACATGCACTGTGTCCTGGCCACTGGCCTTGCTGTTCACTGCCGTTTGCCCCTTGCCTGTGCAGCTTCTCATGTGCCTCACCTGCACTTTGGACTGGCCACTGGCCTTGCTGTTCACTGCTGTTTGCCCCTTGCCTGTGCAGCTTCTCATGTGCCTCACCTGCACTTTGGACTGGCCACTGGCCTTGCTGTTCACTGCTGTTTGCCCCTTGCCTGTGCAGCTTCTCATGTGCCTCACCTGCACTTTGGACTGGCCACTGACCTTGCTGTTCACTGCTGTTTGCCCCTTGCCTGTGCAGCTTCTCATGTACCTCACCTGCACTTTGGACTGGCCACTGGCCTTGCTGTTCACTGCTGTTTGCCCCTTGCCTGTACAGCTTCTCATGTACCTCACCTGCACTTTGGACTGGCCACTGGCCTTGCTGTTCACTGCTGTTTGCCCCTTGCCTGTGCAGCTTCTCATGTACCTCACCTGCACTGTGTCCTGGCCACTGGCCTTGCTCTTGTCTGACTTTTGCTGCATGACTTTGTGAAATGTAAATAAAAAGAAGATATTTACTCCTGTTGTCTGCATTGTCAGTGTCCTTGCTAAATAAAGGGTTACTGTGTGGGTATTGTTTACTGTGACACATGCTCTATTTTCCACTTCAACATTGCCAATGTCTTGTTTCCTCTGATCATGTTGTTTCAACTTTTGTGTCCCAGACTGGTGCATCTGTGTGTGTTGGCTTGGTAGTATGTGTGTTTGCTGTGGACTGATTGACTTCCTGGGTGTGTCGTTGTGTGTGTGATGTTTAGATTGTTGTTGTGTGTGTTCATGGTGTGTCACTCATCTCTGTTTGTAACTGGTATGTGTGTTGTGCACACACAGGCTTGGTGTGCATGCAGTGCTGTGAGTTGATGTTGCCTTGTCCTTGCCTGTTGTGCACCCCCTGATGTTTGGCTGTTGTAGCATGTTGATATCTTTGCCTGTGCATGTGTTGTGACTGATGTGGTTGTGTACTCCTGTTGTGTCTGTGCTCCCATTGGATTTGCAATGTTTAGCTGCACAGGTCTTGTCTGTTGTTGTAGTAGTTCTGTGTGTGTGTTTTGCTTGTGTTCAGTGTTTGACTGTTGTTTTTGTGCATACTGTGGTACTGCCATACCTGTGTGTGTGTGTGATGTTTGTGGATACCACCCAGGGGGTGTGTTTGATTGTCAGTGTCTTGACTGGATATTATTGGCAAGCTTCTGTGTGTTTGTCACTGGTGTTGTGTGCTGCTGGTGTGATGGGTGTGGGGGTTGTGTGAAGGTTCATACTTGTGTTTGACTGTCATGGAGTGTTGCAATGGGCCCTGTGTGTTGTGCTGCGTACATACTCCTGTGATGTATTTGGATTCAGATGTGTGGCTGGTCAGGGTTGGACTTCATACCCTTCCTGTCATCCCTGTGCCTATTCATGGGTTGCCTTGCTGTCTCCCTGAGTTGTTGCAGTGAGGTGACTGTGGTTTGCCTTCACTCACTGTGACTGACATGTGTGAATTTTTGGGCGGGGTGGATGTCATGTGTTCCTTCCCTTGCATGTGATGTACACATTTTTGGTGTTCAGCTCCTTGCCATTCCATTTGTGTGCACGTGACTTTGAGTTGCCTATTTGTTGTCCTACATTGCTGTTGGCATGTGGTCTGTGTTTGTTGCTGTGTGTCAGTGTGGAATATGTCTGTGTGACTTGGCAGGCTGTGTGTCCATTGGTGTGTTTGTTCATTGTCTGTGTGTGTTTAATTTGTGTTTGTACTCAGTTTACTTGCCATGAGTGTGGTGTTGTTGTGGTGTGTTGTTCCCCTGGCCCAGGGCTTGTACGCTGTGTGTTACTCTGCAGCCACACCTGATGTGGCTGTCTCACTAGTTGTTTGTTGTGTGGTGCAGTGTGTGTGTTCTCCTGTCTGCTTTTTGGGCATGTGGGGGCATAGGGAGCTCACGTGGCATGTCCCTTCATGGTGTGGGTGGGCCTAGTGTGTGGGGTGTGGAGGTGTTGCCCTGTGTACTTTGGGCACTGCCCCTGCGTAGCGCTGGCCCAACTTACTACATTGTGTGCATTTGTTCTCGCGGATTCACCGCTGCGATCACGTGGACTGGGCATTATTTCCGGGTCGCGGACATGGTGGCCTGGGTGTGGAGGGGTGGCCTTGTGGCAGGTGGGACATGTGTGGCTACACCTGTGGTTGTGTTCCTGTCCCCACGAGGGTGTCTGGTGGGGGCAGGCACCTTACATCGGACAAGTATTTGTGGGTTGTGTTTGTTTTCGGAGTTGTGTGATGGCGTACCTGCGTCGGCGTCCGCAACGGTCCATGGTTTGCTGTAGGTGTACAGCGCTGGGTAGACGTGTAGTGCAGGGTCCATGGCGGTCGGCTCCGGGTATCGATTTGGCGCTCCGCTATGAAATTTGTAATGAAATGAAATGAAATTTGTACTTGTAAAGCGCACTTATACCCCCAAAGGGGTGTCCCGGCGCTGTACGCATACCGCTGTGGAACCCTTCCTGGCTTTTCCCTGTGAAATGTCCACTCCTGGGCACCCCCAAGGTGAAGCCAGGCATCCCAGCGCTGTTGGGGCCGTTGTGGAGATTAAGCAAGCTATTGCCCAGAGTTGCAGAGTGGGTCCCATGATTAGAATAGGCACCGAGGCGAGAATGATCAGGTCCGAGGAAATTGAGCCCAAGACCCGCCGAGGCGGGAATTGAACCCTGGTCCCGGGCCAGATCTCTGCATCAGGGTCTGCCGCTCTAACCATTGAGCCACACTTCTCCACAGCTATGGTGCTTCCGTATGCTCAGAATGGCCGGTTTCTCCGCTGCGGTGGGCCTGGCTGTTCCGCTCATCCTAATTTGTACGGAGGGAGGGACATCATCGCGCACGGCGGTGGCTTTCGATTGGTTGTCTCCGCCATGGTGGCGGGCGCGTTTGGCTGGCGGTGCACGTAGGACCGCGGCGGACGGACAATGGGCTGGGTTTGGCCATTGTAATATGGCAGACGGGTGCACCGCTGCTCACAGGCGGAAACCAGTGTTTTCTCCCACCGCCAGCATCGCGGAGGTGCATCCGCCAGTCATCGTAATGGACCCCAAAGATGATAAAATAAAAGATTCCTAGTCGTGTACTGAGATCCTGTTTGTTATACAGTTCAAATTCTTAACATTTTGGGTCTGTAGGGAGATGCCTCCAGTTGAGTTCGCCGCCCCGCCTTTGCAGGACCAATTGTTGGTGGCATATAACTGATTTTGAAGACCTGATGGGGTGCCGCCCAAGGTTGCAGAGAAATCTCACTTTGTCCCTCGTGTTCCAGTATTCACCCACTCGCGTATTAGCTTGAGAATTCTGGCATGTGTACTTTTGCATTAATCAAAAATACAAAATGTCAAGAAGGAAAAGCTATTTTGGATAAAAATAAATCCCAAATGATGCAGGGCGGTTTGAAATATAAGGTGCAATTGTGAGGACATTTTAAGAACAAGTAGTAACACTTTACTTTTGGTGCACGGTCAATCATCAGAGCCCTATTCATTGGATAACTGGCAATTCTAGTCCAGGTAACCCATGCAATGATTCAACGTTTCTCGGTTTTGTCACTGTAACCATGGAGACCAAGAGGCAAATTGAAAACAGTGTGTGATGACCAGCCTTCCCACTTCCAAGCCAAGCAATCAACAGGAGATATTTATGATGAATACTAGAATGCATTTCTTAAGTGATAAAAGCATTACAAACTACCATCATTAGAACAACTGATAAATGGCGCTCGCTGCTTTGAAAACAAGTCAATTGAATCTTCTCTGAATGATTTGTGAATAGACCACTGCCCTTTCCACAATAAGGCAATTCATAATGGATTGATGCAAAATAGTTTACAATAACCTCGTCTTTTAAAAGCTGACAGGCATTACTATTTAGTGTACCTGCTCTAGAACACATAACAAGTTCATGCTATGCTGTTTTCATTAAATCCCTGTTCATTTCTGATGCGCATTACTGGTAAACAGAGGGAGTACATTCTTTGGAATAATATGACAACAAATTGGAAGGATTAAAAAACAAATATGAAGATCAATTGAGTTCATGTACAAAACACTGACCCTACATAACCCAGCCCCAGGTGGCTGAGGGTCCTTCAGTTGAATCAAACTCAAGGAACTTCTAAAGCCCTTCCAGGTATCATGGCTGTGACTGAAGGCAAAGACGGGGCCTTGGAAGGGGAATATGGCCCCGCATGCAAGAGTGATGCCCCTTACATGGGTAGAGGTTTCTGCAGCAATTTCTGGGCTCCCCATATGCAGGGCACTGGGTGGAGATGGGTTTCCCGTTGAGATCTACAAGGTATAAGCCTTGTTACTTGCTCTTTGGCTGCTGCAGGTCTTCTATGAGGAGCTCCAGTGGAGAGTTCTCCCCCTCACTCATAGAATCTATAATCATTACCCTCCTTAAGCCTGGTAAACCACATTATCTCTCACCCTGATTCCTACAGACCACTCTCTTTAATTAATATCGATACAAAGATTTTCTCCAAGGTACTGGTGAACAGGCTACTGCTGCTCCTCATTGACCATACCCAACTGAATCCAGATCAGGAAGCAGTGATGGTGTTCTTGGATACCTCTTTGCAGTGGCAATACCGCAGTACTGACTCATATGGGCTTACCAGTGAACTTTGTAAACCTTACTCGTCTGCTCTACACCAAACTGTCTTCTCAGATCTGATTGAGGGGACTGCTCTGAGATCCCTTTCCAATTCCATGAGGCACTCACCTGGAGTGTCCACTATCCCCCATACTCTATGCCCTTGTACTAGAGACACTAGCATGTGTGATACAACCGATGCATGGTCAGCAAGGTCTTGCATTTTCTCCAGGAAGTTTGATAGTGTCTCACTATGCTGGTGATATCACACTGAAAGACATGGTTGTTCCCTTGATGACTCTCTCAGGCTCTGTCGCTAACAGCCCCCTCTCTTCAGCATTGGGAAGCCTTGGGGCAGCCATGCGCTCTATAAATCCACCAAACATAAACATAAACTGTACATTATCCAACCCAGCCCAAAACCGCAGCCTGGTAATCAGTGAGCTCACCTTATTTAAAGCACTAGGAGTATTGCAATAATTTGCAATAAATCCCCAATGCTCCCCTTAACACAGGCCAAGCTACCTCGAGAATTCGATTCTTCCCCTCCTGTGAAGTGCAATCTCCCTCAAATATTTGGGTGTGTAAATCAACCAATATAGGGCTATAATGATCACTATGGGACAGCTATCACCTACACTGAAGAGCTGGTCTGCTGTATAAAGCAACTCCTGCTATTGTTGATAGGCAGAATTGCCCTCATGAAGATGGTTATCTTGCCCAAATTACTTCATCTTGTTTAACAACGGTCCTATACCGTTGAATCTGCAACTGTTCAAAACACTAAAATGACATATGATCACCATGGCCCAGATGAACAAAATACCGCGAGTTCGGTGGGAGACACTGATTTTACTTTATGAACAGGGTGAACTGGCAGTGCTAGCCTTAGAGATTTATTACTATTGCGCTAAAGCAATTTGATTACTACTGCATGAGGCCGTCCCCCTAAATGGCACACCTAGTGATTGAACATGAAACAGTGCACCCTACTCCACTTGGGGCCATCCATGGGCAGGTCCTGCGCTGCAGCCAAGTAGAGATGGACTTGGCGGTGTGCATGCACTTCCCCTGGGAAGGCTGGGCTGGCCAATACTCTATTCCCCTGCACAATCCTTGCATCACTTCCCTTTAAGGCTACTCACTGAAGAGAAAGCTATCCTGCAGAGGTTGACTACATGGGGGATGCACTCGCTGGGTGGCCTATTCAACACCAGACAATTTTTGGGCTGCATGACACTGGCAAACACAGCTGATTTTTCCCTGATGGACACATTCACCTACTTTTGCCTTCAGGCATTGAGCAGGGAGCACTACCCGATGTTTCCCCTGGAGCCCCTAGAATCTAAGACATTAACCATATTCTTAAATGCACAGTCAGAGAGATATCTGGTAATCAAGCTCTACTCCTCCATGCAGGCCGAAGTCACCACTAAAATCTAGTTCCAGGGTGCTGTGGGAGGCAGACTTATGAGATTTAATTACGGGTAAAAAATTGACCTACTTTATAGCTAAATTGGGGAGCTGTCTCCTAAAGGTCAGCTGCGTCTTGTTCACTTTAAATAATTACACTGAACATAACATACTCCTCTCAAACTGTTTACAAAATAATTATGGGTGTATAAGATGTAATGAGGCAGAGGTTGGCTTCCTGCAACTGGCCTGGACCTACCCATCAATTTCTAGGTACTGAGGCAAAATATTTTGTGTTCTATCAGAAATGATTGGCATTAACATGGCACCATCCTCGAGGTTGGTTTACTGGGTTATAGTAAGGGAACTCCATGCACCGGGAGACTGTTAACATCGATGTCACTACTGTTAGCAAAGAGGCGTGTGTCGTGTGTGAGGCGGAGAATGCATACCTACGTTGAGGAACTAGTTGCATGATATGATATACTGCAACAACCAACTGGAACTCTACTATTCCGCTATTCCCCAGGCTCTTCATCCCAAGAACATCTGGGGGCCATTGCAAGCATTCTTGCTAACTCATGATATTGAAACCGGTTAAAGTTTTGGACAAACATGTAGAATGGCAGAAGAATAGGACATTATGGAAATGTGTATAGAGGTTGATTCCTGAACAAGAGTTCCAAATATAATGGTACCTAAAAGCACCGTTGTGGCCCAATTTAGTCTGTAATTAATGCTACTGTGTTTTGGTGATGCGAACCTGATGTGTGGATAGGATGTTCTGGGACAAAGGGGATACTACTGGACTGATGATGTATTATATGATATGCTGTGCCATGTGTGTGCTGTTCTGCAATCTACTGCCGGTATGTGCACTGCTTCGTATTGAGTTGACATAAAGGCTAATTTTTAAAAAAATGAACATTACAAAATGATTTAAATATGACAAATCTTGAAATGTATATAAATAACAGCGAGGTAAATAACACTGTTCTTGAAATGAATAAGTGCATTTCTGAAATTCCATATGGATCACACATTGAGGTACATAGGATACTGATTGAACTAGATAAGTATATGAACAAAATGGATTTGGTAAGTTGTGTGTATAACATATACTGAAAAGCATCCAACACAAAAGTCTGGAGCACAACACAATTTGAACTTACAAATTCATGACTTTCTGTAGACAAAACATCTGTTCACAACAAAGTTTTATTAAGCATAAAGAGTGATAAAGAATGGTGGTACAGATACAGTCTTGACAATATCCAATGTGTTTTGCATGGAAAAAATGAAAATATTTGACAGTATGTAGTACGATCCAAATGCAGCCTTAACAATATACAGTTAGATGTTTTATCTTCATCCAAGACTTCCTCAGGGCTGTAGGAGCAGAATGAGTGCATACATGGTGTCACAATTACAAGTTCATACATTAATAATCACCTACAAAATCATATGCGAGTACATGTGTTGTGCCACTTGCATAATTTCATGTGTTGATAAACACCTTAAGAAAAAGTATCAAAGAGTGTAGAACAAGCTGACCCTCAAGAATGGAAAAGCACTACAGAACACAAATTAGGTGTCATTGTTGCAGCAGCTGGGAGGTAGACCTTGCGTGAATTTGTTTCGGAGTGGAGGAAGAGAGTCTGCAGTAAAAAAAAGTCCTAGGTTTTGACTATAGGAGCACAGAACACGTTGCGGGTGGGGGCAGGACTAGCCACCGGGTCTGGTGGCTCAGTGGACCAATGCATCCATTGCAGGGGCCTGTGTTCGACCTCATGGTCACAGGTTAAAATCCAGGCGGGTCCACTCAGCCTTTCATCCATCTGAGGTCGATAAAATGAGTACCATTGAGTTGGGTAACAACAAACATCTGTTATTCAGCACCAAGAGACCTCGTTGGGGTGAACGTGCGCTTTATAAATACACATGTTATGTTACCCGATTCAGATTTCTTGCGACAGGAGGCTACCAACGCCTTTTCTTGCACCTAGAGGCGCTGACATAAATCACTGCCAGGCTCCCGCTGTGCGGGACGCGACCTGGCCAACACCAGGCCAAGAGTGAGCCCATCCGAGGCCAGGCTGGGCCCACTCTCTTTGTCTTTTGGTCCAGCTCATTGGCCCTTAAAAATATCTTTGGGACATAACTGCCAGATGAAGACTCTTGTCGTTGGATACTAAGGGAGTCAGTGTGAAGTAAGTCATTCTCATTGTGTAAGAGCTTCCTGTAATTCCTTGGTGCTTTTGTCAAACTAGTATCTAATTGCAATATGGGCAAACGAAAGGTCGGATGTACAAAGTCATCAGTAGAGCCAACTACCTCTTCTAAGCGGTCTACTATAGACTTCTTTCTCGCTCGTGCTGTGGGAGCTTTATCTAAAGAAAGGGACTTTGCTGAAGGACGCCTGTCCCTCAGTGTGACTGGGCCAACCGGGCCAGATGAGTCTGTGGTACTTACTGAGGAGAGGTTTGGGCCGGTCAATGAGCAGGAGTGTCAGAATACTGGATCGATCAAGGGTCTGGATAATACCACAGCCCATCATCTATCTACTGTGTTAGAGACAGTGGTACTTCCAAAACCTCCATGCCAGGGCTCCACGGCTATAGCCCGCCCACTTGCAGCTAAACGCAAAAGAAAGACACAGACTGATGTTACTGTCGATTTGAGCTCCCCCGACTTATCTGTTTTACAGGAGACTGCTGATCACTACAATACTATGGATAAAACCTTGTTGGCACCATTTTGGGGTAAATTAACAGTTGTCATAAATGACTTACTACTGCCACTCAAAGAGAGACTGGGGAGGCTGGAGAGTGAAATGAAACTTTTTATTTCCTTTAGCAAAAAACTGTCTGATGTGGGTATAGTAAGAGAAGAGGGGCCTCAGCTATCAGATCTGAGGCAGAAAAGGCAATAGGTAGTCCCCTCCTCCCTTGCAGAGGTTATGGCTTATCCTAGTCAGGCTTTAGTGTGTAATGTGGATGGTAATGTGCAAGAGGTCAATAGTGAGCCCACTACAATGACACCTGATGTGGGCCAATTCTATCAGAGACAAAATAATAAACATCCCCCTAATACTAACATGCCTTCACAGGAGCCAGTTACTATTAATCTTCCACCTGCTTGCTGCCCACATGTGGCAGTACTGGTTAATGTTCCCCCGTTGAAACCAGGGGTCAGGGAGACTAAGGAATGCCTGAAGAATAAGGTTGTCCAATGGCTTAGCTCTAAATCAGGGGTCTCCAACCTTTTCTATAAGTAGAGCTACTTATGCTCAATGAAAGTGATCCAGAGCTACTAATGTTATTAGTGTTGTAGTAGTGACCACGTTAGATAAGGCTTCTTTAGTAGCCACCCCATGCAAGATTACCAGCAGTGATCACCTCAGTGCATCACGCAGATTTGCCAGCACTAATGTAAAAAGGTTTTTTCAATTTGGAATTCCTCTAAACAGGTAATACTAGGCAGCAATATGTGCAATGCCCCAGTCACCAAGGTAATATTAGTATTATTGCATGATTTATCCCTCAAATATAAGTTTTAAATATATTTTGGAAATCCATTTTGCTCCAAACGTCAGCTAATGAGTTCTGAAAACACACATTTTCATTGATAAGACATGGGATATAGATATATTAATTCAACCCAACAAACGTTTCTAATTTAGTATGCTGTGCTAGACACTGGAGAGTTACTTCCTGGTAGCTGGAGAGCTACCAGTAGCTCACAAGCTACTCGTTGGAGAAGTGCTCATTGTCACCTGCTAGAGCACACCAAATTCTATTTACAAGGAGAGTGGGATGGATTGGACCCCTAAAGAAAAACTTTGAGGGTGACTGTATAGTTATTAACTTTCAAAATCCTAGGGTTGCCGGAGACATTCACACAAAGTTGGGGCCAACTCTAGCGGCTGTTCGAGATATGGGTCTACTCCCATTGGGGATTTTGTATCTGCATTTACAGAGTTTAGGCCATCATTATGATTTGCAGGCATCGAAGGGTGTGCTGAGGCCACCTCTACCATATTGCCCTGATCCTTAAGTGTCTAAGAGATACTAGGCATTGAGCACCCTTGATGATAATGAATTTTGTAGCTGTGGCAGATATCATGTTGGGGGGTCTGGGAACTATTGTAGAGGGGATACTATTACTGACCAGGCAAATTATTTGCCCCCTAAAGATCATGCACTTATCTCTGGGACGGTAACAGACCATAGTTTGGTTGTAGCTAAGGCCGCAAAGGCAAGCTGCAATTGATAACCTAGTTCCTGTAACACATTTAACTGTGCTCCAAATATGGATCCTGGAAGTGAGTACTCTGAGGGAGGTTTTAAGTTCGTAACATGGACTGGGAATGGGTTAACGAACAAGATAGGAAATGATGATTGGATTAGTACTATCTCTGGATACAATATTATATGTATGCAAGAAACCTGGTGTACCTGCCTAGTACATGTAGAAGGGTTTTCCTCATACTTTCTAGAAGCTATAGCGTCTCAAGATGGGTGCTCAAAAGGGGGGCTTCAGATTCTTATTTCAAACGAAAATTCTGTGAATGTTAAGAAGATTTCATCAGTGGGTCCCCATTCTCAAATATTGTGGCTGAATAAAAAGGGAGGGAGAGATTTAGTAATTGTTAAATTTTTTAATAATGTTTTTTGATACTACGCGTAGTAGTGTGGCTAAGGCTCTTGGCCATGGCCTTGAAGCCTTCTTAGGTTCTCTTCACACAGATTTTGTATTAGTATGGGCAGGTGAATTTTAATATTCAGGCATGTGCACTATCTGCTACCCAGGCCCGCGGCCACATTTATCAGGATGTGGTGGGAAATGATCACTTCTGCCATAATGAGTATTGTGAAGCATTGAATTCTATTATTTCTAAATATGACCTTCAATTTCTTAGGTGTGGCTGTGATATAAATGGGGAGCTAGCCCCATCATTTACCAGGAGAAACTTGTTTTCAATCATAGACCAAGTATTGGTGTCTGTCTCAGCTAACGCTATGTGTGGTAACCCTAGTATTGTACAGTTTTTAGTGACCATAATCTACTTACATTACCATGTTTCTTTTGGGGTAGAGGCAGGCTTCATTTCATACAGTAAATAGTACTAACCCAACTATGGAAAATGGTGTAAGAATCAAGTGGACAGGTATTGATCCTAGTAGAATTCTACTGAAAATAGTAGTGAATAATTTTAACGAAATAACTTATTGTCTCAGGGATGCTATCGTACCAAATATATTGGCCGAAACTTTTAACCATATCATAAGTTCTATAAAATCACTCTTGACTCATTACCCAACTACATCAGGGAATAAGAGAAGGGGATGGTTTGATAGTGCCTGAACTAAAGCCTTCCAGTCACTTAAATATGCTCTGTATAACTCCCCACGGGATACACTGGCCATTAAGTCCCTGCAAAATCAATATAAATTAGCTTTGGCTACTAGGAAAAAAACAACCAAGCATGGGAAAATTTGGCCAATGCAAACACAAGGAGATTTGGCGAATGCCACCGAAAATAGGAACACCAAGTTGTTTTGGGATACAGTGAATCCACCCTTTTTAGAAAATGCTGATATTCCTGAGTTTTGCTCCCTTATCCTCTGTGACAGATAGGTGACCCACTTTTCTGAAATTTTTAGACAAAATAATGGGGATGTCACAGGGCGAGATCAGGAGTCGCCGTGTGAGGGGGGGCGCCTTCCCCTGAACATCATTAATGAGGAAGTATATTTGGCTATACAGGACAGTGTTGGGGGCCGAGCTCCTGAACCGAATGGGGTGCCAGTAGATGTTTTCAAATCTGCCGCTGAATTGTGGGGGCATATCCTAACTAGGGTGTTCAACACAGCTGTTATAGACACGATCCCATCTTCTTGAGCTGTATCTACTTATCGTACCATACATAAAAAGGGGGACAAAGCAGACCTGAAAAACTATTGCCCTTTTTCTCTCCTGGACTCCTCCATGAAAGTAATGAGTAGAGTCCTGTTAATAAGATTGGAGGAATAGGCACAAGAGCAATCTATTTTATCCCTGGTACAGTTTGGCTTCAGGAAACAGTTGGGGACCATCAAACAATGTGTCAACCTAGAGCTACTAATCGGTAAATATACTAGGGCTAAGGAAGGCGCACTTTATTTATGTTTTGCTGATTTAAGTAGCGCCTTTGATTTTGTTGACCATAATTTATTCTGGTCAACTTTGACTTCCCTAGGTGCACCCAGGCCAATTATTGGGTTTCGTTACCGTTTTTAAGAGAATCTAACTAGCCAAGTTTGCTTTGGCCCCCTTGGGGAATGTTCGACCAAATTTAAAGTGGGGCGAGGAATTCGACAAGGGTGTGTGTGAGCCCCATTACTATTTCACCTTTTGATCAATGGGGTAGATAACTACCTGCAGTCTATGCAGGTTGACGCTCCTCTGGCGGCTGGCCGTCCAATACCAGTATTGTTAAATGCTGACAATGCTGTATTATTAGCGCGAACCCCCGGTGGCCTCCAGAGACTGATGAGTGTCTTTGCAGATTTTTTGACCTCCAAGAAAATAGTATTTAATAAATCCAAAATATTGACCATGGTTTGCGGGCCTAAGCATAAACCTTGCAAAACCTTTTTTATTGGTAACACCCCATTTGTCTTAGTGAACTCGTTTTGTTATGTGGGTATTTTATTCTGGGCAACAGGTCATGGTCAAAACACGTTCTAAATATTAAAGCTAAAATTAACTGGGCTTCACAAGGGATTTTTAAATTTTCATCAAAATTGGGGAGCCGACCTATCAACAAAATGGTTGCAATATACAACACAGAAGCAGTGACTACAGCCTTATATGGGGCAGGTCTTTGGGGTTATGCTAACGGCACCGCCTTGCAAGTAAAAGAAAATAGCATTTTAAAATGTCTATTATGCCTACCTTCTTCTGTATCAAATACAATCTTACATCATGAGGTCGGCCTACAGTTCCTAGAAGATCTTCTTTTGGTGAGACCTTTGTTATTGTGGGTCTCTCTATGGGCTAAGGAAGAAACTGATTTTACCAGAACAATCATTTCAGATTATTTAGCCTTGGATAATGTCCTAAGTATCCCTTGGCTTTTGTATATCAACTCTTCCCTTGGTAGACTGTTCAATTTATCTATCTGGTCAGACCCTACCAAGGTATTATCATTAACCAAGAGGAGGATCAGAGAAACCTTTTTACAGAATAGATTGGATCAGTGAATCACAGAAGATAGGAAAAAATCGACAGTTGCCTTTTGCAAGTCTCTTAATCTGGAGGAGGGTAAGAGTAGCTATTTATTACATGTGACAAACATGCAGCATCGCTTTGTGTTGGTAAGTCTGAGATGTGGCATCGTGCACTATCTAGTTGCCTTCCCAAATATGAAGTCCTGTCCATCTGATATGGTTTTTTGCCCTTGTGATGACCAAAGGAAACAAAGCACACTGCACTTTTTATTGTTTTATACATTTTATCAGAATCTCAGGGGTTTTTATCTCAAACATGTGTTTGTTGCATAGAATATTAGATCACATAAAGCCGCTATGAAATATTTGGTGACACTAAGTGAACCTTCTGTGTGTTATAATGTTGCCCTATTTATCTTGAAAGCTATTAATGCGAGGAAATGTATCATGTAATAGTGCAGCAAATTAATTTTATTACTATGTCTCAGGTATTATACCAAAAGGTTTTAAATTGTATTTTATATATGTGTTATTTCATATGTACTTTTATGGCTGTTTTTGATAGCCGAATAAAGTTTTACGAATGAACGAAAACAATATTAATAAACCAAAATGACCAAACCTAAAAGGAAGAAAAGCCAGTGTCATTTGTACTGAAAAGAGGAAAAGTGAACAAGTGAGCAAAATAAGAAGCAAAATGAAAAGATGGCACAAAACAAATATACCATCACCAGATCAGGATGAAGGCAACAGCAGGATACATGTATTATCTACTGATGTGTGATTCAGAAGACCACAAATCATGTAGCCATATTGCTGTTTGGATAGTAATGTGTGATCTGTCTGTTAAGAGAATTTAAAATAATAGCCAGTTCAATTGGCTAGCACTAAAATGAACTCATATGGGATAAAACCAAAGTCCTATCAGGAAAAAAGCACAGACAACGTACAATGTAATATAAAGTAATGGACAAAAATTGTGTCAAGGCGTAGCCTAGTGACGGTCATTCACAGCATGCAGAGTAAGTGATATCAATGAGTATGGAAGGTATATACAACCCCTCGGTAAGAGGTGGTGTAAAAAGTCGCAGACAACGTTGTTTTGAAAGAAGAATATTGATTGATTATACTGATCGCGGTAGATCGCCCTAGATAGCTCCAGGCAGAGTTCAGCTCCTAACTGCCCAACAGACATTCTACAGAACTCTGTAGAGGCCCCATTCCATAATGGAACAGACGGGCCCACAGAGCACACCATAAGCCTAAACACATTGTTAACACACATATTGAATCCATATACACAAGATAGAACACTACATTGAGTTTTCCCTGTTAGATTTTAAACATTCTAACAAACTACCCAAAATAGTAAACTGAAAACAGCAGCAAGGAAACAAAAACAAAGAAAAACACAAACAATAAACAAAATAAACATGAACAAAAATGACTAAACCGTCAGCAAACCTGGCAAGATGTAAAGTAAAATTTCGCCACCTTAACAACAGGGCACCAATGGAGAACAATGTCCACGAAAACTCATCCTAGTATTAACAGAACCTCCATGGTACACTGCAAGTCCTTACACTCCTCCGCACAGGACCGTCTGGAGATAATACATCCTGTTCACTTTTGGTTTACCCAAACTGAGGGCCAGTGGGCAACTCTTGCACTTCTGACAGGTTGCCATTACGACTTCTCCCAGTTTACTCAATGGAGACTTTACATTAGCTTCTTCTGGAACTTTGACTAACTTAGCTGTGTTCCACCAATTGCATCCCAACACTCTTGCAGCACTACCACAAACCTTATCTATGAGCACAGGATCAGAAAACTTTGGGTCGCCTTTTTTTTACAAACCCAGGTGTTTTACTAGGGACCCAATCACTCACCTTAACTAGATACTCCTTAACACATTTTTTTGCATCATAGTATTTTTTTGCTTGGATTGAGCCCTTTGAACATTGTGTTGAATGATGGCATCACAACTGTCATATGACGATTCCCCTTTTAAAAATGTACTCATCCATGCTGGCCTGAATTGAGTGGAAGGTTTCCTACCTTTAAGAGATTCAAACGGGGAAACTCCTGTAGTAGAATGTGTAGTTGAATGTGGAGTGGTTCTGTAAAACCATAACATAGATTAGACAACACCACATACATCACACCCAGTAACCAATGCCCACCTTACACACTCACCAAGAACCCTGTTAAAGGGTTCTATCAAACCATTTGTCTGGGGTTGGTAGAGTGAACTCTAAAGATGTTTAATAGAACTTTCAGACAAGAATCTCTCCATTTCCCCAGACACAAACTGTACTCCATTGTCTGAGATGAGTTCTTCAGGAAAGCCCTCATTCATGAAAATGTCATTTAGAAAAAGAGCCACCGATTTAGAGTTGGGTTCATGAATTAACTTGACATAGGGCCATTTTGAATAATAATCAATAAGGACTAAGGCATAGCGCAAATGATGTGACAAAACATTGAATGCCCCCACCAAATGAATTCCCAGTTCCTTCCAGGGCCCAGAAGGACATTCAACAGGCATCAAAGGTGGTGTGACCGTTTTAAGTGATTTGTCACACGTAGCACAAACAGGGCACCCCTTAACTAAAAGATCAACTTCACCATCCATTTGTGGCCACCAAAATGAGGCGCGTACTCTCCGTTTTGTCAAAGTTGCCCCCAAATGTCCTCCATTAACTTTTTCTAGGATTGTGTGTGGCACATTCATAGGAGGTATCAATTTGTCATCCCTCATGAGTAACCCGTCCCCAATGGTCAACTCATCAGACACCTTTAAAAATGGTCACAGATATACATCCAATGACCTCTCTCTAGGCCCCCTACTCTGACAATTTCCAGTACCTCTTTCAGAACCCAGTCATTCACCATATCACACTTCCACTCATCTTCAGTGAGTTGACTAATATTTTCTGCTTCAATGGCCGCAATCCAACAGCACTTATTGTCAAGCCCACCAGCACCTCCTCTTTCCCAATAATAGGGTTTCATGATAAGTAATCGACCCACACATTTCTCCCTCCAGAGATGTGAACCACTTCAAAATCAAATTGAAGCAAACTAGCTGCAAATCTCGCAATCCTAGAAGAGCTGCTTTTACAATTTGTGCCATTTAAAATTGACACCAAAGGTTTGTGATCTGTTTCTAAAATAAAATGTCTGCCCCAGAGATAGCACTTAAATTTCTCTATGGCCCACCAGCAGGCTAAGAGTTCCTTCTCTTTCACAGAATAATGGGTTTCAGCTTCCCTGAGAACCCTCAATGCGAATCCAATCGTATGCTCTAAATAGCCTGACTTCTGTGTTAAAACAACACGAACACCAAATGTGCTCGCATCCACTGTCAACAAACATTTCAGGTTATGGTCATATGGCTTGAGTGCACTCACAGTGGTCAACTGCTGTTTGACATCTGCAAAAGCAGCCGTACACTCAGCACTCCATTGAAATTCTGTCCTGTCTTTCAGCAAATTGGAAATCAACCTAACCCTAGAGGCAAAATCAGGTATAAATCGTGAGTAAAACTCACAGAGTCCCAGGAATGATTTGACACCTGCTTTATCTACTGGGGGCGGTGTTTCCTGAATGGCATCAATCAACCCTGGTTTCGGATGAACACCCTCCTCAGAAATTATGTGTTCTAGATTTTCCACTTAAAACTTTGAGATTTGACACTTTTCCCTCTTAAGAACAACCCCCACTTTGTCAAATGCCATGAGGACCTGTCTCCATAGTGTGATCATGTTCACTGCGGCCACTAGTATGAATCAACACATCATCCTGAAAGATGGAAACATTAGTGATCCCCTTGAGTTATGCAGTCATCAGCCTCTGAAAGACTGATGCCGCTGAGGCCAAATCAAAGTGCTTTTGGCAGAACTGAAATGTTCCTACAGGAGACACAAACGCTGTCAGGTGCCATGACTTAGGCTCTAACTCAACCTGGTGGTAAGCAGCAGCTAAATCGAGTTTAGTGAAAATATTTTCCCCGGAAATGGGCGACAACATCTCACTGATTTTGGGGAGTGGGTGTGAATCTACCCATATGTCTTTATTTAGAGCCCTAATATTCACACAGACCATCAATTCACAATTTTTTTTCTTGGTGACCACAAGAGGTGAAAGCCATAGTGAGGATCAACAGGCTCAATGATTCCTTTCATGCGTACTTCTTCCAGTTCCTTGTCTAACTCATCACGTACACTGAAAGGGACACCCCTCAACTTATCCTTTAAGAACATAGCATTTTCCTTCGTCTTAATTTTGTGTTTGAATCCCACAATTTTCCCAAGAGCACCAAAAAATACTTTCGGGAATTCATTCAACAGCGCTTCAATGTCACACTAATCTCTAATCATAGTAACCTGTTCCGTAGTTCCTGGGCGGAGAACCATTCCAAACAACCCTTGGTGGAACCACCCTAATATGTTCAACCCCTTCACTGCAACATAGATTTTACCATATATATGTCCCCCTTTAAACATCATCCTTTCCTCAAAGAAACCCTGAAGTTCTATTTTCCTGCCTTCATATGAAAAAGGAGACCTATCAGGTGGAGACGATAAGCACCCTGGTCAATTCTGGTGGAACAACTCTTGTGTGATCAATGTGATTCTTGCTCCGGAATCTACCAGAACATGGAGCTGTTTATCCCAACCTTAACATAGACATATGGGTCAACACATTGTTCCTGGTCAGCACTTTCCATTTCGTCATGATCTACAACTAAGACCATATCTTGGACTTCACACATTAGGTTTTTGACATTGCTCTCATAATCACCACATACAGCTGAAATCCTGGTTCCCTTACGCCCCACACTTTAACACACTCTAACAAAATACCCAATCTTTACACATAGGGGCCGATTCCGATTCGGGTCGGAAATCTCTCCGACCGAGCCGGACCCGGAGAGATTTCCGACCGAATCGGACCCGTGCAGCCCGACCGAACGAGTACGATGCGCACGTATGCCATCGGACTCGATTCGGTCGGACTCCCATTGAAGTCAATGGGAGCCTGTCGTACAACGCGTACGCGGGCTCCCATTGACTCAATGGGTGTGAGGCGGACAAGGGTGCCCCCTACAGCGTGTACGCGGCGAAGCGACTCGCGCCGTACACGCACAGGTAGGGGGGACCCATGGGTCCCCCCTGTGTGCGACTCGCGCGGCTACGCGTACAGGGGGGTCCGACACGGCCCCCCAAAGTACGGCTCCGACTGCTCTTTCGAGCCGGAGTGCGCGGCTCGGTCGGACTGCTCGCGGCGCGCATCGTACTTACCCGGCCGGGGAACGTCTCCATTGCGCGGTGCGAGTCGAGTCCGAGCGAGTCGGTCGGTGCGGTTAGACCCGGGAACGAGTCGGTCGGAGCGGTCGGGATGCCCGGACGAGTCGGTCGGCGATTTCGCATCGTACTCGCTCGCCCGGACGCGCGTACAAATCGGTCGGGAAATAGGGCTCCGAATCGGATCCGGTTAAGCCGAATCCGATTCGGAGCCCTACCGGCCGAGATCGGAATCGGCCCCATAGTCTACATTGGACACTTTTCGCAGGACAAACTCTTCCCCCTTTGTGATGCGCAGGATTCATGCACCTGAAACAAATGTTACTTTGTTTAAAAAACAAATTCTGCTGCACTGGATTAGCAGAAGTCAATGTGGATGATAAGCAGCTTTGTTCATCTTTCCCTTGTCGTCTCTTGAATGCACTGCATTAACCTGCTCAACAGTTTTCTCTGCCAGCTCTTTAGCTGACTTGATGGATGTCTCAAAGCTCTTTGCAATCCTTATGGTATAAGACAAAGAAGGATTACCCAGTGATAACAATTTTGCTTGATGGACCTTTCTGTGCAGTGGCAATTGAATTGGTCTCTAATAAGTTGTTCTTCAAAATTTTCAAATTTACATTTTGCCGCTAATTTTTCTCAGTACAGAGATATACGTATCAACATCTTCCCCTGACTTTTGCTCTCTCTTGAAACTTGTGCCTCAACACCACCAGGCTGGGAGCAACATCGAACCTTTGAACTATTTTTTTATCGCTTCCTCATAGACATCAAGCTCATCGTCCCCATTAACTTCAGCATCAGGGAGATGTTTGAAAGTGGATCTGCCCTCAAAACCTAGTGAGTGCAATAATAAATACCTTCTCCTCTCTGGTCTGAACCTAGAAGTACCAATCACTCCTAAGTAGGCCTGAAAGGCCTCATATGACTGCTTCCACGGTATCGGTGGATCCCCTGGGGTTTCTAAAAAAGGCGGTGGAGGATTAATAGACTGCATGATGAACACAAACATTCTGTGAAAAAGCCTATATATATATATACATATATATATATATATTCACTGAAAAAACCATAGGTTTCAGGCACGTTATAGTTAGAAATTTGCATTTAAAAAACCTTAGAAATTCACTGAAAAAACCATAAGGTTTTAGGGACAGTTATAGTTAGTTGGACATTGCACTCGTACAAAACCCGTGAAATTCCCCCGTTATAGTTAGTTCAGGTAACTATAACTCGCGCCCCGCAATGCACTGCTGATGACGTCACATATTACATCACTCATGACATGGTCAGTGACATCACTGATGACATCACTGATGACATCTCAAATGACATCACTGATGACATCACTGATGACATCATCCAGTGACTGTGTGTTTGTGTAAAGTTTAAATATGTTTAATATATATAGGGAAAGGCGTATTGAAGAATGAGTGGGTGTATAAGTGTCTGAATGGATGATTTAGTAGGTGCGTGACTGAGTCTATAAGTGAGTGATTAAACGTATCTTACTGGATGCATGGGTGAGTGACTAAACTGTGTGAATGTCTGTATCCATCTGTCTGTTGTTGTGTAAGCAGCTGCATGGGTTTCTGACTAGCTAAATGAGTGTCTATATGGGTTATGGATTGGTTCTCTGAGTATCTGTATGGGTGCCTCAGTGTTTGTGTGGGTGGGGTGAGTGTGACTCTGTGCATAGATGTGTGAGTGGGTGATTCACTGGGTGCATGGTTTCAAGAGTGCGTCTGTGATGGACTGTATGGGTGGGTGAGTGTGTGTATGGGTGTGTTAGTGATTGAATGTATATCTCAGTGGTACATGTGTGAGTAACTACATATGTGAAAGGCAGTATATATGTGTGTTGGAGTATATAAATGGCTATAAGTGAGAGTGTGTGATTGTGAGAGTGGCTATATGGATGAGTGTGTGCTTGCATCAGTGATTGCATAGGAGCGTAAGAATGTGCTAGTATTTTTATGAGTAAGTGAGCTGGTGTGTATAACTGTATAGGTGAGTAAATTGGAGTGTGATTAATTATTTGCATGACTGACTAGGTGTGTGAGTACCTCTATGGATGAGTTGCGTTGTGTGAGTGTTTATATAGGTGTATGAGTGCATATGATAGTCCTGTACTGAGTGACTGTAAGTATGAGTGACTGTACGGGTGAGTGAGTAGATGTGTGTGTGTAGACCTAAGAATCAGTGAGTGGGTATGTACTTATTGGTATTGGAGTGTTTATGGTTTTGAGAATGGCAGTCTGTAATTTAGAGTGGGTGTTTCAAAACTTATATTAGGGTGTGAGAAGATGCATTAAATTCTCACATGGATGATGTCATCAGTGATGTCATCAGTGATGTCATTTGAGATGTCATCAGTGATGTCATCAGTGATGTCACTGACCATGTCATGAGTGATGTAATATGTGACGTCATCAGCAGTGCATTGCGGGGCGCGAGTTATAGTTACCTGAACTAACTATAACGGGGGAATTTCACGGGTTTTGTACGAGTGCAATGTCCAACTAACTATAACTGTCCCTAAAACCTTATGTTTTTTCAGTGAATTTCTAAGGTTTTTTAAATGCAAATTTCTAACTATAACGTGCCTGAAACCTATGGTTTTTTCAGTGAATTTCAAAGGTTTTTTAAATGCTAATTTCTAACTATAACGTGTCTGAAACCTATGGTTTTTTCAGTGAATTTCAAAGGTTTTTTAAATGCTAATTCCTAACTATAACATGTCTGAAACCTACGGTTTTTTCAGTGAATTTCAAAGGTTTTGTAAATGACAATTTTTAAATGTATTAATTGTTATATTTATTTTTTTCATACTGATTTACTACATTTTTAGAAACATTTTTTTTTACATATTTTATTTTTTAAATTACATTGTAATTACATTATACATTACAAAAAATACTTTCTCAGAATGAATTACTTTAGTTTAAATACTTTGCACATAGGCAATAGACTTTTAAGTACAGTAGTTACAGTTGTTGCAATGGGCAACACATTTTCAAACACAATGCAACATTCAGCTCAATGTGAATTTCTAGTTAAATGCATTTAGTTACTTTATGGATTACTTTTCTAACCACAGGACTGGATCCTAGATTCAGTCCTGGGACATCTCCTGTAAACAGTTGAGTAAAAGCGTTTTGGTTACAGTAGTGATTTTTAAGGAATATTATTGTATTTTAAAAGTTGACACTTAGAAACATTTTCTCATAGAATCACCAATGTTATCCTATGGAAGGAAATTCACTTAGCAGGTAAAAACAGTTATCGTTACTTTTTCTTACTCAGTGTTGGATCCTGGATCCAGCACTGGTGCATCTCCTGTAAACAGTTGAAAGAATGCGTTTAAGTCATACAGGCGATTTTTAAGGAATATTTGTAGTTTGTGAAAATTGACACTTTGAAACTTTTCAGCTGAAAACCAGACAATGGATTCCTATGGAAGAAAATATAAGTTACTGGTAAGTACGGTTAAAATTACTTTTCAGGGTCAGTGCTGGGCTAAAAGATGCAGCACTGAGGTCTCTCCTGATAACAGGTGAGTAAATCGGAATTCGTATTTCGGCTGATTTTAGAGGAATATCTTAAAGTTCCAAAACTCCACACTTAGAAGAATTTCAAGTGAAACCAGTCAATGTTAGCCTATGGAAGGAAATTCAAGTTACTGGTAAGTACGGTTAAAATTACTTTTCAGGACCAGTACTGGGCTGAAAGATACAGCACTGAGGTCTCTCCTGATAACGGGTGAGTAAATCGGAATTCGTATTTTGGCTGATTTTAGAGGAATATTTGTATGTTTCAAAAATCAACACTTAGAAACTTTTTCAGCAAAAAGCAGGCAATGATATCCTATGGAAGGAAATTCAAGTTACTGGTAAGTACGGTTAAAATTACTTTTCAGGATTAGTACTGGGCTGAAAGATGCAGCACTGAGGTCTCTCCTGATAACAGGTGAGTAAATCCGAATTCGTAGTTCGGCAGATTTTAGAGGAATATTTGCACAATGGTGAAGGTAGGGGCGGGGCCTGAGGTGACATCTGTGCAAACGCGCCCCGTGGCGCGTTTTAAGTTGGGGGATTAAGTCCCCTTGAATCATGAGGGTCCCTAGGGGCCAACTAGCCCACCAGGAACCTCCAGTATGCGCCAGGGGGCTGTGTTGCAGAGACGTGTCGGAAGGCCACACCCCTTTTTACACCTCTCTGCAACGCAGCTCTGTGGCGCTTTCTGGATCTACCTGTTGGGCTAGTTGGCCCCCAGGGACCCTCAGGATTGAAGGGGATTTAATTCCCCATCTTAAAACGCGCCACGGGGCCTGTTTGCACACATGTCACCTGAAGCCCCGCCCCTCCCTTCACCACTGTGCAAACGCGCCCCGTGGCGCGTTTTAAGTTGGGGATTAAGTCCCCTTGAATCCTGAGGGTTCCTGGGGGCCAACTAGCCCACCATGTACCTCCAAAAGTGCCACAGTGCTGCGTTGCAGAGAGGTGTATAAAGGGCGTGGCCTCTGTACACCTCTCTGCAACGCAGCCCCTGGCGCATACTGGAGGTTCCTGGTCGGCTAGTTGGCCCCCAGGACCCCCAGTATTCAAGGGGAATTACTTCCCCATCTGCAAACGCGCCAGGGGCGCGTTTGCAGAGTGGTGAAGGAAGGGGCGGGGCCTGCGGGCCGATCGTTTTTTTTTTTTCAATGAAGGGGGCTGTGTGGCCCCCCTTCCTTTTCTTATTTTTGGGCCCTGGGGACCCCATCCCCCAGGGCCTTACCCCCTTTTTTTTTTTTAATTTTTTAAAAATATATATTTTTGGGGAGGGGGGCCGCGTGGCCCCCCTCCCGGGCCACTACTTGCCCCGGGGACCCCATCCCCCGGGGCCTGGCCTCTGGTTGGGGACTGTGGGGGGGTCCCCAAACCCCCCACAGTCCCGCCGGCTCCCCGTGTCCTACGGGAGCCGGCATTGCTTTACACATGGGGAGCAGCTAACATGCTGCTCCCCGTGTGGAAAAGCAATTGTCTTTGGATATTGGAAGCGAGAGCAGGTTTCCCTGCTCTCTCTTCCAATATCCAAAGCAGTTTGCAATGACAAGACGGGAGCCGCGAGGCTCCCGTCCTGTCATTGCAAACAGCAGTGTCCCGGGGTAGGCACCCCGGGACACTGCAGGAGCCGGCCCTGGGGGTGGCGGTCCCCAGGGCCACCACAGGCTCCAGGAGGGGGCCGCGCGGCCCCCTCCCCACATCAGCAAAGCCCCGGGGAGGTGGTGGTCCCCGGGCGTGTGAGGGGCTCGAGCCCCCCCACACAGGAAAAACTAAAAAAAAGAAGCCCCGGGGAGGTGGTGGTCCCCGGGGCTGCGGGAAGGCTCAGAGCCCTCCCGCACCATTTTAAAAGAAAGCCCCGGGGGGTGGCGGTCCCCGGGGCTTGGGGGACCCTTCGAGGCCCCCATACATAAATTTAACCCCCCCACCATGCCCCCGGGACTTGGGCCACCCGGGGGCAAAATACAATCAAAGCGCAAGAGACCGCCCTTCGATTTTTTTTTTGGCAGGATTCGCGCTCCCTGAGCGCATCCTGCCGATTTAAAAAAATAAATAAATGCTTTTTCTGCCCAGGGGGTCCTTGTGGGACCCCTGAGCAGACCTAGGGGGTCAGGGTGTTTCTACCCTGCCCCCTTTGTGCGTTTGCGCACTTTTTTACTGCTTTCTTGTTCCTCGGTTCTACCGAGGAACAAGATGGCTGCCAACACTTCCTGGTTTGGAGTGTTGACAGCCAATTAGCAGACAGCTCGTGATCGGGAGGGTGCGCGAATCCGACGCGGCCATAGATATATATGTACGTTTACTTTTGATTTTCTCAGCAACTACTGCACGGATTTACACCATTTAACAAAAAGGGTTCTTTCTGAACCAAGAACTACCTCTTTGCCAAATTTGGTGTAATTCCGTTCAGCAGTTCGGGCTGTAGCCGTGTCTAAAGTTTCCTATGGGAAATTGATTTTTGACTCTTATTTTTTTAATTTCTCCGCAACTACTGAACGGATTTACACCATTTAACAAAAGGGTTCTTTCTGAACCAAGAACTACCTCTTTGCCAAATTTGGTGTAATTCCGTTCAGCAGTTCGGGCTGTAGCCGTGTCTAAAGTTTCCAATGGGAAAATGAATGGGGAAAACACGTTTTGGGACCCCCTTTTTCTCGGCCCCCGCTTGACGAATCACCCTGAGACTTTCAGGGTAGGAGCGGACCGGAGGGGGCCATAAAGTTAGAAAATTTCGCGAAGATTCGTCAACCGACGCAAGAGTTATTTCAAATAGAATGTCGCGGATTTCCTATGGAAAATAGGTCCTAACTATAACTATCTACTGGTGACCGCCAGTAGATAATATATATTCACTGAAAAAACCATAGGTTTCAGGGACGTTATAGTTAGAAATTAGCATTTAAAAACCTTAGAAATTCACTGAAAAAACCACAGGTTTCAGGGACGTTATAGTTTGTTGGACATTTCACTCGTACAAAACCAGAGAAATTCGCCCATTATAGTTAGTTGAGGTAACTATAACTCGCGCCCCCGCAATGCACTGCTGATGACATCACATATTACATCACTCATGACATAGTCAGTGACATTACTGATGACATCACTGATCACATCTCAAATGACATCACTGATGACATCACTGATGACATCACTGATGACATCATCCAGTGACTGTGTTTCTGTAAAGTTTAAATATGTTTTATATATATAGGCCAAGGTGTTTTGAAGAATGAGTGGGTGTATGACTGTCTGAATGGATGATTTAGTAGGTGCGTGACTGACTCTATAAGTGAGTGATTAAACATGTCTTATTGAATACATGGGTTAGTGACTAAACTGTGTGAATGTCTGTATCAATCTTTCTGTTGGTGTGTAAGCGGCTGCATGGGTTGGTGAGTAGCTACATGAGTGTCTTTATTGGTTATTGATTGGTTGTCTGAGTATCTGTATGGGTGCCTGAGTGTCTGTGTGGGTGGGTGGGGGTATGTGACTTTGTGCATAGATGTGTGAGTGGGTGATTCACTGGGTGTATGGGTTCAAGAGTGCATCTGTGAAGGGCTGTATGGGTGGGTGAGTGTGTGTATGGGTGTGTTCGTGAGTGTTTAGATGTCTCAGTGGTACGTGTGTGAGTAACTACATATGTGAAAGGCAGTATATGTGAGTGTTGGAGTATATAAATGACTAAATGTGAGAGTGAGTGATTGTGAGAGTACCTGTATGGATGAGTGTGTGCTTGTGTCAGTGATTGTATAAGAGAGTAAGTATGTGTTAGTATCTGTATGAATAAGTGAGGTGGTGTGTGTATAATTGTGTAGGTGAGTAAATGGGAGCGTGATTGATTCTTTGCATGACTGACTATGTGTGTGAGTAACTCTATGGGTGAGTGGCGGTGTGTGAGTGTCTGTTTAGGTATATGAATGTATATGATAGTGCTGTATTGATGAGTGACTGCATGTATTTGTGACTGTATGGGTGAATGAGTAGATGTGTGTGTAGACCTTGGAATCAGTAAGTGGGTATGTAGTATCTGGTATTGGTGTGTCTTTGTTTTTGAAAATGGTAGTCTGTATTTTAGAGTGGGTATATCAAAGGTTATATTAGGGTGTGAGGAGGTGCATCAGATTATCACGTGGATGAGGTCATCAGTGATGTCATCAGTGATGTCACTGACCATGTCATGAGTGATGTAATATGTGACGTCATCAGCAGTGCATTGCGGGAGCGCGAGTTATACTTACCTCAACTAACTATAACGGCCAAATTTCTCTGGTTTTGTACGAGTGAAATGTCTAACTAACTATAACGTCCCTGAAACCTGTGGTTTTTTCAGTGAGTTTCTAAGGTTTTTTAAATGATCATTTCTAACTATAACGTCCCTGAAACCTGTTGTTTACTTTGACTGTATGGAGCATGTTAAAGACATGTCGGCGATATATATACAAAAAGTCTTGCATTCATCAAAGCTCGGCTGAGATCCCCACGTCCTCGACCTATGAACTGTGGTCTACAGTTGGTGGATGGGCGGGGTGGGATAGCTCAGTGGGTTAAGACATTCACATCAGTGGTCTGTCTAGAACCATGACACCGCAAGCCCAAACCCAGCTCCGTTTTTCATAATTAAGAGGTTGATAAAATTGTTTTTTTGTACATAAAATGCTTCCTTCTGGACAAGGACACCACATAAAATTACCTAAAAATATTCCTGAAATTTCCTGCATCGAAAATATTTTTTTTTGTCAGAAAAAAATATTATTTATTCTCAAATGTTTATTTTTCGTTCCCTGATTTCATTCGCATGGTACATTTCTTTCAGAAAGTTACTAAAATGTCAATAATAAATTGTCCTTTGGCTAGGGCCTATCGGCTAAGTTATGAGAAATTGATTTCATGTTTTTCAGCAAAGCCTTCGATGCTGGGACTGGCTGCAACCGTTTCTTCCTTTATTAAAACCATGCTGTGTAGTGTAATAAAAACAGATTCCATCCGCCAATAAATACTGCACAATACTAAAACTGTACAAAGCAATCAAAATATGGAAGGTTATTTGAGAATGAATCTGCCTTCCCGGTAAACCCGGAAACCAGGCCCTACAGCACCAAATAGCTGCAGACGATGTCAGGAGCGCGTTCTCCGTGTTTGCATACGTTGTTTTATCGAGAAAAGAAGGGCCTCGACAGATGTCAATGACATGTGTCTTTCAAGGTGCATTCATAACCAAGCTACGTAGATTGCATAGTTTCAGGCAGGAATATATTTACTTGAAGCTAAACGAAAGCCTGCGCTTTTCCATGAAATCACATTTATGAAACTGTGGCAGACACCTTTACTATCTTGTGTAATTAATGTATTCACTTAACTAAATAACATGTGATAATTGTATTATAATGGTTGTTGATACTTTGTACAGTAAACTATTAAGGTAATACTCTAACAATTTGAAAATTACCACACGGAGGCTAGAGTCTAAAATCGGAATTCACAATGCTGTGGAATGACAGTTGGGTCTTCTTGGTTTTGCGTGTGCCTGTTGAGGGTGTTGGAGTGTGTTTTTCGGTGTGTCAGCGGGTATGTGTAATTTAGCTGGTGTCATGTGTGCGCTTGCCCGTATGTGTTATAGATAGTTTCCATCAAAATAAATGCAAAGCCTGGAAAGGAGGTGTTTTTTTCCCACCTAAACGAAATATCAGCATTGTCATGCGAAATAAAGTAATAACAAACAAGGTAGCCGGAGACGATGACTTAATAATCTAGCTCCCTCCAAAAATTCAAACCGCGAGAAGGAGCGCTTTGGGTCTTGCTAAAGGCAGAAGGGCCTTTTTTAAATCAAAAGTTTTGTAATCTTAGCTGATGTGTATAACCCACCAACTGCACCTTTGATTTACAAACTGTGCCCCCCACCCCCCATGTTTATCCACCTCAGGGAGACTGGTGATCGCTTACCTCGCTTGCACCCATGTCATCACCCCTCCCCACCCCACACACACACACCTCCTGCATGTGTCAGCATGTGCTCACATACCTTCTCTCCCCGGGTACTTGAACGCCATGGAGGCTGTGATGTCTCCCCCATGGATGGGACCTTGATGAGCCAGCAGGCTGCTCTGGGACTGCCAGGGGTGCCCCGGGGGACCCCCGTACACCCTGTACTGGTTGGCAGACGTGTAGGCGCAGGCTGGGACGAAGCACTGACGTCGGACAGGCTGGAGGCAGGCTGTGGAGAAAAAGAGAGAGAGATTTCACACCACCTGCATGCGTGGCACACACATCCCCACACCCCCAGGTGTGCTTGTTTAACGTGAGGTGGGATCGGCCTGGGCAGTGACAGCTCTGCACCCTCCCTCCCCACACACTCTGAGGAGAGGGCTGGGAGGCCCTGGACAGCTAATGGATGCGGGCTGTTAACATGTCATTGTCACGCGGAGCTCCAGTGTGGGCCTGACATGGGCCCTTCACCCTCTTGGAAGAGCAGGGTTCAACTGGCCAAGGCAGGAGCGGATCACAAAGTGTGGCGTCTGAGCATCACTGGCAGAAGGGTAGCTTCTGCTGGCAAGGAGGCCAGAATTAATAGGTCAAACTCATTTGCCAAAGAAAGGACTTGGGGCACCAAGAAGTTACAGTGTGTATGTATATATATAAAAACAGCATTGCCACCGGGACCTGGCCCACCTGGGGGCTTTCAAAAATGAAGCGTGGGAGTCCGCGCTTCGTTTGTTTTTGTTTTTCTTGGCCGGATTCGCGCACCCAGCGCGAATTCGGCAGTTTAAAAAAAAAAAAAAAGATTTTTGGGGCCCTGTGGGTCCCCGTGAGACCCCCTGAGCAGGCCTAGGGGGTCAGGGTGTTTCTACCCTGCCCCCTTTTCTTGTTTATTAACCTTTTTTCCACTGTTTTCTTGTGACTCGGTTACCGAGTCACAAGATGGCTGCCAACACATTCTGGTTTGGAGTGTTGGCAGTCAATCAGAATTGAGCTCGTGCTCGGGAAGGTTCGCGAACCCTCCTCGGTGCTCAGATATCGATATTTTTATTTTTTGAATTTCTCAACAGCTACTGGACGGATTTATACCATTATAAAAAAGGGCGCTTTCTGACCAAGAGCTACCTTTTTGCCAAATTTTGTGTAATTCCGTTCAGTAGTTCGGGCTGTAGCCGTGTCTAAAGTTTCCTATGGAAATTAACATGGAGAAAATGCATTTTGGGACCCCCCTTTTTTCTCAGCCCCCGCTTAACAAATCACCCCGAAACTTCCAAGACAGGACCTGACCTGAGTGAACCTTTTTTTTTTAAACTTTCACGAAGATTTGTCAAACGGCGCCAAAGATATTGGTAAATCAAAAAACGCTTTTCCTATGGAAACTAGGTCCTAACTATAACTACCTACTGGGGATGCTCGAAACGCCGTGAGGGGAACGGCTTCATACCGCAGCAGCAGACTCCGTGAGGGGAACGGCTGACACTCTTTTCCACGCGCCGTGAGTTGAACGGCCAACAAACTACATCCCCCAGCAGCCTCGACGGTCTCCTGATGCTGCATTCGTGCCCGGAGGCGCTACAAAAGCAGCAGTCATCTCCCGCAGCGCGGGATGCTCAAAATGCCGTGAGGGGAACGGCTTCATACCGCAGCAGCAGATGCCATGAGGGGAACGGCTGACACTCTTTTCCACGCGCCGTGAGGGGAACAGCCAACAAACTACATCCCCCAGCAGCCTCGACGGTCTCCTGATGCTGCATTCGCACCCGGAGGCGCTACAAAAGCAGCGGTCATCTCCTGCAGCGCAGGATGCTCGAAACGCCGTGAGGGGAACGGCTTCATACCGCAGCAGCAGACGCCGTGAGGGGAAAGGCTGACACTCTTTTCCACGCGCCGTGAGGGGAACAGCCAACAAACTACATCCCCCAGCAGCCTCGACGGTCTCCTGATGCTGCATTCGCGCCCGGAGGTGCTACAAAAGCAGCGGTCATCTCCCGCAGGGCGGGATCCTCAAAACGACGTGAGGGGAACGGCTTCATACCGCAGCAGCAGACGCCATGAGGGGAACGGCTGACACTCTTTTCCACGCGCCGTGAGGGGAACGGCCAACAAACTACATCCCCCAGCAGCCTCAACGGTCTCCTGACGCTGCATTTGCGCCCGGAAGCGCTACAAAAGCAACGGTCATCTCCCGCAGCACGGGACGCGCGCGGACGAAGCCCGGGCCAAGGGCGGGCCTGTCCTGCGCCCGTCAGCGACAGGAAGAGGCAGGGCAGGGCCACCCCCCCTGGTTGCTTTGAGGGGGAGGCAGATACAACAGCGGGTAAGACGAAGACCAACCACCTTGTCTTTACAATTGACTGAACCCACAGACTTTTTACACAAGGTACACTCGGATACATAAGACACTAAAATGGTGCTGGGAAAGGACTAATAAATGTTACCGAGGCTTCTATTGTTTTAACAGATATAGAGAGCTGGTTTACCTGTTTGAACTTAGTAACTCAGCTTCTTGTGTGCTAACAAATTCATCCATTTAGTTTTTGCCCTAAGAACTGGTGTTGATTAGCTAGTGGGGCTCCCCGGCCTATAGCCCACCCCAACAAAGCTGACACGAGTTGGCTTGGGTCGCCAATTTGGGGGAAACATCGGGTCAACTTGCAACCCTCTCCCGCATCCACACCCTGGTACGTGTGGAGTCAGCTATCGGATGTCAAGAATCCTTAAGATTGTTGCCGAGCCAAAGTTAGGATTGTCCTGGGGTGTGCGAGTGAAAAAGGATTTATAATGGGGAAGAGTATAGGTGCAGTGAGAGCTAAAACTCCCATAGCATCCTCACTGCCGCAAACTTCTATAGATAAAATGCTACAGAGGGCCATAGGGGTGGTGAACACTGAAATAGAGCTAACTGAAACGCGGCTTTCACTCACCCCTGATCAATTTATCCCGCTTCCTGAAACAACCACGTTGATAGGTACACCGCAAATACATCGAGATGTCCAGATCCTGTCCTCTCCCCCAGTGTTTGCACCTAAGAGAGCAGCGCGCAAAAGTAAAAACACTATTTGTACATCCAGAAACACTAAGCGCAAAACAACCACAGTGGCTGGCTCCAAAAAGAAGCAAGTCTGTGAGGAAAATACTGACAACCAGGAGGGGGGTGACGAGTTGGTACCGTCTCCAGACGGACCTACTGTAGTTGATCCAGACAAATCTTGTCCAGCCTGGTGGTATCTGGTGGTAGATCTACAGAATAATCTAAGGGCCATTATTAAAGACGAGTTAGCCCCCCTTATTGGCCGTCTGGTCAATCTGGAGAAAGCGATGGTGGTAGGGGAAGTAAGACCAAATGATACACTAAACCCCCCTGCCAACAAGCAAGGAAAGGGGATCAACAGAAGGTGCCAGACGGACAGTGCGGGTTTACAACTGCCACCAGGGGAGTTGTTGTTTGGGAAGGTGGTCCCTTCTATTAGTTACGACATAGGCCACCAGAATACATTCAGGGAGAAGAGAAGTGGGAATGATAGGGAAGAGACAAGAGCTAAAAATAGATCTGTCCCTTACATCCAACATGATGTTCCTAGCCCCCCTGAACAAGCCTTGAATAGAAATGGGAGTAGGCATTTAATACAAAAATCAGGAGAAGAGTTGTATACAAAACCAAACTCCAATTTGCCTAGTATAAATCTTCCCCCAGCATGCGCCCCGTATGTAGCAATCCTGACAGGCACCCCGCCAATTGAACCCAACGCGAAAGAATCACACCTCGAGCTGAGGAACAAATGTCTGTTTTGGCTCACCAGGCATAAGCATTATGATTATGCAAGAGCTGGTGAGATCATTATGGTTCGAAGAGTTGGGTGGGTAGGGAATTGCCGGAAAAGCGAACCAGGGGAATGCATAGTCATCAATTTTAACAACCCTGATACTGTTGCAAATTTGTTTAAAATCTCTTCCAACAGCCATAATGTTTATTCAGGAATGAACTTGCGTCGCCTAGCATTTTTTTATCCACAACAGTACTTAGGCCAAAGGAGATATGCATCAACTTTAATACCATCCAAGGGTCCGGGATCGTTACTGGAGGGTAGATGGGCTGCACCCAACAGGTTTCACCTATTTGAAGTACCGGCACAAAATAGATTTGACATCCTGGAGGAGGTAGACTGACTGGGGGAGGGTCCTACTCAGATAGGGAACATCGAAATGGTAGGGCAAGCCTCCATGGGCAGAGTTGGGTGCATTTCCAATCAAACTGCAATTGGTGGTAGACCAGGCTGCCCTCAGCAGCACGACCCGTCAGGAGAAAGGAGTCAACTACCTGAGGCCCCTAATAGCACTTCTCCTGTTTCAATGGATGATGCAAATAGTGTAGATGAAACCAGCAAGGTGGCGGATGGGCAGTGTAAGGCTCGAATAGATGATTCCCCAGTCCCAAGTGACAGTGACATCATGGGTATGAGCGTAGATCCAGGGCAAGGTAAAGGGTTGAAGATCTTAGCATGGAATTTGGCAGGCCTTAAAAATAAACTTCCCTGTCCCGAATGGGGTGCCTTTATAGATACATATGATATCTGCCTCTTCCAAGAGACCTGGGTGACTGAGGACCTTCAGAGGGTGGGTTTTGCTACATTTAACAACCTGGCAACCAAGGGGAGTAGGGGGAGACCAGCAGGCGGAACATCCATCTGGGTGGGTACCCACCTGGGTTGAAGAGCAGACCCGTTGTTAACTCCTTCGAGGGACATACAGTGTGTACTCCTCACCTTCCCCTCCAAGACAAAAATTGCCTTAATTAATGTATACTCCTGGCCGGTCAACAATAGCCAAGAGTCAGCTACTATTGACCACTTAGGTCAGTTTATTCCGATGTTGGATCCAGGAATTTGGTTGATTGTGGGGGGCGATTTTAATTGCCACTTTGAACCACTTACTGATCCCAATCACTCTGATCCTTCGGAAGAAGATCTCTATTGGTGCATCCCGGACCCCCAGATTACCCCCATTAAAGTTTGGTCACCCTTGGCATTGCAGCTCAACGCACTTACTTTGGTGTTATCACTAAGGGCATGCAATGGGCGGACCAAATCTGATAGGCCGGGGCAGGCCACATTCAATAGACCAGGTCATACCTCGTTACTTGATTACATCATGGTAGAATCAAGACTTTGGGACAAGGTTCTTGATTTCTATATCACGAAGAGGCAGGACAGTGACCACAATGCCCTGAGTCTGATTTTAAAACCTTGGGATCTGGGTACTGGTAATCCAGCTCATGGCCCTACTAATGTGACTAGCGCATTAGTCATTTCAAACAACAGAAGAAAAGTTAGATGGGCCTGTATTCAGGACTGCCCCCAAAAGCTGGCTAAAGTATACCAGATAGCAATTCCATCGCTAATTAAGATGTGGGAGCTTGTGGAGGCACAAGACCCTATTCGGGAACCGGAGGAGGCAGGGAAAATTCATGCAGAACTAACCCTTAAATTGGCGGGGGGGGTTTTTCCCTGCCGAGAGCCATAGAGAAAGTACCTGCAACAAATGCCCCTGGTTTAATGGTGACTGCCGCAAGGCAAAACACGACCTTCTGGTGGCAGTGAAAGAGAAGGATGCATCGCAAATAAAATTAGTGAGGGCCAATTACAAAAGATCCATTCAGCAGGCCAAAAAAAACTGCGAAGCGGAGAGGTGGGAAAGTCTTAGATCAGCCCTAAAAGAGAAAGACATGAAATCTTTTTGGGCTATAGTGACTTCGGGCGACAGGGAGGGGAGATCAGCCATTGAGCCCAACATAGCACCGGAAGCGTGGGAATCACATTTTGGGTCACTGTATGCATTAAGGGATGAAGGGAACGACACTAGTGATAATAATAGAAACGTTCCAGAGATTCCATGGGCGGGGGACTTGGAGATTAGTTTGTTAGAAGTGGGTAATGCTATTAACAAACTCCACTATAACAAAGCGCCTGGTTTAGATAAATTACCGGGGGACCTCTTCCGGGAAGAGCCCAAGATTTGGACCCCATACTTTTGTGCTTTATTTAATGCTGTTGCCAAGGGTATGGATCCCCCGGACACATGGCGTGGGGCAGAGATTGTGCCAATATTTAAAAAAGGATGCCCCCTTATGCCCTCCAATTACAGGCCAATTAGTCTTATTGACATCTCCCAAAAACCTTTTGGCCGGGTGCTTCTGGACCGTCTCATGGACTGGATGGAGCAAGAACAAATACTAAGCCCATACCAGGCCGGCTTCAGATCAAAGATGTCAACCGTAGACCAGATATTCAGATTACAGCTATTATTCTGGAAAACGGCTATGGTAGAGGGTGGCAGCCTCTACTTGATATTTGTTGATCTGAAGTCGGCTTTCGATATGGTTCCCAGGGCGAAGCTCTGGAGGGTTTTGAGAGACTGTGGGATCCCCGTACAGCTCCTTGAAATTATAGAGAAGCTCCATACAGACAATTTTGCGTAAGTCCGATGCGGTAAATTTGGAGAGCTCTCCTCCCGTTTCCCTGTCCTTAACGGAGTCCGACAGGGATGCATTCTTGCCCCTACCTTATTCTGTCTTTTTATTAATGGGCTTATTGATTTTTTAAAAAATATTAAGGATACAGATGCCCCGAAGCTAGCTTCAGGGAAGATCCCCGCACTGATGTTCGCTGATGATACCCTGTTACTTTCAAAAACACCAATGGGTATCCAGCGGACATTAGATGGTTTTGCTGATTTCTGTAAGCTAAGAGGGTTGGAGATAAACCTAGCAAAGACCAAGTTTATGGTCTTTAATCCTCCCAAACTGAAATGACGAAACCCCACACTATATGGCACCCCCCTGGAGAGACTGCAGACATTTGACTATCTGGGGGTCACCCTAACTGAGCATTTTAATTGGGAGCCGCAGTTGTCCAAAGCAAGGCTCAGGCTAACGCAGACAGCGGGAGGTATATTGAAGTTACACAGAACCTCTGCCCTTAAACCTATTGCACCCGTGCTAGAAATTTACACTGCTCAAGCAAGGGGGGCCGCACTATATGGGGTGGAGCTGTGGGGTCATTGCTCTGCCATCAACCTACAGAAGGTAGAGAATAACTTTATAAGGCAGTTGATAGGTTTACCACGCAGTACTCCCCTCATCCCCATCCGCATGGATATGGGCATTAGGCCTCTTGACGAAGAGATAGCACTGAGACCACTTACGTTTTGGCGGCGGATATGGGTGACTCCCGAGCTGTCTGACTATAGGGATGAGCTGAGTGAGATACTGTCCTACTGTCCCACTCAGAAAATCCCATGGTTCTGTCACATTAAGGATTTAGCAATTAAATTAAGCAAACCAGATCTGTGGAGATCTCCCGCAACGTCATGCGCTACGACCTCAAGGTCGGAACTTGTTAGACACTACAGAGCAGTAAAATTAACGTCACTAGAAGAAAGTTCCTCACACGGTCGTTTAACAGTAGAGTTCCTGCTAGTAAAAGATGTTTATAGCAAGGAACCTTTTCTGGATTTTATCCAACCCCCATTGGCCAGGAAATTGTATATCCAATTTAGACAAGGGACTCTCCCTCTATTAGCATATACAAGTAAATGGGCTAAGGAACAAAAGAGGGAATGCCCTGTATGCAATTTTAAGGAGGAATCTGAATTGCACGTTTTATTCTTCTGTCCTGTCTATCGGATGCAGCGCAAGCGCTGGCTAATTCAACTATGCAAAAATTTGGGTTTTGTGCGCTGCACTGAGGCATACAGAGTTTTAAAGTATGATACTTGTTTACCAACTGTATTTGCTGTATCCTGTTTTTTAAATAGCATGTGGCATACCAGGCGAGCTGCTCAAAAAATTAATCGCATTGGGGAACCCAAATGTCTAGTATTAAACATGGCAGTCTGGTACTGTTTTTTTTTTTTTTTTTAATGGTAGTATAGCCCATAGTTTTATAATAATGGATTGTTCTTATTCAGCTTTTAACTTATTTTATCTTGGAATGTGTTTTGGGTTTCTGCACAATGAAATTATATGTGACCACTGGCGTAAATTAGATATTCGCAGAGCCCGGATGTTTCTTTTTATATATTTTAAAACCACATATTGTATATATGTTTTAAATTATGTGAACTTTTATGGCCTAGTGCCGAAATCAAGTTATTACTGACTGACTGATATATATATATATATATATATATATATATATATCCACAGCTCTCCACCAGCCGATGGCAAATTCGTATTACATGAAGGAATGGAGTACGGACCACCAGGTAAGCGCTATTAAAAATTTCTTTATTTAATTCCACAAATTGGCAGCCATGACGCGTTTCAGCCCCAGAGGGCCTTGATCACATGACGCGCTCTGCAGTCAACATGTGACTTTTATACCATTTTTTTACCCTTAAAGTGACAAGTGCATATATTATTAAAGGTAATGTTCTGTATCACTTGCCCACATATTGACTTTGTTATTTTTAAGGCATTAACATGTGTGATCTATCACGTGTTCTTTTGTTCAAAATTGCTTTTACATTTGTGTTTTGTATGAAGCATAATAGTCGTTTATGTCTTAAAAGTAATAAAAAGACATTTACTCATGGTCTAAATACCTTCTGAAAAAACCAGACAAATAAAAAACATCATGATACGCCTAAAGTATTAAAAACTATCTAAAATTTCCAATATCATTATGACAATTAAATGTGCAAAAATAGCAAGATACAGTACAAGGCAGACTTTTTATAATTCCTATTTGTCCGAGTGAGCCCATCCTGACTAGGAAGTAAAGTGCTTGTTTCAACACTGATATTCACAGTTAGTTCTAAGTAAACATTACCTCTAAATGTGCAAAAAATAAATTAATTCTCATTAAAGTGCAAGTGCTTAAAACCTTAGTGTCAATAAAATTAGTGAAGTAAAAAACGATTATATGTATTCATAGTAACATAAATGTTGTGACTGACTAATTTAGATAGAGAATAGCAGCGTTTTGCACTAATATTGTGGTAGTTTTAAAAAAAAAAATGAAGGGATCAATCCCCTAACTACCTATATTGTATCTGACTCTGCTGATGTTTTTAGGAATATTACAGACAGGTGTACAAATCCTCAGTCATGTTAAGACCCCCCGGATACTTGGAATCTAACTCCAGAATGTATCTGGTTTCCAACCGACGTAGGGACTTTTCTCTGTTGCCACCTCTTTTATTCATTGGTATTGCGTCAATCAAAAAATATCTAAGATCCTTTGGGTCCAAATCATGCTTGTCCTCAAAGTGTCGTGCCACTGGATACATCTGATCTTTATGTTTTATGGCTCGAATATGTTGCAAAATTCTCTTGTGCCCCTGTAGTTTGGTACTTCCCACATACCTTAAACCACAGGGGCACTTGAGAACATATACAACATAGTCGGACTTGCATGTAAGAACCTTATTGATTGTTCTTTGTTGTCCACCAAAAGGTGTGTTGTAGGTAGTTATATTGGTGCCATATTGGCAGGCTTTGCATGACCTACATTTCCAAAAGCCTTTTCTTTGAGCCAACCAAGTTGCTGGAGTTCTTTTATGGCCTAGTGCCGAAATCAAGTTATTACTGACTGACTGATATATATATATATATATTATCTACTGGCGGTCGCCAGTAGATAGTTATAGTTACAACCTATTATCCATAGGAAATCCGCGACATTCTATTTGAAATAACTCTCTTGCCGGTTGACGTATCTTCGCAAAATTTTCAAACTTTGTGGCCCGCTCCGGTCCGCTCCTACCCTGAAAGTCTCGGGGGATTCGTCAAGCGGGGGCCGAGAAAAAGGGGGGTCCCAAAACGCGTTTTCCCCATGCAATTTTCCATAGGAAACTTTAGACACGGCTACAGCCCGAACTGCTGAACGGAATTACACCAAATTTGGCAAAGAGGTAGTTCTTGGTTCAGAAAGAACCCTTTTGTTAAATGGTGTAAATCCGTTCAGTAGTTGCTGAGAAAATCAAAAGTAAAAAGATAGTGATATCTATGGGCACGGAGGATTCGCGCACCCTGAGCGCACCCTGCGCGCACCGTCCCGATCACGAGCGGCATGTTAATTGGCTGTCAGCTGGCTGTCAACATTCCGATTCAGGAAATGTTGGCAGCCATTTTGTCCCTCGGTAGAACCGAGGGACAGAAACAAGTGCGCAAAGCGCACAAAGGGAGCAGGGTAGAAACACCCTGACCCCCTAGGTTTGCTCAGGGGTCCCACAAGGACCCCTGGAAAAAAAAAAAAAATCAAAAAAAATCGGCAGAATGCGCTCAGGGTGCGCGAATCCTGCCGAAAAAAAAATCGAAGCGCGGTCTCCCGCGCTTCGACTGCATTTGCCCCGGGTGGCCCAAGTCCCGGGGGCATGGTGAGGGGGTTAAATTTATGTATGGGGGGCCTCAAAGGGCCCCCAAGCCCGGGGACCGCCACCCCCGGGGCTTTCTTTTGAAAATGGTGCGGGAGGGCTCTGAGCCCTCCCGCAGCCCCGGGGACCACCACCTCCCCGGGGCTTCTTTTTTTGCCATTTAAAAACCTGTGTGGGGGGGCTCCAGCCCCCCCACATGCCCCGGGGACCGCCACCTCCCCGGGGCACTAACAAATTAAAATGGGGGTCCGTTTTGGACCCCCGAAGCCCCGGGGACCACCACCTCCCCGGGGCTGTGCTGATGTAGGGAGGGGGCCGCGCGGCCCCCTCCTGGAGCCCTTGATGGCCCTGGGGACCGCCACCCCCAGGGCCGGCTCCTGCAGTGTCCCGGGGTGCCTACCCCCGGGACACTGTAGTTTGCTATGGCAGGACGGGAGCCTCGCGGCTCCCGTCCTGCCATAGCAAACTGCTTTGGATATTGGAAGAGAGAGCAGGAAACCTGCTCTCTCTTCCAATATCCAAAGCACATTGCTTTCCACATGGGGAGCTGCATCTTAGCAGCTCCCCATGTGTAAAGCAATGCCGGCTCCCAAGGGACGCAGGGAGCCGGCGGGACTGTGGGGGATTGGGGACCCCCCCACAGTCCCCAACGGAGAGGGCCAGCCCTGGGGGATGGGGTCCCCGGGGCAAGTAGTGGCCCGGGAGGGGGGCCACGCGGCCCCCCTCCCCAAAAAAAAAAATTTTAAAAAAAAAAAAACGGAAAGGCCGGCCCCGGGGATGGGGTCCCCGGGGCCATAAATGGCCTGAGGAGGGGGGCCACGCAGCCCCCCTCCAAAGAAAAAAAAAACAAACGAGGCCATGCCCCGGGGGATGGGGTCCCCGGGGCCAATACAGGCCCAGGGAAGGGGGGCCACGCGGCCCCCTTCCCGTTTTTTAAAAAATATTTAATTAAAAAAGGGGTAAGGCCCTGGGGGATGGGGTCCCCAGGGCATAAAAACTGGAAAAAGGAAGGGGGCCACAGAGCCCCCTTCAGAGGACAAAAAACAAAAAAAATTAAAAAAACGATCGGGCCCGCAGGCCCCGCCCCTTCCTTCACCACTCTGCAAACGCGCCCCTGGCGCGTTTGCAGATGGGGAAGTAATTCCCGTTCAATACTGGGGGTCCCTGAGGGCCAACTAGCCCACCAGGAACCTCCAGTATGCGCCAGGGCTGCCTTGCATAGAGGTGTACAGAGGCCACGCCCCTTTTTACACCTCTCTGCAACGCAGCTCTGTGGCGCTTAATGGAGGTAGCTGGTGGGCTAGTTGCACCCCAGGGACCCTCAGGATTTAAGGATTAATCCCCCGACTTAAAACGCGCCACGGGGCGCGTTTGCACAGTGGTGAAGGGAGGGGGCGGGGCTTCAGGTGACATGTGTGCAAACAGGCCCCGTGGCGCGTTTTAAGATGGGGAATTAAATCCCCTTCAATCCTGAGGGTCTCTGGAGGCCAACTAGCCCAAAGGTACATCCAGAAAGCGCCACAGAGCTGCGTTGCAGAGAGGTGTAAAAGGGGTGTGGCCTCTCTACACGTCTCTGTAACGCAGCCCCCTGGCGCATACTGGAGGTTCCTGGTGGGCTAGTTGGCCCGTAGGGACCCACATGATTCAAGGGGACTTAATCCCCCAACTTAAAACGCGCCACGGGGCGCGTTTGCACTGATGTCACCTCAGGCCCCGCCCCCTCCCTTCACCATTGTGCAAATATTCTTCTAAAATCATCCGAAATACGAATTCCGATTTACTCACCTGTTATAAGGAGAGACCTCAGTGCTGCATCTTTTAGCCCAGTACTGGTCCTGAAAAGTAATTTTAACCGTACTTACCAGTAACTTGAATTTCCTTCCATAGGCTAACATTGACTGGTTTCACTTGGAAATTCTTCTAAGTGTGGAGTTTTGGAACTTTAAAATATTCATCTAAAATCAGCCAAAATACGAATTCCGATTTACTCACCTGTTATCAGGAGAGACCTCAGTGCTGCATCTTTCAGCCCAGTACTAATCCTGAAAAGTAATTTTAACCGTACTTACCAGTAACTTGAATTTCCTTCATAGGCTAACATTGACTGGTTTCACTTGGAAATTCTTCTAAGTGTGGAGTTTTGGAACTTTATAATATTCCTCTAAAATCAACCAAAGTACGAATTCCAATTTACTCACCTGTTATCAGGAGAGAACCCAGTGCTGCATCTTTTAGCCCAGCACTGACCCTGAAAAGTAATTTTAACTGTACTTACCAGTAACTTATATTTTCTTCCTGAGGAATCCATTGTCTGGTTTTCAGCAGAAAAGTTTCAAAGTGTCGATTTTCACAAACTACAAATATTCCTAAAAAATCGCCTGTATGACTTAAACGCATTCTTTCAACTGTTTACAGGAGATGCACCAGTGCTGGATCCAGGATCCAACACTGAGTAAGAAAAAGTAACGATAACAGTTTTTAACTTCTAAGTGAATTTCCTTCCATAGGATAACATTGGTGATTCTATGAGAAAAAGTTTCTAAGTGTGAACTTTTAAAGTACAATAATATTCCTTAAAAATCACGACTGTAACCAAAACGCTTTTACTCAACTGTTTACAGGAGATGTCCCAGGACTGAATCTAGGATCCAGTCCTGTGGTTAGAAAAGTAATCCATAAAGTAACTAATTGCATTTAACTAGAAATTCACATTGAGCTGAATCTTGCATTGTGTTTGAAAATGTGTTGCCCATTGCAACAACTGTAACTACTGTACTTAAAAGTCTATTGCCTATGTGCAAAGTGTTTAAACTAAAGTAATTCATTCTGAGAAAGTATTTTTTGTAATGTAATGTATAATGTAATTACAATGTAATTTAAAAAATAAAATATGTAAAAAAAAATTGTTTCTAAAAATGTAGTAAATCAGTATGAAAAAAATTGATATAACAATTAATACATTTAAAAATTGACATTTACAAAACCTTTGAAATTTACTGAAAAAACCGTAGGTTTCAGACATGTTATAGTTACAAATTAGCATTTAAAAAACCTTTGAAATTCACTGAAAAAACCATAGGTTTTAGGGACAGTTATAGTTAGTTGGACATTGCACTCGTACAAAACCCGTGAAATTCCCCCGTTATAGTTAGTCCAGCTAATTATAACTCGCGCCTCGCAATGCACTGCTGATGACGTCACATATTACATCACTCATGACATGGTCAGTGACATCACTGATGACATCACTGATGACATCTCAAATGACATCACTGATGACATCATCCACGTGATAATCTGATGCACCTCCTCACACCCTAATATAACCTTTGATACACCCACTCTAAATTACAGACTGCCATTCGCAAAACCATAGACACTCCAACACCAATAACTACATACCCACTCACTGATTCTTAGGTCTACGCACACATCCACTCACTCACCCGTACAGTCACTCATACTTACGGTCACTCAGTACAGGACTATCATATGCACTCATACTCCTATATAAACACACAAACACCGCCACTCATCCATAGAGGTACTCACACACCTAGTCAGTCATGCAAATAATTAAACACACTACCATTTACTCACCTATACAGTTATACACACACCATCTCACTTACTCATACAAATACTAGCACATTCTTACGCTCTTATACAATCACTGATACAAGCACACACTCATCCATACAGCCACTATCACAATCACTCACTCTCGCTTATAGCTATTTATATACTCCAACACACATATATACTGCCTTTCACATATGTAGTTACTCACACATGTACCACTGGGACATACATTCACTCACTAACACACTCTTACACACACTTACCCACCCATACAGTCTATCACAGATGCACTCTTGAAACCATCCACCCAGTGAATCACCCACTCACACATCTATGCACAGAGTTGCACACACCCCTCCCACACAAACACTCAGGCACCCATACAGATACTCAGACAAGCATTCAATAACTCATATAGACACTCATGTAGCTATTCACAAACACATGCAGCCACTTACACAGCAACAGACAGACGGATACAGACATTCACCCAGTTTAGTCACTAACCCATGCATTCAGTAAGATACGTTAAATCACTCACTTATAGAGTCAGTCACGCACCTACTAAATCATCCATACAGACACTTACACACCCACTCATTCTTCAATACGTCTTTTCCTATATATATTAAAAATATTTAAACTTTACAGAAACACACAGTCACTGGATGATGTCATCAGTGATGTCATTTGAGATGTCATCAGTGATGTAGAAATAAGAACCTTCTTAGGGGTTCACTGATACATCTGGTCCTTAAGACCAACAAAGAAGAGATTGGCACAGAAGCTGTAATATCAAAAAAACATGTTTTATTAACCTCAGATGAGGGAGATTGCATCTTACGGTACCCGCAGGCCACTGTAGGAGGCATTCTAATGAGTGCAGAGAACAGGGTCCTTATATATGCATTTGTTATATAGTCAGCATAAAATCAAGGGGAGGTCCTAGCACATACAAGCATGCTTATTGACTAATATGGGTATACAAAATTTGCTTGCTCCACAAAGTGGGAGGGAGACTAAACTGCTTACATGAGTAAGAATAGCCTGACAGTTCTATACTAGGAGCAGGTGCATTCTACCAGCTAGGCCTCTCTGAGCATGTGCAAGACTCTGGAAGAGGGAGAAAGCACATGGCGAGCACATGGCTAACTAAAATGGCTGCCAAGTACAAAATGGCTTTCAGCTCATGCTAACAGCGATTCCTGCAATCTTTAACAGACGATCCTTTTAGCATGAGCTAAAGACATTCCCATGATCTAGTAGAGACATAGAAAATATTTTGCACATTTTCTTCTCATAAATTCATCAATATCCTATGCTAGGTGGGCATTTACATTCTAAACATTTCATTAAGCAGGTATATACAAGGTATAAGCAGGAGTACAAAGTGAACAGAGCATTGGGTCATACAGGTAGCAAGAGAGAATAATGACTATTATCTCAAACAGAAATCTCAATATTTTCCAATCCTAATCAGAAAGCAAATACCAAAACCATCTAGTCTAATTTTAAGTTTCAGGGCTCTGATGGGGGCTCGTCAAGTCAATTTCAAAATAGCCAACAGCACATACCTAATAAAAACATTTTCAATAGACTTTCTCAGTATTTTTATGAGGGCTGAATTATCAATTAATATACTTAAGGAAAGAGTAAAGTAACATGCTCAGATGAACTTTTCTCGTGCAGAATAAACATTCCTCTTAAAAAATATTAAAGCAATCAGACATATTATTACAAAAACAATTGTGGCTTCGGGGGACCAGGAGGACCACACAGGGCCATAGGAATTAGGACAAGGAGCCGCAAAGGGCTGCTCCTCCTCAAAAATGGGACGACCAAAGGGGTACATTACTAACAAAAAAAGAGTCCTTGGGAAATTGTAGTACAACCACCAGCCAGAGGGGAGTCTTCTCCCTGTGTCCGTTTTGAGCCTCACAGGCAGGCTCTTGTTGTTCCCACGGTGGAGCTGCACAACTCGCAACTCAAGAATCACGGAGAAGGAAAAGTCTTTCTTTCAGGATAGGGCAATCACCCCCCAGGGCAAATACCCTCAATGATCCTGTCCAGTGTCTCAGGCAGTGCACCAGTTTTCTTCACTTTAATCTAACAGGCACCAAGGGCATAGCACCTGTACCCTAAACTCAAGTCCTTCCCTAACTCCTGTATTGCACCTCTGGCGCACTGCTCTTTTGTTGGGGCACAAATTGTACCCAGTGTGCTCGGGCATCTCTTGATCAACAAACAAAGGCGTAGACTTGCATTCACTTTGGGACCAGGATTAAGAGGCCTGAAGCAACCCTTGTTTCAAAGGGGGTCACCTCAAGCAAAGCCTCCTTGCCGTCCTTGTCGTTCTGTGACTCTCTCAGCTGGGCATCAAAAACTGGATCCACACAAAGATTTCTCCATCCTGATTTGTAACCCCGTCTTTCGCCCAAGACAGTGGCAGGGGTACACACTTCACGTCCCAGTGCTTCCGCCTTCACTGAGGTCCTAGTTGCCAGCAACGCCTATGCTGGTTCCTTTAACTTTGGCTTCAAACTGGAGTGGCGCTGACTCCCAGGCTGGATCTGATGTCCGGGCCCCTCTGGCAATGGTTGTAAGGCAGCAAATATCTATTGGTGGACAGAACAAGAGGTCTTTAGACAAGGCACAGAAATAATCTAACAACAGAGAGGATAGTCTCAGAATACTTCCTTAGTCTTGGGGCGCCCCATACATTAGCAAGGCACCCAAGAACCACTTCATCTATCTGAGAGTAGAAAACCCTGGACCTATTGGCAAGTATAAAAGGAACGTTTTGGTGAACTGACAAGAGTAATACATCACCCAATCCCAAACAGCCAAGGAAGTCTGTGTTCATTTACTAAATTCTGAGGAAAAGAGAAAAACAATACAGACATACTCCAAATACTTACATTGGTGTATTCCTATATTACCAATCTGAAGAACCCTCAAGAAAAAGGAAATGTTCTACACTTTTACTCATAGATTTTACATTACTTGTACAGGACTGCAGACACTTGTAAAATAATTTCTCTTACATGTTATGCTTAGGACCATGCTCTCATGTTATAGGTGCAGCAGGAAAATCTAAAACTGCTAATCTAACAGGGATTCTTATTGCAAAAAGAACTAAACTTCAACATAGTGAGTACATTTTCTCCAGCAGAACATGTTATGACAAACAAACTCCTATAAAACAATATTTTCCTTCAAAATGTTTGCTAAGGATCACATGAGCGTCTTTCCTGCATTGTACTTTTCACGATCTGGACTATGCAACATCATTTTCAAAAGGAAAAAAACCCTATCTCCAGCTCTAATAAGGGCTGTCAGCTTATTTACACAGACTAGCTAATAAAAGACTAGCAATGCCCTTGCAAAACTGTATAGAACATGAGAATAACATAAACAATAATAGTGTTGCCACCTGAGATTTTTGAACAGAAACCGCCACTATACAATTTTCCTTAAAGATCAAATAAGGGAACATCAATCTGTTCTACTCATTCTTTCATACAGGATGGGCAGTAACATAGCATATGATGTTTCATCATTTTATTAATTCTAACAATTTTAAAACAGTATTACAGAATAGCCAATTGTAATTGTAATTGTAAGTAGCATTTATATAGCGCAGCTGTCACCCAACGGGCATCCTGGCGCTGGGATTACCTAAATCACTGTGCAGCTATAAAACTATGAATCATCATGCGCCAATCTCTCAAGGCTATTCTTTTGGAAAGAGCCTGGTTTTTAGCTTTTTCTAAACTGCAGTAAGTCATCAGTCTGTCTGAGTTCACTTGGTAGTTCATTCCATAGCCTTGCGGCTGCATAGACAAATGATCTACCTCCTAGTCGGGTTTTCTTGACTCGTGGGGTACATACTAGGTGGGCTGCCGAGGAACGAAGACTTCTAGCTGGGGAGTACCAAGTAAACATTCTCTGTAATGGTTTAGGCCCCATTTTGTGTGCCGCCTTATGAACAATGCAAAGTGCCTTAACTGTCACATGGCCATTTCCTAGACAGCTTTAGACAGACTCAAAAAAAAGTGAGAAAAAGAAGAGAGAAAACATAATTTTGCCTACCCTTAATTTGTAGAGGAGCTAGCCTCCTTCCCCCATTTTGACAGTAGGAAAACCTGAAACAGGTTTTACTTCTGTCAACACTTTCAACCCCTATTTGTAGCAACTGGGCACAAACAAACTTGTAGGAGATATCTTAGAAAGTGGCTATTCTCTGATTCAGTCTAACACAATGCAAATTGAGTTAACTTTAAATCAATTTCTACAGCAATTGTACTAGATTAACATGAGGGCGCATGAATGCAAACTAAAATCCATTTCCTCCTTATCGTAGCCCCTACACAGTATTCTTTAAACTAAAACCATTATTTTATATAAATGGCAGATCAATGCTCAACTGAGTGTTGTCTTCCTTCGTTTCATATGATTGCGCTAAACGTGTGTTTGCCAAAAATAGGAAGCAAAGCTTCTCTTCCTCTCTTTGCGCTATCATCTCGTCTTTCAAAAAATCTTTCGAAGGTCGAAGTGTCCCAGCAAACATTACCCTTCACCCTGCTAAGTTGCTAAATGCAGAACTCCGACCTTTGACCCGTTCAGCAGCTGCTCATTTTTGCGTGCAAGGCTTGCCATGCGGTTTTCGTAATGCAAAGCAACTCTGGAGAATCACAGCTAAAACGCAGTCCTGTCCGATCCGTTTGCTACTAATTTAAAGGTAGGATAATAACGTCTGCTCTTTTGTATACTTATTTTCATTTATGTACAGTGTGTGGTGTGTAGTCTAGTAATACAGAGATCAGCTGTTTGTTCTATATTTGCATATGTATACTTTTATTGAAGCCTAAGAGCACGTTAAAACTGCCTTGAGTGGTAGAACTGCTTGTAAAATTGTGAATTTAGCTCAATTTCGACTTTGGTGGTAGGGGCACTTAAAAATGAATATCCTACAATATTTTTGCATAATAGGAACCCCCAGAGTGTTCTCTAGATAGCCCAGGAATGGGAAATCAGAAATGTATAAGATATACCCTTATAAAAATAAGTTTTGTACGGCTGGGTAAAGTGACATTTCACATTTAAGTTCCCTTCTTATTGCGGTACAGCACTGCTTAAATTCAACTTTGATGCTAGGAATTCACAGTATGATGATTAGGCTTTATAAAGATGAAAAAACGAATTTAAAGCATTTGTGTTTAACAATATATTTTTTCTTCATATAATTAATTTATTTATTTTTTAATCAAAACCAACCATTTTGATGATTCCACATTTGAAAAGCAAGCTTCATTCGTAGCCTATCATATTTAAACGCATTCATTCATAACCCTAAGCACAGAAGCCTTACTTGAAACAGGAAAAGTCTGCGCCACTTTTAAAAGGACAATTATCATTTAACATCAGAACCATAGATGTACTTATAAAAAAGGCATTAAGAAAGGAAATCCCTACTTTCAATTTTGTTCTCTGTTATCCAAAATAATGAAACTGGTTTTTTGAAACTTTTAAAATAATGCAGGCCCTTATACCAGTTTTAAACTGACTTAAAATGTCGCTGACGCAGCATTCCTGTCTGTGGCCGTGAGCAGGAATAGCCATATGCTATTTATGCAGCTGTTGTTTGTCAGCAGGCGTCGAATTTTCACGCCTTTCTCAGGAAAAAACCCCTTTATTATTTGAAATACCCTGACAGAGTTAAATCCCCATTTGCTGTGTCAAACAGTTTCTTTTCAGTTAGTCAGTTTAAACACAGCTGTCGGAAAGCTTTTTCTCGGGTGCTGAGAGAAAAGCATGTCACAGTCTATTTAAAAACTTAGGCATTTCAATGCAGTCAAATCTATCTTTCTATAATGTGTATTTAGTTCAGCAACGACCAAATTCACTCATATGATGTGCATGCCTATTAATGTCTAATACAATGTATTTAAGGAAAAGGCTGTAACATTGTGTATTTAAGTCTATTGATTACAAAACACACAATTTCGTTTTTATTCCTCTGTATGAGGCCTATTTTAATCCTATTGAATACGAATTCTAATTTTATGTTTAGCATTGTGGCAATTTGCACACATGTATAGTGTCTTACTCTGTCAATTTAAATAGTAACATGCAGCTGTTTAGCATATGTTACATAATTTATTTCTGGATTTTTATTTAATATGTAAGTAACTAAATGACATTTTGCATAACAGAATGAGGACAGCAAAAAAACATAAACAAACTCATTGAGCTCATTCCAGACAGTTACAGAAGGACACAACACAGCGCGCTTAAAGCTAGCCATTCGTACACAGAGTACTCACACAAGTATTACCAATGTCAAACCAAAAACCCCACATAGACATTGAAACACATATTTAACCCACAAATCAATACTTAGGACAGCTTACAAAGTGTACGCAAGACCAACCTATTTGTAAATACTAATTGTAAGTCATATTTACAAGAAGAGCTCTCAAAAGTAGCCCAAAAAACTGTTCCATGGTCAAGAAGCCAAAATACACCAAATTCGCCAGTTTTGGCTGGTAGAACACTCAAAAAGCGCTCTGCATATCACCACTTATGAATGTTACTAAGTGCGCACATCCGGATCCGTTTTATGTACATATTTAGTTCCATGGGGTACTTAGTCACCAAGGAAGAAATATCTTTTTACTATACCTAAACCTATTTAGGTATCCCCTCTGAGGGTAGTCAACTGAGTACTTCCTAAATCCATATCGGTACCTCCAAAACAGCAACACTTTCAACAAAAGTGTGCTAGAAGCAGGCATGCCAAAAATATTATAGCATATATAATATTATACTCCAAGTGACACTTAACACAATGTGTGCCGTTCAAATTTTCAAAGTTTAGAGAAAAATCTCCTCATTACCTGCCTATATGAATTGCAATGCATATATAACTTACAAAACAAATTCCAAAATTGGCCAATCATACAAACAAAGCCACAGTAAGTGTTACTAAAACTACCTTACCAATCAAAGGCATCAAACCAACAGCAAGTGCCGCAAAACGGCTCTTACCAATCAAATGGTGTCCAGGTTCCAACTGCCAAGTTCTGAGTGACCTAACGGTCATTTTAAAATACTCACGCCAAAGAAGTTCTCAGTCGGGAGCGGCAAACACTTGGAGGATCAGAGCAGGAAGACCAGAAATATACTGGGCTGGAAGACAAAACAATCTCCGTGCGCAGGGTACCTCCTCAGTAGATTCCTGTCCTGTACTCCTCAGTAGATTCCTGTCTCCCTTCAAGACCACTCCCTTGGATAGCCGCTGCACCGATGAGTCCCACTTTCGGGCGCCATCTGTAGAAATAAAAACCTTCTTAGGGGTTCACTGATACATCTGGTCCTTAAGACCAACAAAGAAGAGATTGGCACAGAAGCTGTAATATCAAAAAAACATGTTTTATTAACCTCAGATGAGGGAGATTGCATCTTACGGTACCCGCAGGCCACTGTAGGAGGCATTCTAATGAGTGCAGAGAACAGGGTCCTTATATATGCATTTGTTACATAGTCAGCATAAAATCAAGGGGAGGTCCTAGCACATACAAGCATGCTTATTGACTAATATGGGTATACAAAATTTGCTTGCTCCACAAAGTGGGAGGGGAGACTAAACTGCTTACATGAGTAAGAATAGCCTGACAGTTCTATACTAGGAGCAGGTGCATTCTACCAGCTAGGCCTCTCTGAGCATGAGCAAGACTCTGGAAGAGGGAGAAAGCACATGGCGAGCACATGGCTAACTAAAATGGCTGCCAAGTACAAAATGGCTTTCAGCTCATGCTAACAGCGATTCCTGCAATCTTTAACAGTGATGTCATCAGTGATGTCACTGACCATGTCATGAGTGATGTAATATGTGACATCATCAGCAGTGCATTGCGGGCGCGAGTTATAGTTAGCTGGACTAACTATAACGGGGAATTTCACGGGTTTTGTACGAGTGCAATGTCCAACTAACTATAACTGTCCCTAAAACCTATGGTTTTTTCAGTGAATATATATATATATAGGACGCTTTTACTGATACACTAACTTGATGGAATAAACTACATCCTGTGAAAACTGAAGCCCTGCTGAGTGCTGTTCTTTCCCCGTGGATTCCTTGGGAGAAGGAGTTCTTTTTCATATATATATTTTATCAGTTCTTTCATTTATTTAATAAAACACACTCCCATTGGTTGCCAGATCTTTTAACTATCCACTTACAGTGCCTGTGGATTTCAAAAAATCACCTTCACAATGAATGCAAGTTCCACAATGCATCTCGAGTTCTTATACTATTATCATTTCATGTGCGGTTTTGCTTAAATTAATATGATACTCTCTGACCCCCTTGATCGGCCGCAATTATCACATCCAGGATATCTCACCCTTATAGGCTCATTTTGTAACTCACGCTTACCATTTAGTAATGGGGACTCAGTGTCCATGGGTATGATTTTCCTTTTAGTGAAGCAACGGGTCTGGTAGTCTCCGTTTCAACATTTCACCAAATTCCATTCTTGTGACCGCCAAACACTTTTCAGATCAGGTGCCTTCTTTAGCATGCCAGGGGCTGCACACATTTAACATTTCTAACAACAATGCTCCAATAGGAACATTCAGGAGCACACAGCGGATTCCACAGTGCTTTTATTGTGCCAAGCAGACGCGTTTCAGTTATCAGTTCTTTCATTTATTTAACAAAACACACTCCCATTGGTTGCCAGATCTTTTAACCATCCAATTACAGTGCCTGTGAATTGAAAAAAATCTCCTTCAGTAGGTAAAGTCTCTCACAATGACTGCAAGACCCCCGGTGGAGACAAGAATTGAGAAAGGCAAATTCTCGCTGAAACGTGTCTGCTTGGCACAATAAAAGGGCTGTGGAATCTGCTGTGTGCTCCCGAATGTTCCTATTGGAGCATTGTTGTTTGAAAAAAATAAATAAATATATATGTGTGTGTGTGTGTATATATATATATTCACTGAAAAAACCATAGGTTTCAGGCACGTTATAGTTAGAAATTAGCATTTAAAAAACCTTTGAAATTCACTGAAAAAACCATAGGTTTCAGACACGTTATAGTTAGAAATTTGCATTTAAAAAACCTTTGAAATTCACTGAAAAAACCATAGGTTTTAGGGACAGTTATAGTTAGTTGGACATTGCACTCGTACAAAACCCGTGAAATTCCCCCGTTATAGTTAGTTCAGGTAACTATAACTCGCGCCCCCGCAATGCACTTCTGATGACGTCACATATTACATCACTCATGACATGGTCAGTGACATCACTGATGACATCACTGATGACATCTCAAATGGAAGGAAATACAAGTTACTGGTAAGTACAGTTAGAATTACTTATCAGGGTCAGTGCTGGGCTAAAAGATGCAGCACTGGGTTCTCTCCTGATAACAGGTGAGTAAATCGGAATTCGTTGTTCGGCTGATTTTAGAGGAATATTATAAAGTTCCAAAACTCCACACTTAGAAGAATTTCCAAGTGAAACCAGTCAATGTTAGCCTATGGAAGGAAATTCAAGTTACTGGTAAGTACGGTTAGAATTACTTATCAGGGTCAGTGCTGGGCTAAAAGATGCAGCACTGGGTTCTCTCCTGATAACAGGTGAGTAAATCGGAATTCGTAGTTCGGCTGATTTTAGAGGAATATTATAAAGTTCCAAAACTCCACACTTAGAAGAATTTCCAAGTGAAACCAGTCAATGTTAGCCTATGGAAGGAAATTCAAGTTACTGGTAAGTACGGTTAGAATTACTTTTCAGGATCTGTACTGGGCTGAAAGATGCAGCACTGAGTTCTCTCCTGATAACAGGTGAGTAAATTAGAATTCGTAGTTCAGCTGATTTTAGAGGAATATTATAAAGTTCCAAAAGTCAACACTTAGAAGAATTTCCAAGTGAAACCAGTCAATGTTAGCCTATGGAAGGAAATTCAAGTTACTGGTAAGTACGGTTAGAATTACTTTTCAGGGTCAGTGCTGGGCTAAAAGATGCAGCACTGGTTTCTCTCCTGATAACAGGTGAGTAAATCGGAATTCGCAGTTCGGCTGATTTTAGAGGAATATTATAAAGTTCCAAATCTCCACACTTGGAAGAATTTCCAAGTGAAACCAGTCAATGTTAGCCTATGGAAGGAAATTCAAGTTACTGGTAAGTACGGTTAGAATTACTTTTCAGGATCAGTACTGGGCTCAAAGATGCAGCACTGAGGTCTCCCCTGATAACAGGTGAGTAAATCGGAATTCGTAGTTCGGCTGATTTTAGAGGAATATTTGCACAATGGTGAACGAAGGTGGTGGGGCCTGAGGTGACATGTCTGCAAACACGCCCTGTGGCGCGTTTTAAGTTGGAGAATTAATTCCTCCTCAATCCCGAGGGTCCCTAAGGGCCAACTAGCCCACCACATACCTCCAGTATGCACCAGAGAGCTGCGTTGCAGGGAGGTGTTCAGAGGCCACGCCCCTTTTTGCACCTCTCTGCAACGCAGCTCTGTGACGCTTACTGGACGTACCGGGTGGGCTAGTTGGCCCCCAGGGACCCTCAGGATTGAAGGTGATTTAATTCCCCATCTTAAAACGTGCCACGGGGCCTGTTTGCACACATGTTACCTGAAGCCCCGCCCCCTCCCTTCACCACTGTGCAAAAGCGCCCCGTGGCGCGTTTTAAGTTGGGGTATTAAGTCCCCTTGAATCATGAGGGTCCCTGGGGTCCAACTAGCCCACCCTGTACCTCCAGTATGCGCCAGGGAGCTGGGTTGCAGAGAGGTGTTCAGAGGCCACGCCCCTTTTTACACCTCTCTGCAACGCAGCTCTGTGGCGCTTTCTGGACGTACCTGGTGGGCTAGTTGGCCCCCAGGAACCCTCAGGATTGAAGGGGATTTAATTCCCCATCTTAAAACGTGCCACGGGGCCTGTTTGCACACATGTCACCTCAGGCCCCGCCCCCTCCCTTCACCACTGTGCAAACGGCCCCGTGGCGCGTTTTAAGTTGGGGGATTAAGTCGCCTTGAATCCTGAGGGACCCTGGGGTCCAACTATCCCACCAGGTACCTCCAGTAAGCGCCACAGAGCTGCGTTGCAGAGAGGTGTAAAAAGGGGCATGGCCTCTGTACACCTCTCTGCAACGCAGCCCCCTGGCGCATACTGGAGGTTCCTGGTGGGCTAGTTGGCCCCCAGGGACCCCCAGTATTCAAGGGGAATTCGTTCCCCCTCTGCAAACGCGCCAGGGGGCGTGTTTGCAGACTGCTGCAGGGAGGGGGCGGGCCTCCAGCGCGATGCCGGTCTTTTTTTTAATTTATTTTTTATTTCTAAGGGAGGGGGCCTGCGTGGCCCCCCTACCCTCGGCCACTTTTGGCCCTGGAGACCCCATCCCCCGGGGCCGGAGGATTTACTTTTTTTTTTAAACGGGAAGGGGCCGCGTGGCCCCCTTCCCTGGGCCTCTATTGGCCCCGGGGACCCCATCCCCTGGGGCATGCCCACTGTTTTTTTAATAAATATTCGGAGGGGGCTGCGTGGCCCCCTCCTCAGGCCATTTAAGGCCCCGGGACCCCATCCCCGGGGCCGGCCTTTACGGTTTTTTTATTTTTATTTATTTTGTTTTGGGGAGGGGGGCTGCGTGGCCCCCCTCCCAGGCCAATAATAGCCCCGGGGACCCCATCCCCCGGGGCCTGGCCACTGGTTGGGGTCCGTGGGGGGACCCCCAACCCCCCCACGGACCCTGCCGGCTCCCCGCCTCCTGCGGGAGCCGGCATTGCTTTTCCACATGGGGAGCTGCTGACATGCAGCTCCCCGTGTGGAAAGCTAATGTGCTTTGGATATTGGAAGAGAGAGCAGGTTTCCCTGCTCTCTCTGCCAATATCCAAAGCAGTTTGCAATGACAGGATGGGAGCCGCGAGGCTCCCGTCCTGTCATTGCAAACAACAGTGTCCCGGGGGTGAGCACCCCGGGACACTGCAGGAGCCGGCCCTGGGGGGTGGTGGTCCCCAGGGCCATCACAGGCTCCAGGAGGGGGGCCGCGCGGCCCCCCTCCTAACATTGGCAAAGCCCCGGGGAGGTGGTGGTCCCCAGGGCTTCGGGGGTCCGAAACGGACCCCCACATTTGTTTAATTAGTGCCCTGGGGAGGTGGCGGTCCCCGGGGCGTGTGGGGGGGCATGAGCCCCCCCGCACAGGTTAATTTATTTAAAAAAAAGAAGCCCCGGGGGGTGGTGGTCCACGGGGCTGCGGGAGGGCCCAGAGCCCTCCCGCACCATTTTGTTTTACAAAGCCCCGGGGGGTGGCGGTCCCCGGGGCTTGGGGGGGCCTTAGAGGCCCCCCCATATAAATATACATTAACCCCGCATGCCCCCGGGACTTGGCCCACCCGGGGGCCAATTAACCACGAAGCGCCGGAGTCCGCGCTTTTTTTTTTTTTTTTCCGGCAGGATCCGCGCACCCAGCGCGTTTTTTGCCCTGGGGTCCTTATAGGACCCCCTGAGCAGGCCTAGGGGGTCAGGGTGTTTCTACCCTGCCCCCTTTTTGCGTTTTACGCAGTTGTTTTACTGAGGAACAAGATGGCTGCCAACACTTCCTGGTTTGGAGTGTTGACAGCCAATTACCATGCAGCTCGTGGTCGGGAGGGTGCGCGGATCCTCCGTGCCTCTAAATATCGAAACTTTTATTTTGGATTTTCTCAGCAACTACTGAACGGATTTACACCATTTTTAAAAAGGGTGCTTTCTGAACCAAGCACTACCTTTTTGCCAAATTTGGTGTAATTCCGTTCAGCAGTTTTGCTGTAGCCTTGCATAAATTTTCCTATGGGAAAACGATTTTTTCACTCTTATTTTTTGAATTTCTCCGCAACTACTGAACGGATTTACACCATTTAAAAAAAGGTCGCTTTCTGAACCAAGCGCTACCTTTTGCAAAATTTGGTGTAATTCCGTTCAGCAGTTTTGCTGTAGCCTTGCATAAATTTTCCTATGGGAAATCGATTTTTCACTCTTATTTTTTGAATTTCTCCGCAACTACTGAACGGATTTACACCATTTAAAAAAAAGGTCGCTTTCTGAACCAAGCGCTACCTTTTTGCAAAATTTGGTGTAATTCCGTTCAGCAGTTCGGGCTGTAGCCGTGGCTAAAATTTCCTATGGGAATTAACATGGAAAAAACGGAGAAAACGCGTTTTGTGACCCCCCTTTTTTCTCGGCCCCCGCTTGACGAATCAGCCCGAGACTTGCAGGGTAGGAGCGGTGCGGAGCGCCCCAACAAGTTGGAAGCTTTCGCGAAGATTCGTCAACCGGCGCAAGAGTTATTTTAAATAGAATGTTGCGGATTTCCTATGGATAAAGGTCCTAACTATAACTATCTACTGGCGACCGCCAGTAGATAATATATATATATATATATATATATATATATATATTCACTATTTCTATGCCGTTTTAAGTTGGGAGATTAAGTCCCCTTGAATCCTGAGGGTCCCTGGGGTCCAACTAGCCCACTAGGTACCTCCAGTAAGCGCCACAGAGCTGCGTTGCACAGAGGTGTAAAAAGGGGCGTGTCCTGGACCACCTCTCTGCAACGCAGGCCTGTGGCGCTTACTGGAGGTACCTGGTGGCCTAGTTGGCCCCCAGGGGCCCTCAGGATTGAAGGGGTATTAATTCCCCAACTTAAAACGCACCACAGGGCGTGTTTCCACACGTCACCTCAGGCCCCGCCCCCTCCCTTCACCACTGTGCAAACGCGCCCCGTGGCACGTTTTAAGTTGGGGGATAAAGTCCCCTTGAATCCTGAGGGTACCTGGGGTCCAACTAGCCCACGTGGTACCTCCAGTAAGCGCCACAGAGCTGCATTGCAGAGAGGTGTAAAAAGGGGCGTGGCCTGGACCACCTCTCTGCAACGCAGGCCTGTGGCGCTTACTGGAGATACCTGGTGGGCTAGTTGTCCCCCAGGGGCCCTCAGGATTGAAGAGGAATTAATTCCCCAACTTAAAACGCGCCACAGGGCGTGTTTGCACACATGTCACCCCAGGCCCCGCCCCCTCCCTTCACCGCTGTGCAAACATGCCCGTGGCGTGTTTTGAGTTGGGGGATTAAGTCCCCTTGAATCCTGAGGGTCCCTGGGGTCCAACTAGCCCACCAGGTACCTCCAGTAAGCGCCACAGAGCTGCGTTGCAGAGAGGTGTAAAAAGGGGCGTGGCCTCTGAACACCTCTGTGCAAGGCAGCTCCCTGGCACATACTGGAGGTACCTGGTGGGCTAGTTGGCCCCCAGGGACCCTCAGTATTCAAGGGGAATTAATTCCCCAACTTACAACGCGCCAGCTGAACTAACTATAACGGGAGAATTTCTATGGTTTTGTACGAATGAAATGTCCAACTAACTATAACTGTCCCTAAAACCTATGGTTTTTTCAGTGAATTTCAAAGGTTTTTTAAATGCTAATTTCTAACTATAACGTGTCTGAAACCTATGGTTTTTTCAGTAAATTTCAAAGGTTTTTTAAATGCTAGTTTCTAACTATGCCTACAGAGGTAGGACATGTGAAGAAAGAAGAAAAAACGCACAGAAAGAAGCAAAAGAAATGCAGAAAGAAGCAACAGAAGTCCACAAAGACGAAGAAAAGAGCAGGAAGAAGCAAGACATGTGCAGAAAGCACCATCAGAGGAGCAGAAAGAGACCTTGTTGCAAAATCATCCTGTGCCCACAACTTTTTCAGACGGGTACTGGTGGTAACTGACTCGGACTAACCAGATCTAGAGCCAGTGCTATGCTAAAAGACACTTAGAATACAGTGAAAACACCTACATACACTAGGGAACACTATGCGTTGGGGTACCCCTGTGATTAGCATGACCTCCTCTGTAAGGCCCTTGTACATAATAGGGCAGGGGGATTAAAACTTCCTCTTAAAACGCGCCACGGGGCGCGTTTGCACAGTGGTGAAGGGAGGGGGGGGGCCTGAGGTGACATGTGTGCAAACAAGCCCTGTGGCCGTTTTAAGTTGGGAGATTAAGTCCCCTTGAATCCTGAGGGTCCCTGGGGTCCAACTAGCCCACTAGGTAACCCAGTAAGCGCCACAGAGCTGCGTTGCACAGAGGTGTAAAAAGGGGCGTGGCCTGGACCACCTCTCTGCAACGCAGGCCTGTGGTGCTTACTGGAGGTACCTGGTGGCCTAGTTGGCCCCCAGGGGCCCTCAGGATTGAAGGGGTATTAATTCCCCAACTTAAAACGCGCCACAGGGCGTGTTTCCACACGTCACCTCAGGCCCCGCCCCCTCCCTTCACCACTGTGCAAACGCGCCCGGTGGCACGTTTTAAGTTGGGGGATAAAGTCCCCTTGAATCCTGAGGGTACCTGGGGTCCAACTAGCCCACGAGGTACCTCCAGTAAGCGCCACAGAGCTGCGTTGCAGAGAGGTGTAAAAAGGGGCGTGGCCTGGACCACCTCTCTGCAACGCAGGCCTGTGGCGCTTACTGGAGATACCTGGTGGGCTAGTTGTCCCACAGGGGCCCTCAGGATTGAAGAGGAATTAATTCCCCACCTTAAAACGCGCCACAGGGCGTGTTTGCACACATGTCACCTCAGGCCCGCCCCCTCCCTTCACCGCTGTGCAAACGCGCCCCGTGGCGTGTTTTGTGTTGGGGATTAAGTCCCCTTGAATCCTGAGGGTCCCTGGGGTCCAACTAGCCCACCAGGTACCTCCAGTAAGCGCCACAGAGCTGCGTTGCAGAGAGGTGTAAAAAGGGGCGTGGCCTCTGAACACCTCTGGGCAAGGCAGCTCCCTGGCACATACTGGAGGTACCTGGCGGGCTAGTTGGCCCCCAGGGACCCTCAGTATTCAAGGGGAATTAATTCCCCAACTTACAACGTGCCAGGGGGCGCGTTTGCACAGTGGTGAAGGGAGGGGGCGGGCCTGAGGTGACATGTGTGCAAACACACCCTGTGGCGCGTTTTAAGTTGGGGAATTAATTCCTCTTCAATCCTGAGGGTCCCTGGGGGCCAACTAGCCCACCAGGTATCTCCAGTAAGCACCACTGCGCTGCATTGCAGAGAGGTGGCCCAGGCCACGCCTCTTTTTACACCACTCTGCAACGCAGCTCTGTGGCGCTTACTGGAGGTAAGTGGTGGGCTAGTTGGAACCCAGGGACCCTCAGGATTGAAGAGGAATTAATTCCCCAACTTAAAACGCGCCACAGGGCGTGTTTGCACACCTGTCACCTCAGGCCCCGCCCCCTCCCTTCACCACTGTGCAAACGCGCACCGTGTCACGTTTTAAGTTGGGAGATTAAGTCCCCATGAATCCTGAGGTCCCTGGGGTCCAACTAGCCCACCAGGTACCTTCCAGTAAGCGCCACAGAGCTGCGTTGCAGAGAGGTGTAAAAGGGGCGTGGCCTCTGAACACCTCTCTGCAACGCAGCTCCCTGGCGCATACTGGAGGTACCTGGTGGGCTAGTTGGCCCCAGGGCCCTCAGTATTCAAGGGGAATTAATTCCCAACTTTAAACACGCCAGGGGCGCGTTTGCTGAGTGTTGCAGGGAGGGAGCGGGGCCTAGCCGCGATGCCGGCTTTTTTTTGTTTTTTTTTTAAGAAGGAGGGCTGTGTGGCCCCCCTCCCAGGCCACTTCTGGCCCCAGGGACCCCATCCCCCAGGGCCTGGCCATCCTTTTTTATTTTTTTTTTGTGAGGGGGGCCGCGTGACCCCCCTCCTCAGGCCAAATATGGCCCCGGGGTCCCCATCCCCCGGGGCCTGGCTTCTCCTTTTTTTTTTTTTTATACACAGGGGAGGGGGGCCGCGTGGCCCCCCTCCCGGGCCACTTCTAGCCCCGGGGACCTGGCCTCCCGTTGGGGACCGTGGGGGGAGCCCCAATGCCCCCACAGTCCCTGCCGGCTCCCTGCTAACATGCAGCTCCCCGTGTGGAAAAGCAATCTGCTTTGCTTCATTGAAGCGAGAGCAGGTTTCCCTGCTCTCGCTTCAATGAAGCAAAGCAGTTTGCAATGACAGGGCGGGACCCGCGAGGCTCCTGCCCTGTCATTGCAAACAGCAGTGTCCCGGGGGTGGGCACCCCGGGACACTGCAGGAGCTGGCCCTGGGGGGTGGTGGTCCCCAGGGCCATCACAGGCTCCAGGAGGGGGGCCGCGCGGCCCCCCTCCCAACATTGGCAAAGCCCCGGGGAGGTGGTGGTCCCCGGGGCTCGGGGGTCCGTAACGGACCCCTGAATTTACATAGTTAGTGCCCCGGGGAGGTGGCGGTCCCTGGGGCATGTGGGGGGGCTTGAGCCCCCCCACAAAGGTTCTTTATTTACAAAAAAAACAAGCCCCGGGGGGTGGGGGTCCCCGGGGCTGCGGGGGGGCCATGTGCCCCCGCAAATATTCAAGAAAGCCCCAGGGGGGGTGGTCCCTGGGGCTTGGGGGGGCCTTGGAGGACCCCCCACCCATTTAAAATACAAGCCCCGGGGGTGGCGGTCCCCGGGGCTGCGGGGGGCCATCTGGCCCCCGCAAATAGTAAAGAAAGCCCCGGGGGTGGCGGTCCCCGGGGCTGGGGGGCCCCCTTGGGCCCCCCATTCACAATATAAACATTGCCCCCGGGACTTGGCCCACCCGGGGGCTAAATAATAACGAAGCGCTGGAGCCCGCGCTTCGTTTTTTTTAGTTTCGCGGCCGGATCCGCGGATCCGGCGCGCATTTTGCCGATTTTTTTTTTTTTTTAAATGCTTTTTTGGGCCCTGGGGGTCCTTGTGGGACCCCCTAAGCAGGCCTAGGGGGTCAGGGTGTTTCTACCCTGCCCCCTTTTCTTGTTTTACGCGATTGTTTTTCTGTTTTCTTGTGACTTGGTTCTACCGAGTCACAAGATGGCTGCCAACACTTCCTGGTTTGGAGTGTTGACAGCCAATTAGAATAAAGCTCATGGTCGGGAGGGTGCGCGGATCCACTGTGCCTCTAAATATCGAAACTTTTATTTTTGATTTTCTCAGCAACTACTGAACAGATTTACACCATTTAAGAAAAAGAGTTCTTTCTCTAACAAGGGCTACCTTTGTGCCAAATTTGGTGTAATTCCGTTCAGCAGTACCAGCTGTAGCTGTGTCTAAAGTTTCCTATGGGAAATGCATTTTTCGACCTCTTTTTTTTAAATTTCTCAGGAACTACTGAACGGATTTACACCATTTAACAAAAAGGTCTCTTTCTGAAACAAGGGCTACCTTTTTGCAAATTTGGTGTAATTCCGTTCAGCAGTTCGGGCTGTAGCCGTGTCTAAAGTTCCCTATGGAAATTAACATCGAGAAAACACGTTTTGGGACCCCCTTTTTTCTCGGCCCCCGCTTGTCGAATCACCCCGAAACTTTCAAGACAGGAGCTGACCGGAGCAAGCTACGAGTTTTGAAAATTTCGCGAAGATTCATCAACCGGCGCCAAAGATATTGAGAAAACAAAAAACGAGTTTCCTCTGGAAACTAGGTCCTAACTATAACTATCTACTGGCGACCGCCAGTAGATAATATATATATATATATCCACACGCCTGCCTCAGGATACAGACAGGCTCCAGCACGCTCGGGTTCACAGGAAAACGGCTTTATTAACTTACAAAAAACAGGTAACGCATTTCAACAGCCGCAGCTGTCTTTGTCAAACCTTCTGTAGTCGCCATTAGTACTTTCTTTTATACATGTTCCCGGAGACGTCAACAAAATTAAAGTGACAGTCCAACATTACATACCTTAAAGTGACAAGTGCTCTTTGATGTCAACTATCATTGGTGTTAATCAACAGGCACCTGCCACCAACACAATGTTAAATATAGCATTAGAATCAAATATAATAGATTCATCCAAGATGGTCAAGGTCAACCATGGAGGGGTCACATCAATGATCCATTAAGAAATCACCCTCACAATAAATCTAAAAAAGACTATAGCAATATATATATATATCTATATGGTGTGCTGATCACCGTGATCAGCTTATAACCAACGAGTATTACAGTATCTATTTTGCTGAAAAGTAAAACCACAGGTGTGTTACTTTCCAAATAATGCAACTTGGATAGGATAGATGCACCAGTTAAAAAGATGTTGCACATAACACTGTTTAGCAACGTGCGTCACAGTGTAAACACTTCTTTTTCTCTCCATAGACTTCCATAAATAAATAGTACACTTTTAATTTTGTAAATCTTTTGGTAAGTAATAGTATTCGCCTGCTATGTGGCCATGTACAAGTGAATACTTATAAACCATCAGTGACTGTTATGCCTGGAGCACATTGCATGCACTGTGAAAGCCATGTCTCACTGTAAAGTAATAAGAATAGTCCCGAATGCTCCAGATGGCCACTGTTTTTTTCTCCATTTTCTATTGGAGATGGAGCACCTTATCCTGAAGATCGGATCGCCTGATATCCATATTTAAATACTCTTGGTGTGGGAAAGCCTTTACAGTTTCCCAACTCGTTAAGATGTCTTTCACTTTTTTCCATGTGTTTCTAGGTAATCATGCTTGTTTATTTTTGTTTCACGCATCTGCGCGATGTAGCTGTACTTCGCCGCACCCAGAAATGCCAGCATTGCAGCCACAAACCAACCCAATCTTGTAAAATGGCTGCCGGTATACACCTCCTTCCTAGAGGAGATAGGTGTACTCAGGGTCGGATTGGGATCACAATTTGGCCCGGGCACTGACGAAAAAAGTGGCCCACATTCGCGGGGCGTGGCCCACATTCACGGGGCGGGGCCCACATTCGCGGGGCGGGGCCCACATTCATGGGCGTTCCCTTTCATGAAACACACAAGGAATGTAAGTGGGAGGATATTGTTCTTGGGAAGGACACAGGGCCAAGGTGACAATGTCCTACAAGCTGAACAACTGAAAAACAGCGAGGCCCCTTTCTATTACAAAATTATTCCCCAGCCCTCCAGGGCAGGAGCACCTGAAAAACAGCGAAGCCCCTTTCTATTACAAAACTATTCCACAGCCTTCCAGCGCAGGAGCACCTGAAAAACACCGAGGCCCCTTTCTCCTAAAAAATTATTCCCCAGCCCTCCAGGGCAGGAGCACCTGAAAAACAGCGAGGCCCCTCTCTATTAAAAAAATATTCCCCGGCCCTCCAGGGCAGGAGCACCTAATAAACAGGAGGCCGCTTTCTATTACAAAATTATTTCCCAGCCCTCCAGCGCAGGAGCACCTGAAAAACAGCGAGGCCCCTTTCTCCTAAAAAATTATTCCCCAGCCCTCCAGGGCAGAAGCACCTGAAAAGCAGGGAGGCCCCTTTCTCTTCAAAAATTATTCCCCAGCCCTCCAGGGCAGGAGCACCTGAAAAGCAGCGAGGCCCCTTTCTCTTCAAAAATTATTCCCCAGCCCTCCAGGGCAGGAGCACCTGAAAAGCAGCGAGGCCCCTTTCTATTCAAAAATTATTCCCCAGCCCTCCAGGGCAGGAGTACCTGAAAAACAGCGAGGCCCCTTTCTCTTCAAAAATTATTCCCCAGCCCTCCAGGGCAGGAGCACCTGAAAAGCATTGAGGCCCCTTTCTCTTCAAAAATTATCCCCCAGCCCTCCAGGGCAGAAGCACCTGAAAAGCAGCGAGGCCCCTTTCTCTTCACAAATTATTCCCCAGCCCTCCAGCACAGGAGCACCTTAAAAACAGTGAGGCCCCAGCTATTTGTAAATTACTCAGCCCTCCCCAGCCCTTCACTGCCTCGGGGCAATGGCCTGGCAGGAGAGGGAATAAAGCAAAAAACACAGCTGCTGGGCCATCCATGGGGGTGGGAGGGAGGCTAAGGTGAAGATGGTGCCAGTTCCCAACATTACCTGGCCCCCACAGCGAGACCCATTCTTCCTCGCCCACTATGCCCTGAATGAGAAGGGCTGTGGGTGAGGTGTTAATGTAAATACTGTTTCAGGGCTGCGTGGGCCCCAGGGGGGCCGAGGTGAAAATGGCTCAATGGCCTGAGCAACACCTGGCCCCCTGGGAGGCCGATTCTGGCACACAATCACCCCTCCCCAGCCCACCATCACCGTGATTGCTTGGCAGGGCAGGGGGTCAAGGAGAGGCCACAGCTGATCATCGCTGAACGGCCGCACAGCGAGGCTGCTTTCCTCTCCCTGTCCAGTGCTCTCTGTGGACTGGGAAAGGGGGAAAAACGGCCCACAGAGGGCACTGAGACACCGGCCCTTCCGCCAATGCCTGAGTGCCCTCATTACCAATCCGTCCCTGGGTGTACTGCCGGGCACGACAGCGCAGGTTCTTCCAATGCTGCGCAGCTTGTTCACCAACCTTCCCCTGCATGCAGAGGACACCACGCACGTCAACCTACCCATTCTGCTGCTCCATTCTTATGCGGTCCTACAGTCGTAGACCTTCTACAGAACTCTGTAGGCACCCCATTTCATAATGAAACGGATGGGCCCACTGAGCACACCATAAGCCAACGCATCGTTAACACACCTATTTAATCCATATACACAAGGTGGAACACTACAGGTGGTCTATAAAAACACAATAGTAAAGAAAGAAATACATAATTAAGTTACAAATTGGAATGTTACAGGTGAACATGCCAAACAATAATCATTAAGAAGTAGATAGACATTTGAGTGCAAAAACGTCAGTAATTAGCATTACTAGCCAGTGACTTTCGATAGGGCAAGCACAAAGGGCCGTCAGATTAGTACCATGTATCCATGCTGTAAAAGACAATTATATGGGGCACAAAATAGCTACCAATTTGAGCATTATAGGTGAAAAGTATTACCCAATTAAAAAATATGTTGCTATACCATCACCCACAAATCTTTTATACTTAAAGACTACATTGCTCAATCCAGATACTGAAATGCCATAGTCAAGCATGTGATGTGCCGCAATGGGATATTTACCCCTGATGTCAAAATCCATGTCTGGGAAACATCCAAAGTAAGAAGACGCTGTTAGGCGTGTAGATACTGTGAGTACCATTTAAGTACCCAAGTCACTGAAATAGAAAGAGGACAAAGAGTTCGACGCCCCAATGCAAACAGCCACAAAGCGTCGCCATGATGTAAAAACTGGAGAATTATGCCATAAATGCAAAACATGGAATAGTGCATCGATAGTCAAACCATACTGCCTATTCAGTGAGTGCACAGATTCATACTAACAATCAATCACATAGGCCCCTGATATAAAGTGTAAGCATACAAACCAAGTCTGTATTACCTCATTATAAGCCGTACGTAGAACATGCACTACCCAGTGATCGAGTCCTGCTGTTATGTTATTGGCCCAATCCCAAGAATTAACCAATGATAGATGTCAAAATTGTGACTATGAACTCAGAAAGACAAACAAGGAACACACCTCCTAACTATATACATAGGCAGTAAAGAGGAATGGTCAGTGCACCGAATTGCAAATAAAGTTACTATATATTATGTGATTAAAAAGTGCTAATTTAAAAAGCAACATTTAATACAAGTGGGAATAAGGCCAAAAAGCACAGTAGTTCCCATAAGCCAAACATGTAATGGTAAGACAGCATTCAAACCAAAGTATATTAATCACAAATAATGTAGAACTATAACTATTGGAGTTACACCGCTAACCCAGTGAGGCTAGGTTAAACAGTCTCCACAAAGGTGGCCAAGTAAAAATAAAAATCAGTTCCCCAATATTGTAGTCAAGGAAAGGAAAGCTCAGATGTGAGTAGGGAGGAAAGGGAAATGGGAAGAAAAGAATAAAGGTAGGAAATGTACAATGTATGATGAGTGGTCTAAACATTATAGTGGTGTCAGATAAAGATAGTTTGTTATACTACTTCAAAGAAAAACTTTTCCGTCATAGGAAGAATCTGACACATCACACTAGTAATTGCCACAATACAAACGATGACGTGAAACAACAAGTCATTAATCCTAATAACCCTACAATCATGTAAGAAAAGTCTGACCATGTAGCACAGTATGGTATATTGGTATTGGATTTATATAAACACCAGATTAGTGAAACATTGAGATTGTTAGCGTACAGACAGGAAATTGTGCAATTCTCTATCAATGTTCAAGCCATGATCTACAGCTCTTAATCAGATCATCCATTTGGCCTCTTGCTGGTGCAGTAAAGCTACTCTATTACCACCTCGATGAGGCATGTTGACCATTTCTACGGCATGATATTTGATCCTTATGCTGTCATCATTGGTATGCACCATTTTGTAGTGGGCAGCCAAGGGATATTTTATGTCGCTATTACGGATAGCACGAATGTGCTCCTGTATCCTCTCTCTAAAACATCTAATTGTACTGCTTATATACATGAGAGAAAAATGGCAAATGATAACAAAAATCAAAAATTTGGTGCCACAATTGATAAAGTGATGAATGGAGTAGACGGCACTGTTGTTATATTGAAATTTGGTTGTTTTAGCCGAAGGAAAGGGACAGACATTACATTTTCCACACTTAAAAAGCCAGTGGTTTGGGCCGCAACCAAGTGGTGGAAATGGCAGCTGACTCAGGTGGTAGGAAACTGTGACATACTTTATCATGTATAGTCTTGGCCTTCTGATAAACAATACTGGACTTTGCAGAATTGTTTCCAAAATTAGAGTGAATGGTAATAATGTGCCAATGTCTGCACATGATATTATATACATCACTACTACTGCTGTTAAAACAAGTGAAAAGTGCAGGATGACACTTTTTTTTTAACTTGTTCCGAGTTACCAACAAGGAAGAACATTACACTTTATAGATGCGTTTCCTCCTTTACCAATACAGTCTGGTGTGTAACCCCTATCCAAGTACCTCTTTTCCAAAATCCCATGTTCATATTGAAATTTGTCATCTTCACTGCAATTATGCCATAGGCGAACCATCTCCCGAAAGGGGATGAACTTGATCTGGTGTTGGGGTGTGCACTGGTAGCATGTAGAACTGCATTGCAAGAAGTGGGTTTCCTATACAAGCTGGAAGTAATGCACGAGTTGTGTGTATAAATAGTATCTTCCAGAAATTCTGTGGACGTTTTGCTGAAATGTGATATAAAGCGTAGATTGTACTCATCATTCAAGTACTCAAACAACTCTTCAAAGGAAGCCTCAGATCCTGTCCATATCAGAAATATATTGTCAAAGTACCTGCCCCAAAACAAGATGCTATCAGTTAGGGAAGGTACACATGAGTTCTAGAGATGGAATTTCTGAAAATACCCAATGTACAAATTTGCATACGAAGGAGGAAATCTACTCCCAAGGTTTGATTGTACCATTTCTGGTCATGTAAGATGATATTATTTTCCAGCACCAAAAGAATCATATTGAGTAACATCTCCATATGATCAATAAGTGTGGCTTTTCTATTGCCGAGAAAATGTTGGACTGCTGCAAGACCTTTGTCTATTGGAATACAGGAATATAATCAATTTACAACCAAGATTGCAAAAGTCATATCTGTTGTCCATTCCAAATCGGCAAGTTTATTGAGCATGTCTTGTGTGTCTTGTAGATACAAGGGCAAGGTGGCCACATACGGTTGTAAGAACTGGTCGATAAATTCAGACATTTTCTCAGTTGGTGAGTTGATGCCCTGATACACTGAAAAGCACATGACACTGACTGCCAGCCACAGTGGAGGTGAATGCAATTTGCAGAGCCCACATTGGACGAGGGGCTTAGCAAGTGGATGAGTTGTGGACAGGAGCATGTTGACAACATGTGCAGGAACAGTTCTGGTACATCCTTCTCTGCTGTGGTGTTTGGGTCACAGGGCCATGATTCTAGTAGTGACAGTGTGCAAAAGTCCTACTAATGACAGCCCTCTATATTGCTCTGCCCCGCAATTCCTCTCAACATTACTTTAACAATCCCTACTCCTCCTCTATCTGATGCTGGTGGGACAAACTCCTGCACTCCTGGTGAAGTCCCTCATGTTGTGCGGCCTCCTCCTCTCTAATCAGTCATGAGAACTTGTGGTGCAAGGCCATAGCCACGGAGGCAGAGCAGGAGGGGCTGGGCCAGCCCATATTTGTGTGTGCCCTCCACCAAACAATACAGGCTTTGCTGGTGATTTTTGTCGAATTAAATATATGATTTTGTTTGGGCCCACTACACGCTGCTCTTCTTAGCTTGACTGGTGACTATGGCTCATGGGAGGAATATATCTCTTTACAATGAATGCGCTACAATGCATTCCATTACAACGGGGTCGTTACAACGACTGCGTTGTTACAACGCGAACCATCACATCGCAAGTCGTTACAAAGACTTGCTGTAGGGGGCGCGCTGGACTTAGGAATAGTATAATTTACTATTACTACTCCAGTTTGTGCATCAGCAGGGAAGGTGTTGGATTGTGAATCCAACACCTTCAGCCCCCTACAGCAAGTCATTATAACGACTTGCAATGTAATGGTTCGAGTTGTAACAACGCGGTTGTTGTAAGGACCGCGTTGTAATGGAATGCGTCATGGCGCATTAGCTGTAAACAATGTCTCCCCGGTGGGAGCAGTCTAACGGTATAGTGGAGGAGACTGCTTTCAAGCTGTGGGACGGACATTCCCTTAGCAGAAAAAATGGTAAAATTAACTGACAAACGAAGTAAAGGAGGGGCTGGGGGGCATGTTCTCCCTCATTCGACCATTCTAGAGCATTTTGGTGCTCCGTGTTAGTGGCTGGACTCTGGTAGGAGTAGTGAGTAGGATATGTTTCCTTGATGGAATAAAGCTTTTCAAATTCTTCAATCCTTACTTTAGGCTGTACAAAATAATCATTGTGGGTTGTTGTAGATTTCTGGCATTAGCTATGATGTTCCAAAAGGATTTTGAGTACCTGGCTCTCACTGTGGTGACAAGGATCATCCCACATGTTAGAAATGGGGGTCTCTAGTTGGCAGAGGTAGGTACCTTTGTCCAAATAGGGACCCTTGCTTCTAGTCAGGGTAAGGGGGAAACACACTCTAGATAACCCTTCTCACCCCCTTGGTAGCTTGGCACGAGCAGACAGGCTTATCCCAAAGGCAATGTGTAAAGTATTTGTACCAACACTCACAGTAACACAGTGAAAACACCACAAATGGACACCACACCAGTTTAGAAAAATAAAGTATCTTTATCTAAGCTAAACAAGATCAGAACGACAAAAATCCAACATACAGATACTCAGTAAAATGTCTTTAAAAAGGACGTAGCAAAAATAAGCTTGTAGAAATCAAATAGCACCAACTGGGGCTATCACAACGTCAGGACAATACAAAATCCAAAGTACGGCGCCGCCCGCGAGGATCGCGGCGCCGGGCGCGGATTCACACAGACCCCCAAACAGACAGTACCTTGAAAAACGATCTCGGTGACAATGCACGGCGTCGAAGATGGCCGATGTCGGCTCCGGTGATGATGCGACGTCGGCACGTTTCTCGAGTCACTCTCGGCGGTTATTGGCGCCACGATAACAAGATGCAGGTGCTAGCGAAGACGGAGTCGATGCGAGCGCTGGCGTCGGGCACGGCCGATCACAGCTGGCGGCGGCGGCGGTCGTAGGGCATCGGAGCTGCGGAGCAGGCCGGGCGCTGCGTTGTTCACTTCACGAGCGGCTCCCCGGGCCTCGGTGCAGGTTGCGGCGTCACAGCGGCGGCGACGGCGTCGGAAACAGGATTTCTTACTTCTCTTGGGTTTCTTCCAGCTCCCAACAGCAGAGACAACCTCCAGAGGCCCAACACAGTTACAGGCACCTCCTGGCAGGTCAGAACTCCCAGCAAGGAAGTTCAGGGGAGCTGGGGGGGTGAAGTCCTTTTGTTCCTGGGACTTCAAAACAGGAGGCAAGCTCTTCTTCAAGCCATTGGAGACTTCCCTCAAGCAGGGGACACAGCAGACAGCAAAGTCCTTCTCCTTTCTTTGGCAGAAACAGCAACTGCAGGCCAACCCCAGACAAACAGCAAGGGCAGTAGTTCTCCTCAGTTTCTCCAGCTCTTCTCCTCAGCAAAGGTTCCTCTTGATTCCAAAAGTAATCTAACGTTCAGGGGTTTTAGGTCTGATACTTATACCCCAAAATGTCTTTGATCCCTTTGTGCAAGGGGCTCTGAGCCCAGTCCAAACCAGTTCTGGGGGCACTTCTGCCAGTGCACAACAACTAAGGGTGGGCGTAGTTCGCGAAGTAATGCTTCGCGAAGCTACGCAAAGTGCAGTTCGCGCTACGCAAGCTTCGCGTAGCACTACGCGAACTGCGTAGCGCACTGTTCGCAATGATTGCACAGTGCCGGATGCTTGTCCGCACTGTGCAATCATTGAAAACGGCAACTTGCACAGTGCGAGCTGTCTTTACTGCCGCTCGAGTAGATTTTTACTCGAGCGGCAGCTTTCTCAACGCGGACTGGTAGTTTCTCATCGCGAGCGGTCGCAAGCATACGCGACCACTCGCAATGAGAAACCTGACCTCCCCGCGTTGAGAATCTCGCCGGAGGTTTATTTTCCACGCTCGCGATCGGCAACTTGATGTTGCTGATCGCGAACGAGGAAAAAGTCTCGCCGGGATGTCATTTTGCTTGCTCGCGGTCGCCAACTTGACGTTGAGGACCGCGAGCAAGCAAAAAATGACCGCGGCACTACGCTACGCTACGCTACGCGTGTTCGCACTGTGCTACGTGCAATTCGCGTTGTGCGAAGTAGCGCAAACTTCGCAAACTACGCGAGCGTAGCGTAGCACTTCGCCCAGGGTTAACAACAACATCATTTGTCAGTGTGGGCCTTGGTCCCAGACACACCACACGGGGGCGGAGCCAGCATTGTGGAAGGCAGGCACAGCCCTATTCAGGTACAGGTGCTACTCCTCCCACCACTCCAAATGCAGATCAGGCCTATTCAGCTCAGGGCTGGGTCATCCAGGAAGGGCCAGGCACACCTCAACCCCCCCAGAGGCTGTCTACAGGGAATGCACATCCTCTGTCTCTGTCACACTGAAACCAGACAGTCAATCCACAGACAGGCAGAGGCACACAGAAAGGTTGAACAAGAAAATAGCCACTTTCTAAAAGTGCTATTTTCAAACACATTATTTAAAAACCATCTTCACTAAAAGATGTGTTATTAAATTCTGAGTTCAGGGATACCAGACTCCAAATTTCTATCTTATTCCTATGGGAAGATATGTTTGTAAAATGTTACAAAGCATTCCCCATTCTGTCCTATGGGCAAGATAGCCTTTCAATAGTGAAAAACGAAATTGGCAGTATTTCACTATCAGGACATGCTACACACACCAGTACATGTCCTACCTTTCACATACACTGCACCCTGCCCAGGGGGGTACCTTGGGCCTACCATAGGGGTGTCCTATGTGTAAGAAAAGGGAAGGGTATGGCCTGGCAAGTGGGTGCACTTGCCAAGTCGACATGGCAGTTAACAAACTACGCACAGGCACTGCGGTGGCAGGCCTGAGACATCTTTTCAGGGCTACTCATGTGGGTGGCACAATCAGTGCTGCAAGCCCACTAGTAGCATTTGAGTTACCAGCCCTGGCACACTCAGTGCACTTTACTAGGGAACTACTGGTAACACAAATATGCCAATCATGGATAACCAATCACAATAATAATTTACACAGGGAGCACTTGCACTTTGACACTGATCAGCAGTGGCACAGTGCCCAAAACATCTAAGCCAGCAAAAACGAAATCCAGTGCCAAAAACTCTCCACAGCGGCTGACCACAGGTTCAGCACATCAATCCCTGTATATACAATTGTAAAGAGTCCTGTGCAAAACGCCTCCGGAGCCCGCCGCAGTTGGGCTCCACTGGAATCCAGAAAAGATCAATTTGTCAAATGTGGAAGGTGCACCAGGAATGAAGTCACAGTCTTATGTGTAAGTCCATCAAATTTCTTTAATTTTCATCATAATAAAAATTGGACATCAGCCAACACGTTTCGTTCCTATGCAAGGAACTTCTTCAGGGCTATATATAATAAGTGGAAATTCTCCAAACGCTTTCCTGGTGTAATCTCGGATAAATTAGGCGAGTAATGCGAGAAGGAGCCCCACAATGAAGGTTCAGGTAAACAAAATCCAGCCCTTACGATCTGGACATTCTCCTTCTAAGCAACCGGCAGGTACGCCCGATAGTACTCACTACTATCGGGCGTACCTGCCGGTTGCTTATAAGGAGAATGTCCAGATCGTAAGGGCTGGATTTTGTTTACCTGAACCCTTATTGTGGGGCTCCTTCTCGCATTATTCGCCTAATTTATCCAAGATTACACCAGAGAAGCGTTTGGAGAATTTGGGAGAATTTCCACTTATTATATATAGCCCTGAAGAAGTTCCTTGCATAGGAACGAAACACGTTGGGTGATGTCCAATTGTTATTATGATGAAAAATAAAGAAATTTGATGGACTTACACATAAGACTGTGACTTCATTCCTGGTGCACCTTCCACATTTGACAAAAACGAAATCCAGCACAGCATCAAAAACACAGGAGATAAAGGCAAAAAGTCAGGGAAAACCACGCCAAGGATGCCAGGTCTAACACGTGTCCCCTCCAGCTGAAAAGTGGGGAGAACTACCCACCCTCTTGGGAGTTCTCATCACTAAGGCGGAAGAATCTGGACAGACCATCAGCATTGGCGTGTTCTGTACCAGGGCGGTGTTCCACCATAAAGTCCATTCCCTGTAGGGAGATGGACCACCTCAACAGTTTAGGATTCTCACCCCTCATCTGCATCAACCATCTGACGGGCCAGTGGTCTGTCTGAACCCGGAAGTGAGTCCCAAACAAGTAGGGCCTTAGCTTCTTCAGCGCCCAGACCACAGCAAAAGCTTCCCTTTCAATTGCACTCCATCTCTGTTCCCTGTGAAGTAGCCTCCTACTGATGAAAGCTACAGGTTGGTCCAAGCCCTCGTCGTTCAACTGTGAGAGTACTGCTCCCACACCATGCTCTGAAGCATCTGTCTGCACAACAAACTCTTTGGAGAAATCAGGTGCCTTAAGCACGGGTGCCGTGCACATGGCAGATTTCAGGGCCTCAAAAGCGGTCTGGCAGGCGCCAGTACAGATCACCCTCTTGGGCTGCTTCCTTGAAGTCAGCTCTGTCAAGGGGGCAACAATGGTGCCATATCCCTTGACAAACCGTCTGTAGTATCCGGTGAGACCTAAAAAGGCTCTCACCTCTGTCTGGGTCTTGGGGGGCTCCCAAGCCAGAATGGTATCAATCTTCGCCTGTAGGGGCGCCACCTGGCCGCTCCCTACATGGTGTCCCAAATACACCACAGATCCCTGCCCTATCTGGCACTTACTCGCCTTGATAGTGAGGCCTGCCCTGTGCAGAGCCTTCAACACTTCGCAGAGGTGTTGCAAATGTTCCTCCCAACTGGAGCTGAACACAGCAATGTCAACCGTATAGGCGGCGCTTAATTCCTCCAACCCGGACAGTACCTGGTTGACCAGTCTCTGGAAGGTGGCAGGGGCGTTTTTCAACCCAAAGGGCATAACCCGGAACTGGTAGTGCCGCTCTGGTGTTGAAAACGCTGACCTCTCCTTGGCCCCCTCAGTTAAGGCAATCTGCCAGTACCCAGATGTTAAATCAAACGTACTGAGGTACCGGGCAGCTCCTAGCCGATCCACGAGCTCATCAGCTCTGGGAATGGGGTGTGCGTCAGTCTTGGTGACAGCATTGAGCCCGCGGTAGTCCACACAAAACCGAAGTTCTGGAGTGGCACCGGGTGCAGCAGCTTTTGGCACTAAGACCACTGGGCTAGCCCAGGGGCTGCTGGAGGGCTCTATCACCCCTAACGCCAACATCTTGGAAACTTCTTTCTTGATGCTGGCCCTGACCTTGTCAGCTACCCTGTAAAACTTCTGCTTCACAGGTAGACTGTCCCCAGTGTCCACATCATGGACGCACCAATTGGTGACTCCTGGTACCAGGGAGAACAGGGAGGCGAACTGTCCCAACTCCTGGCGACAGTCCCTCTGCTGTTCTGGAGTCAGAGTAGGAGAGAGGTTTACCCCATCCACTGACCCATCATGTTCCTTGGCCGACAGGAGGTCAGGAAGAGGCTCACTCTCCTCCTCCATTCCATCATCTGTCGCCAGGAGTATAGTTACCTCAGACCTCTCAAAGTGTGGTTTGAGGCGGTTCACGTGTAGGACCCTCAAAGGGTTCCTGGGAGACTGCAAGTCAACCAAATAGGTCACCTCACTCTTGCGCTCCACCACCTCATATGGACCAGTCCACTTGTCTTGGAGCGCGCAAGGCTCCACTAGTGCCATCACCCACACTTTCTTTCCAGGTTGAAATTCTACCAGAGTGGCATTCTGGTCGTACCATATTTTCATTTCTTCCTGGCTAGCCTCTAGGTTTGCCTGAGCGAGTTTCCTGAAGCATTGAGTCTGGTTTCTGAAGGCCAGCACATAGCTCAACACATCTTGTGGAGTCTTACCAGGAGTTCTCTCCCAACCCTCCTTCACCAGACTCAGAGGTCATCTCACAGGGTGACCGTACAGTAGTTCAAAGGGACTGAACCCTAGGGACTTCTGGGGTACCTCCCTGTAGGCAAACAGCAGGCATGGCAAAAAGACGTCCCACTTCCGTCTCATGGGTTCTGCAAGACCCTTGATCATGCCCTTCAGGGTTCGGTTGAATCTCTCAACCAACCCATTCCCTTGAGGATGGTAAGGAGTGGTGAACTTGTAAGCTACACTGCACTCCTCCCACAAAGATGTCATGTACTTCGAAATGAAATTTGTTCCTCGGTCAGAGACCACCTCTCTGGGGAACCCCACACGGGAAAAAACCCCATCAATGCACGGCCCACCACGGGGGCTGTGATTGTCCGGAGAGGGACAGCTTCCGGGTACCGGGTGGCATGGTCCACCAAGACCAAGATAAACTTGTTGCCTAAGGCTGTCTTGGGTTCCAGTGGCCCCACAATATCAATGCCCACCCACTCGAAAGGGGTGCTCACCACAGGAAAGGGTTGGAGGGGAGCCTTACACTTCCCTCCACTCTTGCCACTTGCCTGGCAAGTTGGACAAGATCTGCAATGGGTACCAACGTTCCTTCTCATTTGGGGCCAATAGAAGTGGGTGACAAGCCTCTGATAGGTCTTGTCGCACCCCAAATGTCCTGCTAGAGGTACGTCATGAGCCAGACCCAGTCGGAAGGTCCTGAAGCGCTCGGGTACCACCAGCACACGGGCTGCACCGGGCTCAGCGACCTTAGGCTCACTATATAGTAATCCATCTTCCCAGTAAATCAGATGTGATCCGGACTGATCACCTGCTGCCTGGTCTGCAGCCTGTTGCCGCATACCAACAAGAGTAGGGCACTCCATCTGCTCTTTGCAGAACTCCTCCCTGGAGGGACCCCCTTCCTGCTGCCAATGGGTCAGCTCAGGCAGGTCTCCCAGTTCGGCTACTTGTTCCCTGTAGGTTCCAGGGCATCCCCCTCAGGTTCTGCCTCCTCCTGGACCGTGGGAACTTCGGGGGCTGGTTTCCCACGCCCCCTGCCCCTCCTCTTTCTGGCAGGCACCTGGGCCACTGTTTCAGGCTCCAGGTCCTCTTGAGTACCCCTACCGGCTGCCATTGACCGAGTGGTCACACAGACCCACTCAGGCAGACCCAACATCTCCAAATGAGCCTGGCGTTCCACCTCCTTCCATGTGGAACTCTCCAGGTAATTTCCAAGCAGACAGTCTACAGGCATGGATGGACTAACAATGACCTTCAAGGAACCTGAGACCCCCCCCACTCAAAGGGAACTAGCGCTACCTTACAGACGCGCTAAGAGTTGTCTGCTGCAACTACAGGGTGAAGTACATTGGGAATAACCTGCTCTTCAGACACCCATTGACACCTGACAGATGTCACACTGGCTCCTGTGTCTCTCAGAGCCTCCACCCTCCTCCCATTGATGGTCACCCACTGCCTGTATTTCTTAGTGTTCTCAGGCAGATAGGATCCCTGGACTATCTCTCTGTCTCCTAAAGAGACAAGGGTCATAACTGCTTGCTCCCCCCTTCACTGGGAACCAATTCCTCCCCCAGCGCTATACTCACTAATCCCGGTGACGGAGCACCAGTGGGTGCTGGGGGTGCGTTGGGGCACTTGGGATCTCTGGCAATGTGACCCACCTGACCACATGAGTAACACTTGGGGGGACCCCGGCTGTCGTACCTGCCCTTAGGGGGCCAGGACGTTTTAGGCTTGGGGGGCTGGGACTCTTTACCCTGGGAACTGTTTTGGGGCCCTTTAGAGAACTCCTTTTGGTTACCCTTGTCCCCCCCACTCTTCTGCTGGGGACCCTGCCCACCCTTGGCTGGGTTACCCACAATCCCCTTGTGGACCCTGGTGCTAGCCCAGCGGTCCGCCTCCTTAGCAAGCTCCCTGGGATCAGTTAGCTTACTATCCAATAGATGCTGGTGCAGCTCTGGAACAACACAGACTACTCAAGTGCTCCCAACTAATTAAGTTACACAACCACTGGTAATCAGTTAACTTGCTGCCCTTTATCCAACCTTCCAGTGCACACGTATACATGTTCACACATTCAACCCAAGTACTTGAATCAAGCTTCTTGAAGTTCCTAAACTTCTCTCTGTACTGCTCTGGAGTGAGCCCATACCTGAGGCATAAAGCTTCCTTCATGTTGGGGTAGGTCAGGGTACCCGCCTGCTCTAAAGGTGGTAGGGTGTCCCTCCCTGTGGCCTCAAAGTGTTTCCACAGGCCCGCCCCCCAATGCTTCTCAGGAACCTCATTCATTCTTAAGGCTATCTCATATGCCGTAAACCATGCATAAATATCATCACCCTTCTGGTAATTCTGCACTAAGTCCTTGGGTATGTACACCTTACCCCCTTGCACTGGCTGTACGCTGCCACCACTTGAACTGGACTCCACTTGCTTGGCCTTAATGTCCAGTTCCCTCATGCTCAACTCATGAGCCAAAAGCAATTTCCTTTCTTCTAGGGCGAGAGCGTACCTGCTCTACTCTGCCCTCTTTTCATTCTCCAAAAGCAATTTCTTCTCTTCTAAGGCACAAGTGTTCTTGCTCTCTTCTGCCATCTTATCTTTCTCCATTTCCAATCTCTTCATCTGGAGCCTCATGACCTCTAACTCATGATCTCTGACCCTCTGGTTTTCCTTCAGCTCCTATGGGGAAAATCTCCTAGCGGAATGGTGACTGCCAGCCCTGGAGGCTGCTCTGGACACAGGCAGATCCTGTGACCTGAAACCATCCCCTTGTGCATCCTCATCCACTTCTGCATCCCCTGTCTCCTCAGCCTCTTTGGCCTTCCACTAGGCCCTTAAGGCCTTCTGCAGCTCATCCTTCTTAGAGCTGCTCCTCATGGGACATCCAAAAACTTTGCAAAATTGCTTGGGTTGATCTACTTTGTAGGAATGCAAATCCTCAATGTTAAACTCCAATTCTGCCTTCTCACTTGCTGCTTTACCATTTAGAGACATGATGCGTGGATGACTCAAGGGTCAGATCCAAAATAGAACCAAAACAAAACACAGTATGTCGTTGCGTAGTGGTCTGCACTAATCTAGTGATGTACACCAATCACTGTGGGTCAAGTACAAATACAGGTTCAAATCCTCACCGCTGACCACCAATGTTAGAAATGGGGGTCTCTAGTTGGCAGAGGTAGGTACCTTTGCCCAAATAGGGACCCTTGCTTCTAGTCAGGGTAAGGGGGAAACACACTCTAGATAACCCCTGCTCACCCCCTTGGTAGCTTGGCACGAGCAGACAGGCTTATCCCAAAGGCAATGTGTAAAGTATTTGTACCAACACTCACAGTAACACAGTGAAAACACCACAAATGGACACCACACCAGTTTAGAAAAATAAAGTATCTTTATCTAAGCTAAACAAGACCAAAACGACAAAAATCCAAACATACAGATACTCAGTAAAGTGTCTTTAAAAAGGATGTAGCAAAAATAAGCTTGTAGAAATCAAATAGCACCAACTGGGGCTATCACGACGTCAGGACAATACAAAATCCAAAGTACGGCGCCGCCCGCGAGGATCGCGGCGTCGGGCGTGGATTCACACAGACCCCCAAACAGACAGTACCTTGAAAAACGATGTTGGGGACGATGCACGGCGTCGAAGATGGCCGATGTTGGCTCCGGTGATGATGCGACGTCGGCACGTTTCTCGAGTCACTCTCGGCGGTTATGGGCGTCGCGATAACAAGATGCAGGCGCTGGCGAAGACGGAGTCGATGCGAGCGCTGGCGTCGGGCACGGCCGATCACTGCCGGCGTCGTAGGGCGTCGGAGCTCGCTGAGCAGGCCGGGCGCTGCGTCGTCCACTTCACGAGCGGCTCCCCGGGCCTCGGTGCAGGTTGCGGCGTCACAGTGGCGGCATCGACGGCGTCGGAAACAGGATTTCTTACTTCTCTTGGGTTTCTTCCAGCTCCCAACAGCAGAGGCAACCTCCAGAGGCCCAACACAGTTACAGGCATTTCCTGGCAGGTCAGAACTCCCAGCAAGGAAGTTCAGGGGAGCTGGGGGGTGAAGTCCTTTTGTTCCTGGGACTTCAAAATAGGAGGCAAGCACTTCTTCAAGCCCTTGGAGACTTCCCTCAAGCAGGGGACACAGCAGACAGCAAAGTCCTTCTCCTTTCTTTGGCAGAAACAGCAACTGCAGGCCAACCCCAGACACACAGCAAGGGCAGTACTTCTCCTCAGTTTCTCCAGCTCTTCTCCTCAGCAAAGGTTCCTCTTGATTCCAGAAGTAGTCTAAAGTTCAGGGGTTTTAGGTCTGATACTTATACCCCAAAATGTCTTTGATCCCTTTGTGCAAGGGGCTCTGAGCCCTGTCCAAACCAGTTCTGCGGGCACTTCTGCCAGTGCACAACAACATCCTTTGTCAGTGCGGGCCATGGTCCCAGACACACCCCAGGGGGCGGAGCCAGCATTGTGTAAGGCAGGCACAGCCCTATTCAGTTGCAGGTGCTACTCCTCCCACCACTCCAAATGCAGATCAGGCCTTTTCAGCTCAGGGCTGGGTCATCCAGGAAGGCCCAGGCACACCTCAACCCCCCCTAGAGGCTGTCTACAGGGAATGCACATCCTCTGTCTCTGTCACACTGAAACCAGACAGTCAATCCACAAACAGGCAGAGGCACACAGAAAGGTTGAACAAGAAAATAGCCACTTTCTAAAAGTGCTATTTTCAAACACATTATTTAAAAACCATCTTCACTAAAAGATGTGTTATTAAATTCTGAGTTCAGGGATACCAGACTCCAATTTTCTATCTTATTCCTATGGGAAGATATGCTTGTAAAATGTTACAAAGCATTCCCCATTCTGTCCTATGGGCAAGATAGCCTTTCAATAGTGAAAAACGAAATTGGCAGTATTTCACTATCAGGACATGTTACACACACCAGTACATGTCCTACCTTTCACATACACTGCACCCTGCCCAGGGGGGTACCTTGGGCCTACCATAGGGGTGTCCTATGTGTAAGAAAAGGAAGGGTAAGGCCTGGCAAGTAGGTGCACTTGCCAAGTCGACATGGCAGTTAACAAACTGCGCACAGGCACTGCGGTGGCAGGCCTGAGACATCTTTTCAGGGCTACTCATGTGGGTGGCACAATCAGTGCTGCAAGCCCACTAGTAGCATTTGAGTTACCAGCCCTGGCACACTCAGTGCACTTTACTAGGGACCTACTGGTAACACAAATATGCCAATCATGGATAACCAATCACAATAATAATTTACACAGGGAGCACTTGCACTTTGACACTGATCAGCAGTGGCAAAGTGCCCAAAGCATCTAAGCCAGCAAAAACGAGATCCAGCACAGCATCAAAAACACAGGAGGTAGAGGCAAAAAGTCAGGGAAAACCACGGCAAGGATGCCAGGTCTAACACCACACATCTGACTCCCAAGCTGATCTAGCTTTTTTTAGATGTTGTTTATACTCTCTTCTTGCTATTTTTATTAGAGCTCTTTTCTTTTCTTTTGTTTCACAGAGTTTATTACTGCTGATTTGGCTTGTCTGAAATGAATATTAAGCCACTGGTGCTTTTTCTCTGCCTCTACACTCTTTGAAGAAGAAGGTACCCAGTTGGTCAAATAGGTCATCGTGGAGTTTTAAACAATCCACTAGGTTGCCTTCTTCAGAATCAGAACCAATGATATGCTCAATAAAACTAGCGACCTTCTCATATACCTGGGCCAAAATAGTAGGGTCGCAAGAAACTTCTGGGCATTTAAGGGCCTGCTTATTATTGGTAGAAGTGAATTCCCCTTGCTGGCTAGACAGAGACCATTCTACCTTAGTGAAAAGAGCTCTTCTCATCGTCAGGTGCAAAGCATTATGATCATTATCTGACTTGGGAATGATTTTCATATCCTCTAACAGTGGCCATAAGTTTAGGGAAATTAAAATATAGTTGATTCTACTAGTATAATTGTAACACTAGAACATATGCCTCCACATCTGAAACCGTCCTGCCATTATGCCTCCTTAGGCCTAAGGATAGCGTAAGCCGTAGGAATTATATTACCAAGGTAGAACGCCTCTTCAGTCGCTCTAAATCTAGTTTCGGAATTCCCATTGCCTTATCCTCATCCTCAGTAATACCAAAGTTTTCAAAGTAGCCTAAACAATTATTTGGCATTCCGTAAGGCCACCAAGACTTATCTTTTCCCTCCACTGTAGGTTTCTATGCCTTTTGGTGGCCCTCTCCTCCTGACTGTTTTAGCGCCGGGACGCCCCTTTGCTGGAGCAGCTGTGCGCTCTATAAGCTATATAACATAACATAACATAACAATCAATGGGTTCATAAGTGACATCTAAGTCTCCTGTAACAATAATCAATCCCCCTGACTGGATAGCCTTAAGAGAGTCTTCTAAGCTATTTAGGGTACATGATTCTCTATGATGACCCCCAGGTCTATTACACACATTAAAAATATTAATAGCCTTCCCCGCAGAGGAAACCAATGTTATCTATAGGATATCAGGAGAATTCAAAGGTAGTCTTAATATACTGCAGTTCAGTGTTGTTTTGACCCAAATAGTGAGTCCACCAGCTGGACGCCTCTTCCCCATAGCCAGAGCATTACATAAAAAGTTTGTAAACCCCGTTCGATATACTGGGTCTATACACCATGGGCAGATTCACAAAGGTAAAAGGAAACAAAAGTCTAAATTTACGACTTTCAGTATTCACAAAGGGCATATACTGAAAGTGGTAAAGTTCAACTTTTCATATTCACAAAGGGCATTTATGAGAAGTAAATGCCCTTTGTGAATACCAAAGGTCATAAAGTTAGACTTTTGTCTCAGTTTACCTTTGTGAATCAGTCCCTCAGTCTCTTGGAATATACAAATATCGAAGGAGTCTATAAAGTGTTCCCAATCTGGGTGGACGAGTTTGGATTTGAGACCAGCTTTATTCCGGGATAAAATGTTCCAATTGACAGGAGAAGGTGCCCCCAATTCCCTTAAATTGACACTTTGGGGACAGCCAGAGGAGGGTGGTCAATCCTCTTCTTCTAGTGCAGCAAGGATCTCATACCTATTCGACAAGGGAAGAGGTGTGGATTTCATACAAACTTACCCTGGTAGGCCACCTGCTGGTGCCTCTCCCTCGATCCGAACTCTAACTATACGCACAGAAGAGTACTGACGCTCCTCACAGGAGGAGGGCAGTGGTAGAGCAAAGGATGTGCAACTTCGATTATGCTCATGGAACATCAACGGTTTATCAACAAAAATAGAGGATCCAGACTTCTGGGGATATGTCAACGCCTTTGACATCATAATGCTGCAAGAAACCTGGCTCACCGACCCACAGCATATTCAGGGTTTCACGTGCTTTGTTACACCAGCTACAAGGGGTGGCAAATTCGGTCACCGGTCTGGAGGGCTTGCCACTTACGTGTCTACGACAAGCATACCATCAGCGGTACTCCTGGACTCAACTTCAGCAACAACGTTAGTAGTTAGAATCACTATCTTCCTCCAAGGTGAAGAAACAGAGGTAGTCTTAATTAACACGTATATCCATCCTAAAGGAAAAGTGAAAGATTCAAAAAAACTTACGGACATAGTGACAAAGTACGCAACAGAGACGAAAACTGCAACAATGGTCTTGTCCGGGGACTTAAACCAATACCTCTTTGGCACCTCAGAGGGAGAGGAGGTTCGCATACAAACCGAAATTCACAACATCCCCACGTAATGCGCACCAACTCATGGATTGAAGAATCTCAAGAAAAGTTGCCTTCTGGCTGACTTAGAACATCTACACCTTCGAGCACTTAACGGCCGATTTACTGATGATTCACCTCCAGTTGATTTTTACTACTCTGTAACGACGAGTTCCGTACTGGATTACACGTTTGTAAGCCTCTCACTGTTCCCATATATTAAGGGATTCAGAATGGGGGACAAGGGGGAGAGCGACCATCGTCCTCAAGAACTGCAGTTAACAACCTCAGCATGCAGCTCCATTACGCAAGATCTAAACCTGGGGTCAACTTACACCTCCAACTTTAGAAGGATCAAATGCACTGTAAATAACACCGAACCTTTGGCAGAAGCCGCAATAGAACTCTTCAAATCTCTTGCGACAGGTTCAATGGATCAAACAGCCCAGTGGGGACAATTTACAGCCACACTTCTTGATCATTATGCCGCCACCTCAACAAAAAAAAGCCATTCTCAGGCCATGTGTTAGAAATACAGAATTCCGAAAGAGCAAAGAGAGCGCCTTAAGTCCCTCAAAAAAGAACTAAATCGCACAATGCGTAGATTGAGAAGATCTCCGGGAGACGTCAGTATACGCTCACTTTTGAGGGACCAAAGGTTATCACTCAAGAAATTGAAATGGAATATCACCAAAGACAAAGAAAATACAACTTGGGCAAAAATATTACATGATCTAAATCGCAATGACAGCGCCCGCTTCTGGAATACTGTGAATGGGATAATCCACCCCCACCATGAAGGTATATCGTCACACATTTCGGAAGATAGCTGGGTGGATTTCATCTCCAAGCATTTCAATAACAAAAGGGGAAACGTTGGAATGGAGGAACACTTTGGAGAGCGCTATACAGAGATCTGGGAGCCAAATATGTCAATGACAGAATTCACACCTCCCTGCGCAGCTAGCGGCCCATCGTTGCTCTTAATAAAAAAGCAGATTGCAAAGGGAAGGAGAGAAGGGGCACCAGGACCAAACGGCATCTCGCCTGCATTGTTCAAAGCCAAGTCGGAGGACTGGGCTGGCATCCTACAACCTCTTTTTCGGGAAGTCAGGCTCCTGAACAGATTACCGGAATCATGGAAGGGGTCGACAATTGTGCCCATCTATAAAAAGGGAGGCAAGGCCGAGGCAAGCAACTATTGGCTAGTAGCCTTGATAGATAACGAAGCAAAATACTTTGCAGGCACGATTCTAGAGGAACTTACAAGCTGGGCAGAGGCAAACGAGATAATACCGCTAAATCAAATGGGCTTTCGCAAGAAGGCGGGAACATCAACTAATATTCTCGCAATCTCCTTATTGATAGATGCAGCCAAAACATCAAATCTTCCCTTATACCTATGCTTTATCGATTTCAGTGCGGCATTTGATAATGTGGAGAGGGGCAGACTGTGGGGGAAGTTGGCGAGCTGGGGAATCCCGCAGTCTATCTTAAACATCTTGTCTCTCCTCCACACAGATACCTGGGTACAGGTGAAACTAGGGGGTGGAACCCACCTCTCCTCTAAAGTCTCTACAACCAAAGGCCTGAAACAGGGATGTGTGCTTGCTCCCATCCTGTTTAATCTATTCATGGCTGATCTCCCAAAGGCACTCAATGCTTGTAATTCACACTCCCCGAAGTTAGGTGGAAAAACATTGACCAATCTTATGTACGCAGATGGCGCAGTTCTGCTCAGCCACACTCATGTGGGTCTCCAACACCTACTGACGGAAATGCAGAACTATGCCACAGAAAATAATTTAAAAATCAATCTCAGCAAGACTCGGTCAATGTCAATAAACATCAAAAGAAAGCGGCAGAGGAATTTGTTTCTGAACGGCAATCAACTAGAATTATCGCAGGATTATAAATACCTAGGAGTCATAATAGACAAGGAAGGAACATTTAAACTCCAAATAGAGGAAATAAGAAGGAGAGGGCTGGTAATAGCTCTTTCGATGAAAAAACTCGCTAACAAACTGACGGGGCCGACACTGAGCCCGCTGCTGAAGGTAGTCCAGGCAAAACTACTCCCTACGATTACCTACGGCAGTGAAGCATTGCGGGGGAGGGATGCCAAAGTACTTGATAGTACGATGGTGAAAGCCTACAGGATCATGTTTTGCCTCCCGCATTATACGTCACCGGCGCAAATAAGGTTGGAGTTTGGCCTCCTTCATCAATCCCTAGCCAGGCACGGGTCCTATGTTATCTGCTGGCATAAGATAAGAAACGCCACTCCAAACACGTTAAACCAACTGCTGTGGAATGAAATCCAGCACAGGGACACTTGCCAAGCGAGGAGATATCTTCAGACATCTTTGGAAAGTATAAAGCTCACGGATCTCTGGAACACTCAACTTGGTCATTCAACTTTTAAAAAATTGGCATGGAAATGTGTAAAACAAATTGCAGTGGTAGAGGACAAGGCAACCTTTGTAGACAGGTCCCATGCCTGGATGACCTTGAACTCTTACAAATCACTTGCACCGCAGCAGTACTTTCATCAGGGCTCCTCCAAAGAGTTAAAAATGAAATTCTTAAGGTACAGACTGGGCATTCTCCCGTGCACTCAGCATCTTCCACCATGGCTGAGGGCCACAACTCCAAGCACGTGTAGGCTGTGCAACTCCAAGCAAGGAGACATCTTACACCTAATCTGCACCTGTAAGGAGCTACAACAAGAACGGTCACTGTTATTAAAAGCTCCCTTTAAGCAGTTAGGAATCGGAACCAGGAGACAAGCGGTGTTGGCTTGCTTTAACCCGGGAAACACGCAGCTGAATTGCAGATTAGTAAAATATCTAAAGTTGGCCGAACAAAAAACACCTAAAATTGGAACGGTGGAACATTAGACAGACAAGTAAGAACCCTCTATGGCGCAACAAACTTATAACACGGGACTGGCTTTTCTTAATGGACAGAGCACTAGCACTTTTTGTTATATAAATGGTGAGCAGGAATTAACCATAAAATGCTCTCTATGGCACCCCAACACGCTCGTAAAAACAGCCCACGCCGAGACAGAGGTAAGAAGGCAGTATTGATCCTGCTCGACTTATCGGCCGCATTTGATACCATTTCACACAATATCCTCCTTTCCAGGATCAAATCATGCGGTATCTCACATATAGTCCTGGAATGGTTAAAATCCTTCCTTTCCAGGCGTAAGCAAGCGGTGTCCCTTGGAACGTTCTTTTCAGTGGAACGCACCATTACAACAGGAGTACCACAGGGCTCTTCACTGAGCCCTCTGTTATTTAATGTCTATATGACACCACTTATTTCACTAATAACTTCATTTGGGATCGAAGTTACGTCCTATGCAGACGATACCCAAATGATCCTATCTCTAGATCAAAACTCTAAGGAGACTGAACTTAACTTTAAAAAATGCTTCTCTAAAGTCCTCCAGTGGATGACGGATAACCACCTCAAGTCACGTGCAACACTGAAAAAACTGAGATATTGCCAATAGGCAAAGAAGTCTCCTTCTCGCCGGAGGAATGGTGGCCAGAGGGCACGTCACCCCCACCTGATACGGTAACGGTGGCAAGAAACCTAGGAGTGCAGTTTGACTCCGCCCTCAGCTTCAAACCACATGCATTGAAGGTTGCAGGGACCTGTTTCAGCCTTATAAAATCTTTGACATTTTTTTTTGATTTACTCCCACTTGCGGCAAGGAAATTAGTAGCAGTTGCCTTGATACTGGCGCGACTGGACTACTGCAACAGTCTTCTGGCAGGAGCCAACAAACAAATACTAAAAAGACTCCAGGTAGTCCAACACGCAGCAGCACGGTTGGTTTTAAAACTACCACGAAGGTCCTCCGCCTCCACAGCTCTGAAAACCCTTCATTGGCTCCCATTACACAAGAGAATACTCTTCAAGATCCTCCTCATCACCTTCAGAGCCTCACTCAAGCTAGGGCCTCAATATCTGGTATCAAGATTCACTCCTTATAGTACATCTAGAACCCTCAGGTCATCATCAGCGAATCTCCTAAAACCTCCCAGCTTTAGATGCAAAACTAGGGGAGGAAAAACATTAACAGCATTAGGCACCAGAGCCTGGAACCTATTACCAGCACATCTAAGAATGCATAAATCAGAAACACAATATAGGAAAGAATTAAAGACTTGGATTTTCGGAGCCTCAGATGAACTTTGCTTTTCACTCATCTAAGAATTTCTGAGCAGCCGCTCACTTCCGTACCAGCGCCAGGATGCTCCTTTCGGAGTGGCAGTTAGCGCTTTATAAATATCAATTTTCATTTCATTTCATTTTCATTTCATTTCATTTCATTACTAGCAAGGAACAGCAACTGCACTGCATTTTATTTTGCGAACAAATTAACCTTGACATCGTCCGCACAGCTAACTTTGTTTAATGTATAATAATGTTAGCTTATGTTTTATGGTTTATGGTTTTTACTATTGCATAATAATAATTTTATTGCATCTTTTTAAAATAAATACTGCAATGGTTTTCAATAACTATGCAAAATAAATAAACTAAACTAAACTAAACCCTCGAAAAAGAACCAAGTCTTGGCAAGCAGGGATAAGCAGCAGCATCTGGTTTATAGAAAAACCCAAGAGGACAAACCACAATGCTGTTGTGTGGGTTAAACCTATTTTGGCATTATCCTAAGATGCTACCAACTACAGAACTGTTAAAAAAAGTAACCACATACAACCTCCTTTGAAAACTTTTAGGCCCACCCAATTTGTTGTCCCATATTGAGTCAATTATGAATATTGACATCACACCCCACTTTGGTAGTCAGCCAGTGTGCCATTTTTTCCTCAGGTTGTCAAAATTCTCGTTAACCTTGTCCTTCAATGGGGGCACTTCTACCAGAACTGCTACATAAGGTGTGCAGTCAGGGGAAAGATCCAAAAAGTCATTTTAAGTCAAACATACAGTAGAAGCCTCCTTAAAAACGGGGGCCAGGCAACCATTGCCCATCATTCTCTGGGTAGAGCTAGAACGAGAATCGAGGTTTGACACCCCCTTTGAATTAGCATCAAAGTCCGGTTTCTCTGTCCCTGCCACCCCCTGAACCTGACCTGTGATATTAAAATTGGAATTAACTTTTATGGTGGGTGTGGCAAGACTATGGGCCTCTGGTCTTGACGCAATACAACGATTACCCAGGGAGCCATTATTTTGTATAAAAGACTGGGGCGGTTGGAATGTTGGAGTCTTACAAGTCTAAAATGACGTAAATTTGCCCATCAATCCATTGTTAAAATCAAAAAGATTAGGAACCTTCAAGTTCAAAGCAAGGATGGCATACTTTATAACTTTAAGCTCCGTTCTGAGACTACCCACAATGTCTTTGATGGTGTCTAGACACAAAGCATCACAAATCACATTGTGAGTCAAAGGCTGAACCTTTCCACTATACCCATCAAGAGCAATTGTTTAGGCAGTAGCTACAGTAACACTAGGTTCCAGGTGTTTCTCCATACTAGTGGTTGGCAACAGATCTAGCATCCTGATGAATAATGGGGGTCAAGGCCGTTCCCAGCTCTATGGGCTGTAGATGCGCTTAGAAAGATGTGGGGGCATCAACATATGATTTACCCTTGAAAAATTGTGAAATCTTTGTTTTGGGGCTTTCAAGGGGTGCACATTATCAAATGGTTCCTACTAAGAATGTCCTCAACCTCCACAATTAAATTATCAGTCTCCTGCCTGCTGCAATTATCAGCCGCATGTCTCTGAGCAGATTTTGGCTCCTTCCCCATGCCCAGGGAGCTTTCATTAGCCTTCCTTTTGCCCATGACGTAGGAGGGAGGCAATGCCGAAAAAGGGTGAGAAGCAAGACTAAAATCTCCAAGCTCAACAAAAAGTCTGTGCTTCACAAAGACATATGTCCAGCAGTACCTGAAAGGAGACGCAAGAGAGGGTGGCCCTGCCCTGCCTCGTCCTGGCACTTACGGAAGCAGGACAAGCCCACCCTTGGCCCGGGCGTGATCCGTGCGACTGTAAAGTTCAATGCGCTGTATGGCACTCTTCAGGGTGCAGGTGAAAACAATGAAGAGGGCCTCCTCCCGCCCTGTAAGGAAGCTGGGACTCATAGTCCCCTTGCCCAGCCTGGATGATGTCCCATGAAGTGGGAAAGTTCAATGAGCTATATAGCGCTCTTCAGGGTGCAGGTAAAAAACAATGAAGAGGGTCTCCTCCTTGCCCTCTAAGGAAGCTGGGACTCGTAGTTCCCTTGCGCAGTTTGGGTGATGTCCTGAGCAGAGGGAAAGTCAATGCACTATATAGCGCTCTTCAGGGTGCAGGTAAAAAACAATGAAGAGGGTCTCCTCCTCATCTACCATGGAAGCTGTGACTCGTGGTCACGTTGGCAGCCTGGATGATGTCCTGCGTGGTGGAAAAGTTCAATGCGCAATATAGCACTCTTCAGAGTGCAGGTGAAAACATACAAACTGGTGTTGTAATCCCCGAGAGAAACAACACATAAAACAATACTAACAAATAATAGTCATATGTTCCTTGAACACATCATATTGCATTAAGTGTTCTTACCTTTCTATAAGGTTATTCAAATACCTTCTGATTTTGCGGCAAAATTCTTTTTTTAGTGCTTTTTTGCCCTGTCTGGGTCCCTCTGAGACCCCTAGACAAGAGCCAAGGGGTCAGGGTTTTCCTACCCTGCCCCCTTTTCTTTTTTTTTACGTTTATGTCTGGGACTCGGCTGAAGCCGAGAACCAAGATGGCTGCCAACACTACCTGGTTGAAGTGTTGGCAGCCAATCAGCGCTCTGTAGATCTCTGCACAAGCTTATTATTATTTGCGAAGGCTTCGCAATCACAGTACCCAAATTTGGATTTCCTTTAAATTCTCACAAACTACTGAAACCGAGATCTGTGTAACCAAATCTACCTTTCTGCCAAATTTGGTGTAATTCCATCCAGTGGTTCAGGCTGTAGTCATGTTCAAAGCTCCTAAGGGAATTAACATTGGAGATTCACTTTTTTGACCCCTCTTTTTCTCGGTCCCCACTTGACGTATCATGCCCAAACTTTCCATGCACAACAAAATTCATTGAGGCACTTTAAAAAAAAATTGTCCAACGGCACCAAAGATATAGGCAAGTCAAAAAAATGCTTTGCCTATGGAAACATGGTCCTAACTATAACTACCTACTGGCAACCGCCAGTAGGTGATATATATGTACATATATACATCTATATATACATATATACATACATATATAGATATATGTTAATAGGGTCAAATACTGGTATCAAGGGGTTTTGATGACATCATAAACCACAAGAAGGCTGACGGCTCTGTGGCTTGTGTATGTCACCAGAACTATGCATGGCAATAAAGGACCATATGACACATGTAATCCGTTGTGTATTTGTTCTATTACTTGTTTATATTACCTGTTTATTTTGGGTAATTAAAAGTGTCTGACTCTGTGCTGGGAGGGGAGGCACACACCAACACCAGAAAACTGAATCAGGAGTGTCAACAATGACACACGGCCCTTAACAAGTCACTTGCTCACTGCCACAAGAGTCGCAAAGTTGACACAGGGGCACTGACATGGTGACAAAAGTAGACTGAAACTAGGATACTAACAAGGGGACATTAACAGAAATAGGTACTGTCATTGGGATAATGTTACAGGCAAATCAACATTAACTCTAGGATACTTGCACATGAGACACTGAAACAGGAGCACCAATACTTCAATAGGAACAGTGGTACTGGAGTGCTGATATGGGGCACAGTCACTAATGCTGGGACACTGGCATATGGGAGTTTCACTGGAACACTGACACAGGGACTCTAGGGCACAAGTATGTGCACACAAGGACACAATACTAGTTCACAACATAGGGACACTGACTGATAGGACAGGACATTAGTGAGCTGAAATGTATATACTGACAGGGGGTGCTGACATAAGACACTAACATGGAGTCAATGACACTGGAATATTGCCACTGGGGCACAGATACTAGAAAACTGATACAGAGACACTAACGCTGACATGAGGATTTTTACCTGGGACAGTGAAACTGGAACAATGACACAAGTCACAAACCTGACATGAAGACACTGACTTAGTGGCATCAACAATGGCACTGTGAACCACTGCCATAGGGTCAACATTGATCTTGGTGCAACACTCATATAAGGATACAGTCACTGGAACACAGACACAGGATACAGCACTTGAATGCTGATGGGGCACAAGCATCAATACTGGGACAATGGTAGGGGCAGGGCAGTGACACTGTGAGATTGAAAAGGGGATGTTATAATACTCACACTAAAATACTGATGCTAGGACACAACACCAGAACACTCACTGGAGGGACACAATATTGCAGTACTGATCTGTGGTTGCTGACATGGGTCACTGATACTGGGACATTGACATGGAGACAGTAACGTACGGACACAGTCATTGATACTGACACTGGGCACTACAACACTGCAAGGGGTTACTGCCACAGTAATATGACTAAAAGAACTGGTATTGGAACATGGACCCTAGGACACTGATGTTGGGGCACTGACACTTAGTAGATAGAGAAATGGGGGCACTGCACTTGACACTGGAATACTGATGGGGGATACAAACAGAGGGATACTGGCTCACATGAACCAATACTGATGTTGGGACACTTACCCAGGAACCCTCAGAAGTCCACAAATACTAACGCAGAGTCCCTGACATAAGGACACCAGCAATGGGACAATGTTGAGGGATGCCACAACACATGGGTACTAACATGACACCGGGCACCAGCATGAAGGCACTGACAGTAGGTCGCTGGCACTAGAGACCCTGAACTGACACAGGGAAGCTATCAGAGGAGACATTCATTGGGGCACAAAGAATTGTGCAGTAGAACTGTTGGGGGGCACTGACATAGGGATACTGGTCCCGATTCACAAAAGTAATCTGAGACAAAATCCTAACTTTACGACTTTTGGTATTCACAAAGGGCATTTAGGAGTAGTAAAATTAGGAATCCTAACTTTACTACTCCTAAATGCACTTTGTGAATACCGAAAGTCGGAAAGTTAGGGTTTTGTCTCAGATTACTTTCGTGATTCGGGCCCACTGACACTGGGGCACTGACAGTGACACAATGATGCTGATCATAGGGTTATCAATATTGACACTGGAATTCTAGCATGTACATGGGAAAGGACATTGATCCTACTGGCATGCAGTCCCAGATATTGTGAGACACTGATATTGGGATTAAGTTACATGATTGATTGAATTTTTTTATTACATATTTAATAAAGAGCAGCTCCCTCCAGAATGAAGTGCTGTGGCATTAGCAGACTAACCCAAATATGGGGTAAAATATATGTTTTATAGTGTGGGGTTGTTCTTCTCTAGGAGATATTTGCGCCTATGGAGTTTGCGTCAGTCTATGGTGATGAGCCATTATGGCGGTGCCAGAGGTGAGGGAAAACACCCTCAGCCCTCTAAATTTGACCCTAGGGTCAGACAAAACAGATATGATCCTCTGCACACGCTCTAATCAATCATGAACTTTACTTAATCAAACAGTATACACAACACAACAAAAGAGTAATCCATATGTTTTTTTCTTTTTTAATCCGCAATGCCCAGCCAACACCTGTTTCGTCGCTAGGGGTGTACCCCACGACTTCTTCAGGGCTGTCAGGCTTCAAAACTTCTAGTGTACAACTCCTCTCCGCCGGTTCTACTTCCGACCCGGCTGGCCCTGTGGTTTTTAGTGAATTTGAATAGTTCTGGGATTTACTGTGCTTATCATATAATGTGGTCCCTTATGTTCATACTCAAAAAAAATGCTGGTGAAGCTTCCGGTTCATGTCTTTGGACGCGGGACACGAGAGAAAGTACACAGCGTACTCGCACAGATACTTGGATATGGGGTTTCAATATTGACTACGTTTGGGATCATTTATTTGACCGATCACCAGAATTTCTTTTGAATATGAACATAAGGGACCACATTATATGTTAAGTGTGTCTGGTGTCTTCGGCGACTGGCAAGAACTGTCGTTTGCGAAAACCCGTTTGAGCTTTGTGCAAATAACTTGTAGGATTGGAGATGGCTAATGAGCTAGTTACGAACTTCTATCTCAGTCATTTTGGCAAACAGAGGCAGAAGTGAGATCAGCTGATGGTTAAGATTTCAGAGTCTAAAGAAGGGTTCTTAAAAAGAGGTGAAACAATTGCTGCCTTCCATTTGTCTGGTACCATACCAGAGAGTAACAAATAATGGCAGGTTTGCTTAAGATATGGCAGGATGATAGAGCTAGCTGACATTCTTAAGCTGTTGTAGTGGATAAGCATTCTAAAGGGAGGAAGAGACAATTTTGTTAGCATTTTTTGATGACTCTGATTCACTAATGGGGTTAAAAGTGTCTCAGAGAGGCTCATAGGCCGGGGTGGGGTTTTAACCGACACAGATTTTGCCTCTCGAGCCTGAAGGTTGTTCTCTACCAGGTCAATAATGTTTCTATGGAAAAAGGAAAATAAACTGATGCATAAAAGATTGTGATAGTTTGGGTTAGTTTCTATCTGCTTCCGGTGGGTGAGATTGTTAAAAAGTTTTAAAACTTTCACTGTGGGGTTTGTAGACTCTAAAATCTATTTTTGAAAGAAATTGGCCTTTGATTTACTGATATTTTTAGATTGGGTATGTAAATGGGCAGGGTGTATTTCTTCCAAATGTGGTTCGTAGCCTTACTGCCATTATCTTTTGCGTCTTTTGCAGTCTTTTTTGTGATGTCAGTTCTTCAGTGTAAAAGATCATTTAGCCCTTCTGAGATTGAATGCTTTTATTGTTATCTTGGTTCAGTGAGAAGTATCTCCAGTTCTCTATGGCATCAGAGTTGTGTGTGTGGGGGGTTCTCCTCAGCCATTTGGACAATGATCTGGGGACACTGATCTATGGAGCTTGTGACCCAATCTGACATCAGGAGTCACACATTGTAGGACGCTGGCTCTCTATATAGTGTACTAAAAAGAAGTACACTGTGCAGAGAGTCCAGTGAAAGCAGTTAGGCTTATCAGAGGGTAGTGCTGAGCATTTGTTGTACTCACAGAGGCAATCAATGAGACACGCACTCAAGAATAAATCAGAGACCAATTTATACAAATAAAATCGATTTTTATGTAATTTTTAAGACCAAGAACACAGTTCTAAGTAAATACTTTCAGAATTACGATTTTTCAAAGTTAGGAAAAAATATCACTTTTGTTAGCAATTACGCACCAAAGGAAACAATTGAGAAAAAGCAGGAAAATGCTTATAAATTCAGGCAATGCTTTCACGAAGTTCGCCTCCTTGTTTTAGGTCGATGTCGAGACCATGTCCAAAGTTCCAGCAGGAGAAGTTTGAGAGCATTCGGGATCGGGTAGGAGCAGAGTGCAGAGAGTCATGGAAGCTGGTGCGCAAAGACAAAGGGGGTAACTTGAAAACACACTGCACATGAGGAATTTCAGGTAAGTCAGGAGGGAGGAGGTCGCAAGGGTTTGGGGACCATGAAAGTACAGCTGATTGTTCAGTGTCAGGGCTGGTGGGGCTGAATGCAGTGCAAACAGGTCAGCCGGGCATTGTGCATCTTGAAGTCCTCGTGGTCAGGAGCAGGCAACTTGGAGAAGCGATCTTGGGACAGCTGGGCCACTCAGTAAATGGGTCACAGTTGTCTCAATGTCCCTTGATGAGTGCTTGCTTCTGCTGCTTTGGGCGTCCCATGTGGACTCTTCTTTGTGGTTTTTGCTGTTGGGGGTCTGGTACCCCAGGTATTGGTGCGTTGTGGCTCCGGTAGGTCCTGGTGACTTCAAACTTGGCAGGGTGTCGGATGTGACCCTCTGGAGCTGTTGTTCCATTTCTTGCTTCGGTGTTGCATTGAGGTCACTGGGGACCAGCAAGTCGACAAACTGGACTTCAAGGGATCGATGCCTGTGGGTTGCAGGAGAGTGATACCTTGATTCCAAGGGAGCTTCTTGGTGATTTTTTGAAGGCTGGAGGTGCTCCACGGTTCTTGGAGTTCTTTCAGGATGACACAGCAGCAGTGATTGTTGAGTTCTTGGAGCAGCAGGCAGGATTTGGCACCTTTTTCTTCTGCAGCAGGGCTTCAATTCCCATGCAGCAGGTCTTATTTGTCCTGGTCTTCTCTTGTCCATCAAATCTGATATTTAGGTCTCTGAGTGCCACCTAAATACTGAATTTAGGGGCGTTACAAGGGGATATAAGTAGGAGCCAATGGGCTACTTAGCTTTAGGGTGTCTACCCTAGCCCTGATAGGTTATTTTTTCACCATCCCAAGATGGTAGAATTTCAGGAGAGGGGTGCAGGTTAAGTGGGTCCCCTCATCCTAATCTAACTAATTTTGCCACCTTTCCTCCAACCAAAAGTAGAGCAGGAAAGGGGGCTTGGCCTCCTCCACTATCTGGAGGTTCCTGGGTTGGATTTCAAAGGCGGCATAGCCTTTGAAGCTTCCCGCCCAGAAGGCCATCCTGTCCTGGAGGAGGTGGGAAGCACCTCTGCCCAGAGCAGGCTTTGTTTCTGTCCTCTGAGAGCTCTCGCTCTCACCCCATGAGTTCAGAAACATGTCTGGTGGTGGCAGACTGGCGAAAACAAGTCAGGTACCACGCCAGTGCTTGATAAGGTTTTCAGGGGACCCTCTAAAAGGGTTTCCTATGTGAATTGATGAATAAATCTGACATCTGTGAGGATTTATTAAGACAAGATATTTGGTACCAAACAACTTAGAAATCAGTGAATCCATCATGGAGCTAGAAAACTCGTGTTGACAAGTATCTAGCCCATTTACTCTTTATGGCTTCCCTGTTCACTTACACCATCCCAGAAGAGGCTGGACATTATTGGGGCATTTCTGTTCATGCTGATATGCCCTCACATAGAATATAGTGCACCCTGCCTTAGGGCTAAAGGCCTGCAGTAGGGGTGACTTACCTATATCCTATGCAGTGTATGGGTGGCATGGCACACAGGGCTGTATGCCATGTCGACTCTTCAAATGTCTCTGCACGAAGACACACAGCCTATAATGGCAGAGTGCATAGCCTTTTTGAGGGGTCCCTGGGGTAGCACAACCAGTGCTGCAGCCCCAGAGGACCCTTTTCACTACCCATGCCCTAGGTGCCAGGCGTACCATTTATTAGGGACTTACAGGGGTAACTGAAGTTGTGCCAATCGTGGTACAATGTTTGGGAAAGAGATCTGGCACTGGGAAGCTGGTTACCGGGGGCCCAGTGCACTTACAGTTCAAAATCATATCTGGCATTAGGTAAAAAGTCTGGGCTAACCATCCAAAAATTGGGACACTTTCCTACACGACCCCACCCCCAAATAAAAGAGGATTAGACTAACCTTTCTCTTGAGAGTCTTCATCTTCTAAGTGGAAGAGCCTGGAAAGGCTATCTGCATTGGCATGGTCAGTCCCAGGTCTGTGTTCCACTGTGATGTCTATTGCCTGTAGGTATATGGACTACCTTAACAATTTAGGGCTTTCTCCTTTCATCTGCATGAGCCATCTGAGAAGTCTGTGGTCAGTTTGGACAAGGAAGTGAGAATAAAACAGGAATTCTCTCAGTTTCTTCAGGGACCAAACCATAGCAAAGGTTTTCCTCTCTATGGCACTCCAACGCTGCTCTCTGGAGAGAAGCCTCCTGCTTATAAATGCAACAGGTTGGTCATGGCCATCATCATTGGTCTGGTATAGGACTTCTCCTATCCCATGTACAGAGGCAACTGTCTTCACTATGAACTGCTTGGTGTAATCTGGAGCTTTTAGAATGGGTGCTGAGCACATTGCTTCTTTCAAGATGTCAAAAGTCTTTTGACAGCTCACTGTCTTGTTAAACTTTGTAGGCATTTTCTTGGAGGTCAGTTCTGTGAAGGGGTTACAATGGATCCATATCCCTGCACAAATCACCTGTAGTACACAGTCAAGCCAAGGAATGCCCAGACTTGGGTCTGGGTGATTGGAGCTTCCTAATCCAGGATGGTCTGGATTTTGGGCTGTAGTGGCTGAACTTGGCCTCTCCCCACAAGATGGTCTGAGTATACAACCTTGCGCTGCCCTACTTGCTTGCCTTGATAGTGAGGCCTGCACTCTGCAGAGCCTGCAAGGTAGAGCTAAAGCCAGCAATATTATCCAGTAAGCTGCACTACAGGATTCCAATCAGCAAATACTTTATTCAACATCTTCTGAAAGTGGAGTGGAAAATGATGATTTTTCTTTAGCTCCAAGGGTTAATCCTATCTGCCAGTACCCTGATGTGAGATCAAAGGTACTCAGATATGTGGCTGCCCCCAACCGGTCAATTAGCTCATCAGCTCTTGGAATTGGAAGTGCATCTGTTTTTGTGACTGCATTGATCCCCCTGTATTCAACACAAACACGCATTCCTTTCTTTCCACCCTGGGAGTGAGGCTTTGTGACTAACACAACTGGGCTGGCCCTGGGGCTCTCGGAGGGTTCAATGACACCCAACTCCAGCATCTTGCTTACCTCAGCTTCGATGCTTTCTTTGACATGATCAAACCGCCTGGATATTTTGTTTTTGACAGGTAGGCTGTCACCCATGCCCACATCATGTGTACACCAGTTAGTCCGACCAGGGGTCAAAGAAAAGAGCCCATCAAACTGATTTAGGACTTGCCTGCGATCAGTCTGCTGTTGGGCAGTGAGGGTGTCTGAAAAGACCACTCAATTCAATTCATCATCTTTCTTCGGTCAAAATATATTAGACCACAAAAGCACATTAAGCATAAAAACACATATATAATACATAATACAGTACATTATCAATCTCATTTCATTGTCACATAGATACACATATATAATACAAGATACCAAGCCCTATCAAGTCGTATTTTGTTTTTTAAAAACGGTTCATTCCATACCAGTCTAAATTTCATCTATACCTTATGTTAACTTATACCCGTTAAAAATTCTAAGCATGTAATCATTGGTGAAAAATACAGGAGGGTAAAAACCTCAAATCTGGGTCCATCATACAATCCTATTTCCACTCACTTACTTTAATACTTATTAATAAAATTACATGTAGAAAGCAATAAATTAATATTTCCATTATATAAAATGACACAGTTCAATTTGCCCGCATATTCTTCTAGACACTGTTACCCAATCCTACTGGATTATCTGTATCCTCTATCAATATGTTCTTCCTGGCATAAAAAAAACTCCATAAAAAGGATGACATTCCTACACAGATATCGATAGTGGGTAAAGAATTTAAAAAGAGATACGCCCGGCGACATTGAGTAACCGCTAAATGTTTTAAAATACTTAATATATAGTTTTTCCTCCATTTTTCTATAAAATTTACAGAAGAGAACAACATGCATTGTGCTCTGTATTGAAGAATTATCACAGGGACATTTTGATAGATTAGAGGACCAATTGTTTGGTTCGGGAAAGGTAACCATGCGATGAAAAATGTACATTCTAAAACGAGTTAAAATATATCTATGCTTTTGATGTGGTACGTTCTCAGGTATAGTTGCATATTATAGCTGGATAAAATAAGCTTATTTCTTAGGACAGTGGGCTTTAACAATTCTGCAGACATCCTAGTATTCTCTAAATGTGTTAAACAGTCAGCTTTTAGATCTTTCCTGTTTATTTCAACGAGGCATTTGGTGTTAGTAAAATAGTCTGGATGCCCCAGATCCTGACAAAAGCACTCTATATATCTCAACCATGGGATTCATGTGTATAGGGTTGATTTTAGACAGTCCCTTATAACGTACCGATTTAGGGCGGTGTACTCAGACGACCATACTTTGTGCTAAAACAGGATAGGTTGGATCTTAATTAAATCAGCAAGAAACTGTACACCCGCTCTGCGTGGCACACAAAAGTTGGTGCAGTTTTGGGTGTTGCAAGTAAATACCTCAAAAACTCGTTTACCACTAGTTGCAGTGCCAAACAATTTGCATACCCCCATATGCCGGCCCCATATACTGCTTTACTAACACATTTTGCCTTATAAATAGTAAGCATCTCTTGCGGGGTTTGTACCTAATCTTATGGTGAATTTCCGTAAGGCCATACAAGCACTTCTAAAGAGCAGTGCCCTTGCCTTGATGGCATGGTTCCATGTGCCATCTTTATCAAATAAGACGCCCAGGTACGAAAAAGTGTTGGTAAATTCTATGCTGGAGTCCAGGATTCTAATGGCACCGCAGTTGCCAGTTTTCCTGCCGCACTTCATTATAAATGTCTTAGTTTGGTTCACGTGCAAATCAAGGTCCTGCATATAAAATCATATAAATTATTGAGTACTGACTGCATGGACATTGGGGTGCATGCCATCAAGCCAGCATCATCAGCATAGAGAAGGGCAGGCACAGGGCAATGTCCCACCTGAGCAAGATCTTTCGGTAGCATGGTCAGTGCAGTGCCTACATTATTTATATAGAGCGAGAATAGAAAGGGTTCAAGGACACAGCCCTGCCTTACCCCTCTTTCTATGCTGAATGGCTTGGTACATTCGCCCCTACTCCCAAATCTGATCATGGCTTTCATGCCAGAGTATAGATCCCTCAGAAAGTAGATGATCGCAGGGTCCATTCCCATATCAAACATAATTGCCCATAGCTTAGAGTGGTTAACACAGTCAAAGGCGGAGGACAAATCTACAAATCCCAAATACAGGTCTCCGCCTTTGATCTTAGTGTATTTCCCTACTAGCAAACTCAAGTTAAGGCTCTGTTCAATGGTCCCCACCCCAGCGCGAAACCCATATTGTATGTCAGCCAAAACACCCCTAGTTATGGCCCACTCTTGAAGTCTCTTCAAGATTATTCTACCCACTACTTTAACTAATGAATCGAGCAACAAAATCAGCCTGTAGCAGAAAGGATTATGTCAATCCCCTTTTTTGTAAATGGGTACTATTATAGATTCGGCCCATGTTGGGAAAAATTCTAAAGTGCAACAGGCCGTTAAGGCAACGGTTAAGATGGGCCCCCACAGAAGAATATTAGCTTTGTACAAGTCCACCGGGATGGCATCAGTGCCAGGTGCTTTGCCCCCTTTTCTAGAAGTTATTGCATCAGTCCCTTCATCTAAGGTAAATGGAGTAATGCTGAGGAATTGTTCCAGATCTAGGTTACCATTGATGTTAGGAACCCCAATAGAGTCAGGTTTAGGGATCTGTGCAGAATAGATGGCAGAAAAATGTTTAATCCAGTCATCCTCAGGTATTGCAACCACAATTATATAACACCTAGTTATCCGCGGGTCTAACAGGCTTCACTGGAACCTTAAAGAGCTAGAACACAGGCATGTGAACTCTCAATCATGCATTAAGGAGATCCTTTAATAAGGACGGAATCCCATCACCCACCGAAGTGGCATGCTTCATCATCTGGGATGTCTCCTCTTGGCTGCAACGCCTAGTGAAGCCAAGGGCTACGACCCCCTCACTGTGAGGGAAGAGATCAGGGATGTTTTGAGATACTATTCTTGCATAGGATCTACTAAAATCCGAAGGATGTAAAGCACTAGAAGATTTGAGTGATGTGCGCAGTGCAAAAAAAGTGAAGTGTGTTGTAAAACTAACTACTAAGAGAAAAAAGGCTTTATTAATTAACTCTTGGTGTCAGGATTAAAAACAGTGCATGTGTAGTTTGGAAATAATACAACAGATTCAACCTACAACACCAGTAGTTTCATTTTTGAAAGAATACGATGTACTGGTGATACCCGTATATTACTAGTAAGAAGCCTCACCTCACCTGGCAACAGCTCAGGACGGGAGGCACCGCTCTGTCCGTCGGTACCCCGGGCTTCCAAAAGCTGCAACCAGTAATGTTTCAAATTACATTTTTTGAGTTACACCTATTTTTTCACTTTATTACGCAGTAGCAACAAAACATCTAGGTCCTGAGGAAGGCCAAGACACTTTTTAGGTCAAACTGGCCGAAACAGGTAGACCTGTTTACCGGACGGATGCAGTTATTATTTCCAAACTGCACATGCACTGTTTTTAATCCTGACACCAAGAGTTAATTAATAAAGCCTTTTTTCTCTTGGTAGTTAGTTTCACATACCTGTGTTCTAGCTCTTTAAGGTTCCAGTGAAGCCTGTTAGACCCGCGGATAACTAGGTGTTATATAATAGTTGTACTGGGGAAACTATCTGCGCTGGTCTTTAAACTTCCCTTGGACCCTCCACTCCCGGTTTTGTATTAATTGCAACCACAATCCCAGGTCCAGCCTCCTCTCTCAACGGGGCAGAATTTACTATCTTCCAGAATGCGTTATTGTCATTCTTGCTGCTTGCTTCACATAACGCAGCCCAAGCCTATTCCCTTAACCGGGTTTTCCGTTGTTTCAGGGCCTGCCGATAAACAGATCTGCAATGCTGAACCTTAGCTCTGCACCTGGGGTTTTTATGTAGTGCCTCTTTAAGCCTCTTATTTGCCTTAGTACATTGTGCATCAAACCAGCTGTTTCTAGCTTTATTCGTTTTCGTTGTTGATTGCAAAGACCACTCTATCAACTGACCTATCCTTAGAGTTGTGGGAGAGGAGATCAGGGAGTGGCTCACTCTCTGCCTTCTGTTCCTCATCTGCAACCATAAGCATGGTCACATCAGCCCTGTCATTGTATGATTTAAGGCGATTTGCGTTTATCACCCTCTTGGGGTTTCTACGTGTGCCAAGGCCAACTAAATAGGTGACCTCCCCTTTTCTCTCAAGGATAGAGTAGAGTCCATTTGTCTTGGAGGGTCCTAGGTGCCATATGCTCCAAAACCCATACCTTCTGCCCTGGCTGGAACTCCACCATACCAGAGCTTCTGGAGCTCTTGGCTGGCCTCAAGTTTTTTGTTAGCTTTTTTCATTTATACAGCCATCCTTGAAAGAAGGCCAAGCATATAATCCACAATGTCTTGCTTTGGTTCCTGGAGGGGTCTTTCCCATCTGTCCTTGACAAGATAGAGGGGCCCTCTTACAGGGTGTCCAAACAAAAGTTAAAAGGGGGAAAACCCTACTCTCTTTTGTGGCACCTCCCTGTCAGCAAAAAGCAGGCAAGGTAGTAAAACATCGCATCTCCTTCTGAGGTTTACAGGGAGTCTGCCGATCATACACTTTAGGGTCTTGTTAAATCTTTCAACAAGCCAATTGGTCTGCGGATGGTATGGTGTAGTGAACCTATAGGTCACCCTACTCTCGGCCCACATGGGCTTTAAGTATGCAGACATAAAGTTTGTATCTCTGTCTGATACTACCTCCTTAGGAAAGCCAACACTAGTAAAAATACCAAGAAGGGCCTTGGCCACTGCAGGTGCAGTGGTGGTCCCTAGGGGAATTGCTTCAGGGTACCTGGTGGCATGATCCATTACCACCAGAATAAATGTATTCCCTGATGATGTTGGAGGGTCAAGGAAACCAACAATGTCAATCCCTTCCCTTTCAAAGGGTATACCAACCCCTGGAAGTGGAATTAAGGGGGCCTTCTGGTAGCTACCTGTCTTCCTTCTGGCCTGACAGGTGGCATAGGAGTTGCAAAACTCCTTCACCTTCTGGGACATTCCTGGCCAGTAGAAGTGGTTGACTGACCTACTCCAGGTTTTTGTCTGGCCAAGATCCCCAGCTAGGGGAATGTCATGGGCCAATGTGAGGAGGAATTGTCAAACCTGCTGAGGCACTACCACTCTCCTAGTGACACAAGGTTTGGGGTCTCTGGCCTCAGTGTATAGGAGTCCCTACTCTCAATAGGTCTTGTGGGAACCACTGACACTTCCCTTTTCCTGATCAGCAGCTTGCTGCCTCAGGCTTTCAAGAGTGAGACAGGTTCTCTGCCTGTGGCACAGATATTCCCTAGATAGTCCCCCTGGTCTTAAGAGCTCTGCCGTGTAAGGCCCAAGCTCCTGATGCTCAGTTCCCTATGGGGCTGACACATCTTCTCCCTGGGAAGAGGGGACTTGGTCTGGTGTCTGTTCTGAATCTGGTTTCTCAGACTTTCTACCCTTTCTCTTGGATGGTTGGTCCATAATTTCAGGCTCCATCATCTCTTTTTCACCTTGGGTTTTGCTTTGTGTTCTGGTTTTTACACACACTCATTCAAGTATTCCCAGCATTGCTGCATGGGTTTTCCTCTCTACCTCAGCCCATGCTGAGTACTCCAAATCGTTTCCAAGCAGACACCACAAACCTTTTGAGAGACCGAACCCCTTCCAAATCTAAGGTCACCAATGCCATTGGATGTTTCTTAGCCTGATTTTCAGTGTTGCGGACCATGTAGGTCTGTCGAAGGAGATATTGGTTTAGGGACACCAGTCACTCAGCCACCATGGTGATGCTGACACCAGTGTCCCTCAGGGCTTCCACCCTAATCCCGTTTATATTTGGCTCTTGGCTGTACCTTTCCAGATTACTGAGTCAAACAGCCAGGGTAGCTACATCGACCCCTCCCTATGAGACTAGAGTTGCCTGAGTGAGCACCTTGACATGGTCAGGGCTCACCTGTGATCCCATCTGGAGACTCACAAGTGCATTTACTGCAGGTGTGCTAGAGGCATTCTTTTTGCTTTTACAGTTAGGGTCTACAATTAGGTTTCCAGTTGTCTTGCAATCAAAACACCAAGAATTCTTGGGATCACAGTTCTTACCCTTCCACAAATCAACTCTTACATTGAGACATGGGGATAAAGACACACAGAGGTGAGCACTGAAAAATACACAAAGTCACTGGCACTGGAACATGAGAACATAGAGACATTAATGCATGAATGCAAAGACTAGATCTGTGAGATAAACTAGACGGCCATGGACACCTGGACCAGGGGCATAAGAACAAACAACTATATGGTCTCTTCTAAACAAAGTGGTTCTTTAACAGCCCATACCTTATTTCACAACCCTTTTTGAAGGGCCACAGGGCACGCAGGGGCTGCTGGACCCAACCATGGTGGTTGAGGCTTTTTACTCCTGGTGTCCCGGGGCCCAAACTTCCATGTATCCTGCTTAACTGGATCAAGCACCCTTCTGCAATTGACTATCAGTGGTAGCTGTGGTCAAGCAGTCATGTCTCCCTCAGGGAGGATGTAAATACAGGTGAGTGAACACGACTCATAACTCAAAATGCAAACAGTAGGAACAATAAATCAATGTCCAGCCAAATATTTGCTTTTATAAGAAAAAGTACTATTTTATTTCTGACCTTGCACATGCAAAGAGATGCAACATTCATATGCAACAACACAGTCCACCTTGAAGTCAGGCCTCTAGCGGTCATCAAACGAATCCCTGTCCCACCCTCTTTCATGTAACGTGTTCATGGTTATTCCTCATTCACTGATGGGCACATCAGGGAATTGAAACTAGTAGGCCGTACTCAAATGTTCCCTTTTCACTTTTCAGGATTTCAGTCAAAAGTGTTTATGGTGCCGCAGCACCTTTAGCAGGGAATCCCCTGGGGCCACAAAGGCCCTAGTTCAAGCTGTACCTGCTCCTGCAGCATGGCAGCATTCAGTGTTACAGTGGTTGCCCTCAGCACAAGCAATCGCGAGATCCTATCCTTCTTTGAGAAGTCAGGCTGCTCGTGGTACACGCTGAAGCATCTAGCTGGTGCAGGCTCACTCTCTGGAATGGCACGGCCTTTCTTCCCAGAAATCAGAGCAGCTCAAGCTCACATCGATGCACTGAGTCAAGTTCTCCCCTGTGGGGAATTCAGTCCTCTGGGCCCCAACTGGAGTCCATCAAGGGCGTGTCATTCTGCTTGGCATCCACCTGCTCCATCAGGGTCAGTCCAGGGCAGATCATTTGGTAGGGCTAGTCCTGCCAATCACAGCCTCACTTCATTTCTGGGCAACGGCCCTAAGTCTTTAATGATTTGGTCCCTGCAGCTCCCCTTGGCATACAGGGTTGCCACGGTACCTTCTGAACACAATGTAGACTCCTCAGGTGCAGTCACCCGCACAACGGCAGTCCCTTCTGACATGTGGGCTCGCAGCTCAGGTGTTCACAAGTCCTGCCATGCTGGTTGCACAATTTCTTCTCTGGTAACCCCATCTGGCATACTGGGACACCACAACTAGGCCATATGGGCTCACCGCCCTCCACACATTGCCCAATACTTAGCACAGTCTTCGGCAGCCCTCTCCTGGCATACGGGGGGTCACCAAAAACAGTCTTGCACACAGGCTATGGCCCGAGCGGTGCACAGCTGAATTCTCACACCTCACACACGGAGACATTGTGGTTAGGCTCCCACTGGACCATGCTCCATCCAACGCTCTGATCTTACTCGCAAAGTGCACTGGTCTTGGCAAGCAGGCAGGCACTGGTGCTCCAGGGCAAGTGGTCTTGGTTTCCCTGGGTGACAACCTCGCTGGGCTACCCTTGGGTTCTCGAGTAACTGACCGATAGACGACTTTGTGGCTGCAAACCCCGAGCCCAATTAGCACTGGCGGTGACTAATTTAGAATACAGAATGGAATATTCACGGAGGTGCTCGGCATAGCACCATCAAACCAGATCAACTAATTCCATGAGTGTTTGGCCCTACGCTATTAGGAGACCAACCCTCGCTGACACGTACCTCATATGCATATCGAACCAAGTACTTACCACACGCGAGGTTGTTTAGATCGTGTATTATCAGCAATAAAATACCGCAAAAGTTGACTTAGAAAGTCAATGTCTTCCTCTGCTGATACACTTTTGTATTGATAGTATAAGTATCCCCTGGGTGTCACTGTGTTTTTCTGGCATCTGGCTAAGGTCCTGAAGAAGGTGGTGCTACCATCCTTTATACCACCGAAACGTGCGTCGACCAATACTGTTCAGATCCTGCTGAACGCAGCCATTCTAATTGGTCGGGGAGACTGTGCCATCTTTTGTCTCCCACTTTCCAGACATATGTGTTTGTGAATGTTGTATGAATCTGTATGAGGGTGGATGTTTATGTTGTAGTATGTATGAATTTCTTTTATGATCATTCATTCAGGGGTTATTTATGGTAGAATGTATTACAATTAAATTGTATCCAATAATTGTGTCTATCTGTATGTACATGTTGTATTTTTATATTTAAAAAAAGGAGAAAAAATTTAAAGAAAAATATATTTTTGAAATATAAAAATGAAGTCAAATAAAGAATGACGAAATGATAAAATTATATAAGTCTTTCTTTTGAAACACATTGTTGTTAAGACATTGTTGGTTAGCCCATGCTGAATTTAATTTTTGATTTGAGAAAGAAATATAGGTCACGAGGGAGTTTTTCTATATTGTTCCCTGGGTGACATCTCCTCATCCAGCAGGGGGACTAGCAGGCTTTTGCTCCCAGTCCTGGTCATTGGCAGAAATCCTGCATAGCTTTCCCTTCCCACACAGCCCCTCTGGCTACTCGGTAGATGACAAATCTTTAGGGACTCAACCTCTATTTTCTCATAGTCCTTTTCCAGACACCAAATGTGATTTAGGGTCTGGGTCTTTGAAGTTTTATGTTGATGTTTTGCTTCTTTTGAAGTGGCAACTTCTCCTTTTCATCTTCCTTCATGAAAGAGGTCTAACACAGCAGGCACTACTCCTGAAGCTGATTGTCCAAACCACAATTCATGGGAGGGACCAGAGTTAAAACCTGGCTGTAAGCCACAACCATATGTGCATTAAAATGTAAATCCCAGACCTCCCGCACTACTATTTAGGATTCTCTTATCAGCCTTGCCTCCCTTCCTGAGATGTGTCCAGGCGCCTTTCCTTGTGATCTATCATTGAATCAAAGAGCAGTCTGGAAATGTAAGGGGACTCTCTTCCTTTTTCCTCCAGCATGTCCCCACCCAGCTCACAGGATTACAGAAACACACTATTGAGTCTGGGGGTATTCCTCTCCTCCGCTTGTCTTTATCAGGCAGGCCTGGGATTCCCAAAATTTTACCTAGGGTCCTCCATACAATGTACCATTGCAGGCACACTCAGCAAAGGGTACATTCATAGCACACTAAGGGGTCGATTCCGATGTCGGCCGGAAGCGCACCTAACAGTATTCGTCCGGAAAAAATACCAGCCGAACGCGTGTTTTCCGACCGACTCAAACACTCTACCGAACGAACAAGTACGATGCGCATAACAGCCCAGATTCCGAGCGAGCGGTACTTACCCAATCCAGCTCCTGTTCCCCGCCCGAGCCGGATCCGTAAACGCCGAATCGAGCCGCACGGACCCAAATACACAGCACCTTCCGGCCGGACTAGTACGATGCGTATTCCGTACGCGCCGAACCCGTCGCTACGTCCGGCACGTTTCAGCATCCGGGAGAGCCGCACATAAGCTCTGATTCGCGCCACAAGAAGATCCACGGCTACGAGACGAACAAGCCAGCTACGAGTACGAGTCGAAGACACGCGAAATCCGAACGAGACGACCCAACCATGAATCCCATCGCGCAGGTCCTACCTATGCTCTACATCTATTACCGGGACCGGTTCGGACGCGTACGGCGCAGACGGTAAGTCAAACACCCACAACACAAACAAACGACACGTACCCGAAATATGTCACACACACATAGGGATGCACAAATGACGTACACTAGCAACAGCACAATCATAGGGGTGGGATGGGCATCACCAATGCCATACACACCCATAGGGGCCAGGATGCCTGCCACCACTACCATCCCCACTCATGGGGGGCAGGATGCCTATCACTACTACCATCCCCACTCATGGGGTGCTGGATGCCTATCACTACTACCATCCCCACTCATGGGGGGCTGGATGCCTGCCACAACCACCACCCCTACTCATGGGGCCTGGATGCCTATCACTACTACCATCCCCACTCATGGGGGCACGATGCCTATCACTACTACCATCCCCACTCATGGGGGGCTGGATGCCTGCCACTACTACCATCTCTACTCAAGGGGGGCTGGATGCCTGTCACTACTACCATCCCCACTCATGGGGTGCTGGATGCCTATCACTACTACCATCCCCACTCATGGGGGGCTGGATGCCTATCACTACTACCATCTCCACTCATGGGGTGCTGGATGCCTGTCACTACTACCATCCCCACTCATGGGGTGCTGGATGCCTACCACTACCACCACCCCTACTCAGGGGGGCCTGGATACCTACCACTACCACCACCCCTACTCATGGGGGGCTGGATGCCTGCCACTACCACCACCCCTACTCATAGGACAGGTAATGCATCACACAACCAGCATACTCCCACATAAGGAATCACAGAAAATTACATCCACCCAAACAACATGACAAGCGTGTGTAGTCCATGTCAAATGCCTACAACACTACACATGACAATGAACATACAATGTGACCCACTATCACATGTGTGACACATAAAAGTGTGTGGCCTCCACAATACAAGCCGACCATGGCCACTGTGGCAATGGGGCCCAAAGCCCCATCACCACAGTCACCAAAAGGTATGTGTGGTGTCCAAGGCTGATGCACCTTTTGATCAATGGGGCCCAAAGCCCCATCACCACAGTCACCAAAAGGTAAGTGTGGGGTCCAAGGCTGATGGACCTTTTGATCAGTGTGGCAATGGGGCCTAAAGCACCATCACCACAGTCACCAAAAGGTAAGTGTGGGGTCCAAGGCTGATGGACCTTTTGATCAGTGTGGCAATGGGGCCTAAAGCACCATCACCACAGTCACCAAAAGGTAAGTGTGGGGTCCAAGGCTGATGGACCTTTTGATCAGTGTGACAATGGGGCCCAAAGCCCCATCACCACAGTCACCAAAAGGTAAGTGTGGGGTCCAAGGCTGATGGACCTTTTGATCAGTGTGGCAATGGGCCCCAAAGCCCCATCACCACAGTCACAAAAAGGTAAGTGTGGGGTCCAAGGCTGATGGACCTTTTTATCAGTGTGGCAATGGGGCCCAAAGCCCCATCACCACAGTCACCAAAAGGTAAGTGTGGGATCCAAGGCTGATGCACCTTTTGATCAGTGTGGCAATGGGGCCCAAAGCCCCATCACCACAGTCACCAAAAGGTAAGTGTGGGGTCCAAGGCTGATGGACCTTTTGATCAGTGTGGCAATGGGGCCCAAAGCCCCATAACCACAGTCACCAAAAGGTAAGTGTGGGGTCCAAGGCTGATGGACCTTTTGATCAGTGTGGCAATGGGGCCCAAAGCCCCATCACCACAGTCACCAAAAGGTAAGTGTGGGGTCCAAGGCTGATGCACCTTTTGATCAGTGTGGCAATGGGGCCTAAAGCCCCATCACCACAGTCACCAAAAGGTAAGTGTGGGGTCCAAGGCTGATGGACCTTTTGATCAGTGTGGCAATGGGGCCCAAAGCCCCAACACCACAGTCACCAAAGGTAAGTGTGGGGTCCAAGGCTGATGCACCTTTTGATCAGTGTGGCAATGGGGCCCAAAGCACCATCACCACGGTGATCATAAGGTAAGTGTAGGCATGGTAAAAGCTGCCAAAGACAAACTGAATGGATGAATCCTGGTCACACAACAACTAAAACATCTGTGGCATAGTACTGCTTGTGTCCCATTGCAACATAGATTGGGCGAGGCTAACAGTGCAGTGTCACAGAAACATCGTTTTGGCCATGTGCATACAAACATCACACATGGGGGACCACATTGCCAACAATCAGCCAATTACACAATGACAGAAGTGACCATCATGATGCTGACCCACACATCTGCACCTATGGACACACAAATGTATATAACCTGTGGAGACTGTCGATGTCAGGTGAACAAATACCATACCATGGCAGCAATGGGACATACAAACCATGATCATTGTGTTGACTGATGACCCAGGAGTACCAGGGAGAGCAGGGGAAAATCACCAAACTACATACAGCCAATGGCACACTACAGAAATGCCAATGCAGTGATGCAAATGCACTAACACAAACAGGCAGACTCACACTGCATATCAAACACAACAGGTGATGGGGGTGTGTACCAATGTCCCCAGGCAACCACACAATACATGAGGAGGCCTGAATCCCAATTACACAGATGTGTATACAGTGCCACACACAAGTAACTCATGGATTGGATTCCCCTATGTGGGCAATCTGGCATTGTTAGATGAGAGGGAGCCCAAATTACACATGTCACACAAGCTTGTAGGAACAGCAACTAACACAGCAAGAGACACACCCACCACAGCACTACCCCCAGGGACCCCACATTGTGCAGACACTAGCCTGCATGACAATTCCACTGTGATGACAAAGGTAGATGTTGATCACACTGTGAACCACAGCCATGTGTCCTCAGCTACAAACTACCATCACACCTACACAAGCTCCAATTAATCAGTAGGGCCTGCCAGCCAAGGCCAATATGGAGGTAGTGGTCTAGCCGTGCAACAACTCACATTTGCACACTCAACACCACACACCCTGATCTCCACCAATGTGCAGCAGTGAAGCTCACATGGACTGGTGACATTGCACATGCACCCATGACAATCCCAGGGTTGGTGGGGGAACTAAGGTGCAGAAACCCATCACACATGCCCACTCAACATGACTCGTCTATGTATGACACACAGCACAGTACGCCGTACATGCGCATGATGTGAAATCCACCACAAACAATGGGATCCTGGCCATAGTCACACACCAACGAAGAAGCCAAGGTGAGACACAAAGAACACACGTACACAACTTCCAACATTGCAGCTCTGACCCTGAGGAGTGGCAGCAGTCACACACACAACGCGTCACAATCACTGAAAGCTACCACAAACTCGAAATCACATTACTTGTGTAAACAACAAGTGCCAAGGGGAATCCTGAATGTGTCCCATCAGCGTTTGCCCACATCCCCAGCCCTGACAACAAAGACAACCTGGGATGACAACCTCATGAACATCAGTTTGCCATGCAGCCACATCACGGAGAAACCAGGTCCAAGATGCTGGATGAACACATACCAACTCTGCAAGCATCACAAACAGGAACATCCCTAGGGACACAGCCTGTGTATGAAAAGGGAAGGGAACATGCACAGACATGCTCACACAACACACAACACAGGCACACGCAATGTCACCAGATTACACACAGCCATGAGGGCACTCCACTCCTGTGGAAGGTCCGCTGTGCCAAAACTTGTCTGTGCACGACTCAAACATATCAGCAGGACACTCCGTCAGTGAGTCAACAACTACAACACACAGAAGCCTCTGCTCACATCAGCCTGGGTACGGGAGTGTCACGTCAGTCATCTGCATACACCCAAAACACGTGGCAATCCAGTTGTACTGTATACACAGATGAGTCCTCCAAATTTGATGTGCAAAACTGCATGTCCAGTGGAGACGGGCACACAGTCAGGGTACTAGGAACATTGGACAGTGGTAAGCCCAACAGATGTGCAACAGTGTAGGACAAAGATGGTAATCTACAAATGCTAAACGTACATCCCTGTGTCAAATGCTGAACATTACACCCTCAGACTGCAGCAAGGGATGCTATAGATCCAGACTAGATTAGGACACATATCCCATGGACCACATGGAGCCCATCACAGCAAAACTTCATTTACATGATCTGAACACAATTACAACAGCAAATGCATGATTCTACACATCTACATCATGTACCACCAAAGATTAACCACAAGTAAACAAAAAGAGGCTTTATTCAGCAAGTGTGCAACTCAAATCAAAAGTCCAAAATTAACTACGGCCAATGTCCAGTCCAAATACACAGTCCCAACAGGGTGATGTGTGACAACTTGTCACCAATTGCTTGCCTGCACAGGTACCGACAGGGGACATCCCCCTTGGAGGGGCATACGAGGGGCAGGCCAGGCACCGCAGGGACAGGATCAGGGGATGCCAGAAGGAGGCAGGGAAGGTGAGGTGGGTGCAGGAGTGTTACCGGCAACTGCAGTGGAGGTGTCTGACTCAGGGGGGGCCGGCACCACCGCAGGGCTCAAGTCCGATGGTGTTGGTGCTGCAACCACTGCAGTGGGCTGGTCAGATGGAGTGGACTGGGTCCCCAATGCAGTGCCCGAGTCAGACGGGGTTGTTGTGGACTCCACCGCAGTGCATGACTCCAAGGGAGTGGAAGGGGGGCAGAAGAGCTGGGCAGGACAGAGGGGGGGACATGGTCTCCACACCAGTGGCACATACAGGCAGAGCGTCTGGTTTGGGGGTGGAAGAGCAAGTGGCAGGGGGGGAGGGCCTGAGCAGTTTGGGGATACGGTATCGGTGTGTGGGGGAACCTGGGGCAGGATGTGGCGGTGGAACCTGTGGAGTGGTGGCCTGGGGAATGGAGGTGAGAGACTGGGTGGGTGACTTGCAGGGCGGTGGCGGGGTCTTGCTCTTCCGGGTCCGGGGGGACTTGCGGGTGGGGGCTCACTCTGCCTGCGCCTGGGGGAGGGTGTCCGGGGGCGAGGGCACTCCCTCTCTGTGTGTGGACTTCCTCTTCCCCGGTATGCTGGATCAGCGGGATTGGAGGGGAAGAGGCCGAGGTCAGAGAGGAAGAGCTGCTGTGTAGGTGGGGCTGCAGGTGAGGCAAGGGAAGGGGTCTTGGAGGGAGAGGATCTTGAGGATTGCGGAGTGACTGTGGTTGCCTGTGTGTGTGTCAGTTCCCCATCCCCTGTGTGTGTGGAATCAGTCCCCTGAGGATGCTTGTGTGCACGTCTTGCCTTGGTTTTGGGTGTGTGTGTGCTGCTCGTGTCTGTGTGTTTAGGTGATTGTGCAGGTGTGCATGTGCTTTGGACAGGTAGGGTGGTAGGAAGTGTGGATGGGGCAGAGGTGGGAGGGGTGAGGGACTGTTGGAGGAGGGACACTGCTGCCGTCAGGGAGGAGTCCATGGACCTATTGCTCCTCTGTAGGGCAGACATACCCGTTGAGATGCCCTCCATGAACGACACCAGCTGTGTCAACAGAGTGGTGTGTGCATGGAGGACAGTCAGCATTGCTGTCTGCCCTACATGGAGCTGCCGAAGGAGGTACACAGACTCCTCACTCAGGGCAGCAGGGGACACAGGGGCAGGGGGTGCGGTTACACAAAAAAGGGGCCACGGGTCCGGAACAAGAGGAGGATATTAAACTGTCTGGACGTGCTCTAATATACAAAGACTAGGGGTTTCCCTTTTCAGGACGATTCCCCTCACACACCAGAGGTGTCATGCTTCATCATAGGGGAGCCTCCTCACATGATAGACCTAGTCTTCACGTGGGCTACAACCCCCTCTCTACAAGGGAGGAGCTCAGGGATGTTTTTATTGAGTAAGGCTGGGTGTACTAAACCCCTATGTGGTATGGAAAAGAATAAATGGAGTGCAGTGCTGTGAAGTGAAAGTTAAAACTAGCTAACGGGTTTAGCTATAAGTAACTTTATTCGGCTACCCGATGCCAGGATTAAAACCAATGAGAAACTTAAAACACAAATGCCAAAATTAAAGACAGATGTGTCATTCGACCAACATGTTTCAGCCAGAGAGACCTAGATAGTGTCGCGGCCTTCTTCAGGGTCAGATTGTACGCTACTGCAATTCAATAAATAATACTCCGTGAAAAAACATGTGAAAAAACACGTGAGTAAATCAATAGTAAAATACTGAACCAGTGATATTATTGTTCAGTATATTCTGGATGCAACCTAAGATAAAAACATAAAATATGTTATCAATGGTTGCATACATTATGTATGAAGAGCATGAACCAAACAGAATCTTTAATACTCCACCGCAATAATTAGCACACAAACATATTTAAGTATAAAGAACGTGTGACTCACCACTGTCGGTTGCTGAGTTCACTCCGTCTGTCCTGGCATATTAGCCATACGGTACGTGCACCATAACCTACCAGGGAAAGGTATACGGTATTAAAAACAAGAGATCCCAAGAAAGGGATTCAAAGATTGAGGAAAATGGCGGGGGGGGAAAGGGGGGCGACTCAAAAAAGAAGAAATAGGCTAAACATATATGTCAATTCTTTGAGCAAAGGGTTAATAGTAATTGAATTATATACCCCAATGAGAATAAAGGCTGAGAACAAAGGCAGAGAACAGCAACGTACCAAACTCCGCTAGTGGCTGTACACGAAAAAGTAAAATAAAATACAATAAATTACAATTCAATGCTAGCCTTAAGAGGAATAGAAATCTAAGCATGAAGAGTCAGAGGATGTAACATAGAATATATTACTACATCATGCAGGGGTGCGGTGCCTGGCTTGAAGGAGACACGCTCCAGAGCACGGGAGCCTCCATGGACCTCAGGAATGGGAGCCAATGGGATGGCGGTGGTGGTGGTGGTGGTGGTGGTGGTGGCGGGTCAGACAGACTAGCTGGGGTGTGGTGGCTGCTGACACCCGCATCCACAAGGGAGTCATCCTCCGAGCTGCTGTGGTCCTCAGCTGAGGTGGATGGTGCTGAGGACTCCTCGGTGTGGCTCCCCTCGCCCTCCGTGCCACTGGGTCCCTCTGACCACTCGTCGGACGCTGACCCAGTCTGGCTCCGCTGCTCCTCCTGGTCCGTGGAGCTGTCCCCTCCTGTGGCTGTGGATGTATCTGCAAACAATTAGGGAAACAGACAAACATCAGTCACCTGCACTGACCGCACACACCACAGTAAGTACAGCACATCACAGAGCAAGCCCTGGCATCTTTAGTTGAACATTGCCTAAAGTCCTCACACAGATTCGGGAAGCCAATTGTCAGTCTGATGGTCAACCATGGGACTCACACCCCTCCTGCCCTTGCACCCATCTGTCTGGTGCCTGTCTGATGGTAAGACCTCAGTGTGGACACATGCACCACCTACACAGTAGTTGGACATTGCTGAGAACACGGTGAAGTATGTGAACATGCCCACGTCACATCTCTTGCCACTGAGTCAGTGCAGGTGTCTGGATAAATGGACGGCCAGAGTCTAAATAGAAATGCATGTGATGCATACCAGCACCAAACCCCATGAAGCACCCATGTCCGGATAGTCAATGCCACAATGGGGTGCATGTTGCACATGTCACTCCCCAGCAGGATCACTCTTAGGAAGTTTAATGCCATGACACAGGCATGCCTGCAAAGTCATACATCACTGCCTCCAGTCACATGGCCATGGCAGCCAGCCAACCACAGTCTGCACTGTGTCACGATCCTAGGACATGGGGAAGGCAAGTAATGTAACTGACAAGTGCACATGTCCATCCCCTAAAAAACCACATCATCTGAACTACTATTTGTCCACGTCATACCAATTGGACATATGGGGGACATGAAACACAACTCTCTGAACATGAGCACCTCACAGTGTGCTGAGAATGAAAAACAGCTGCCTGAAAGTCACAGTGGCATACACCTGTCTGCACAGTCATGTGATCAAACACCTATAAGTCACAGAAGTTGTGTCTTACATGGTCCAATAGCAGATGGCATGCTGACCCCTAACCGGTAAACATCACAGGAGTCCCGACAACGTAGTCACAGCACAACGACACAGAGGCAGACACCTGAGGGAACATTTCACTGAGCACAGCATGTCAGCTGATACACGGGAGTGGGAGTACAGAGTGTATTGTATGCCCTGGAGTAGGCATGACTGTCCGGCTCCACCTGCAAGATGGATGAGCCCTGGTCAGTAGGCAGGTGGCTAAGCATGAGTGACACACTTGACATACATACTCCTGAGGCCCAAACATTGTACCCACCCGCAGCATGGGGGTGTGGCAAATACCCCAGGGACATGTGGTGATTCTGATCTGCAAGTGGATCACATATCAAAGTTACACCCAGACTACATTGCACGACTCAGGCATTGTGTGAGCAATTGACCCACCCATGAAGGCTAACACAATATCACGGGAACAAAAGCTGTCACCCACCTTGATCAAAGCAAAATGCAAGGACCCTGTACCCGAGTGACACAATTATCTTGAGCGTAAGGAGCACACCGGCCTATCAGATGGGTAGTGGCCATGTCACAATAGAGGGACATGGGTACTGGACAACAAGACTGATGTACTGGGGAAGTTTAACCACGCCACAGGAGGGCACATAGAATGTCAGACAGAGTTCACAGTGCAGTCTTTGACTCACCCCCTCCTTGCTGCTGTCTGCCCTTCAGCTGCCCATCCAGCTCCGGGAAGACCACCGATACCAAAGGGGATGATGGACGGAGTGCTTGAGCAAATCAAACACTCACCCCCAGTCAACTGATCTGGGTTTAATCCATCATCATTCTTTAGCTCACTCCACCACCCCAGTTCAGACATGGCCATATGCAAATCAATCTGACCCTGTGCCTCATGGGAACAGTCCAGCCCGAACTGCCAAGCCATGTCTGCCCTGGACCGGAAACAAGCATCCTGGGACCGGTTTCTGGCTAATCAGCCGTCATCAGCCAGGCTAGCTTGAATCCAGTGGCAAAGTGAGCAAGGGACCCACGTCTGGGCATACCCTGCCAACTTAGGGCGAACAAAGCGATACCAAAGGGGATGATGGACGGAGCGCTTGAGCAAATCAAACACTCACCCCCAGTCAACTGATCTGGGTTTAATCCATCATCATTCTTTAGCTCACTCCACCACCCAGTTCAGACATGGCCATATGCAAATCAGTCTGACCCTGTGCCTCATGGGAACAGTCCAGCCCGTACTGCCAAGCCATGTCTTCCCTGGACCGGAAACAAGCATCCTGGGACCGGTTTCTGGCTAATCAGCCGTCATCAGCCAGGCTAGCTTGAATCCAGTGGCAAAGTGAGCAAGGGACCCACGTCTGGGCATACCCTGCCAACTTAGGGTGAACAAAGCGATACCAAAGGGGATGATGGACGGAGCGCTTGAGCAAATCAAACACTCACCCCCAGTCAACTGATCTGGGTTTAATCCATCATCATTCTTTAGCTCACTCCACCACCCCAGTTCAGACATGCCCATATGCAAATCAGTCTGACCCTGTGCCTCATGGGAACAGTCCAGCCCGAACTGCCAAGCCATGTCTTCCCTGGACCGGAAACAAGCATCCTGGGACCGGTTTCTGGCTAATCAGCCGTCATCAGCCAGGCTAGCTTGAATCCAGTGGCAAAGTGAGCAAGGGACCCACGTCTGGGCATACCCTGCCAACTTAGGGCGAACAAAGCGATACCAAAGGGGATGATGGACGGAGCGCTTGAGCAAATCATGACTCACCCCCAGTCAACTGATCTGGGTTTAATCCATCATCATTCTTTAGCTCACTCCACCACCCCAGTTCAGACATGACCATATGCAAATCAGTCTGACCCTGTGCCTCATGGGAACAGTCCAGCCCGAACTGCCAAGCCATGTCTTCCCCGGACCGGAAACAAGCATCCTGGGACCGGTTTCTGGCTAATCAGCCGTCATCAGCCAGGCTAGCTTGAATCCAGTGGCAAAGTGAGCAAGGGACCCACGTCTGGGCATACCCTGCCAACTTAGGGCAAACAAAGCGATACCAAAGGGGATGATGGACGGAGCGCTTGAGCAAATCAAACACTCACCCCCAGTCAACTGATCTGGGTTTAATCCATCATCATTCTTTAGCTCACTCCACCACCCCAGTTCAGACATGGCCATATGCAAATCAGTCTGACCCTGTGCCGCATGGGAACAGTCCAGCCCGAACTGCCAAGCCATGTCTTCCCTGGACCAGAAACAAGCATCCTGGGACCGTTTTCTGGCTCATCAGCCGTCATCAGCCAGGCTAGCTTGAATCCAGTGGCAAAGTGAGCAAGGGACCCACGTCTGGGCATACCCTGCCAACTTAGGGCGAACAAAGTGATACCAAAGGGGATGATGGACGGAGCGCTTGAGCAAATCAAACACTCACCCCCAGTGAACTGATCTGGGTTTAATCCATCATCATTCTTTAGCTCACTCCACCACCCCAGTTCAGACATGGCCATATGCAAATCAGTCTGACCCTGTGCCTCATGGGAACAGTCCAGCCCGAACTGCCAAGCCATGTCTTCCCTGGACCGGAAATAAGCATCCTGGGACCGGTTTCTGGCTAATCAGCCGTCATCAGCCAGGCTAGCTTGAATCCAGTGGCAAAGTGAGCAAGGGACCCACGTCTGGGCATACCCTGCCAACTTAGGGCGAACAAAGCGATACCAAAGGGGATGATGGACGGAGCGCTTGAGCAAATCAAACACTCACCCCCAGTCAACTGATCTGGGTTTAATCCATCATCATTCTTTAGCTCACTCCACCACCCCAGTTCAGACATGGCCATATGCAAATCAGTCTGACCCTGTGCCTCATGGGAACAGTCCAGCCCAAACTGCCAAGCCATGTCTTCCCTGGACCGGAAACAAGCATCCTGGGACCGGTTTCTGGCTAATCAGCCGTCATCAGCCAGGCTAGCTTGAATCCAGTGGCAAAGTGAGCAATGGACCCACGTCTGGGCATACCCTGCCAACTTAGGGCGAACAAAGCGATACCAAAGGGGATGATGGACGGAGCGCTTGAGCAAATCAAACACTCACCCCCAGTCAACTGATCTGGGTTTAATCCATCATCATTCTTTAGCTCACTCCACCACGCCAGTTCAGACATGGCCATATGCAAATCAGTCTGACCCTGTGCCTCATGGGAACAGTCCAGCCCGAACTGCCAAGCCATGTCTTCCCTGGACCGGAAACAAGCATCCTGGGACCGTTTTCTGGCTCATCAGCCGTCATCAGCCAGGCTAGCTTGAATCCAGTGGCAAAATGAGCAAGGGACCCATGTCTGGGCATACCCTGCCAACTTAGGGCGAACAAAGCGATACCAAAGGGGATGATGGACGGAGCGCTTGAGCAAATCAAACACTCACCCCCAGTCAACTGATCTGGGTTTAATCCATCATCATTCTTTAGCTCACTCCACCACCCCAGTTCAGACATGGCCATATGCAAATCAGTCTGACCCTGTGCCTCATGGGAACAGTCCAGCCCGAACTGCCAAGCCATGTCTTCCCTGGACCGGAAACAAGCATCCTGGGACCGGTTTCTGGCTAATCAGCCGTCATCAGCCAGGCTAGCTTGAATCCAGTGGCAAAGTGAGCAAGGGACCCACGTCTGGGCATACCCTGCCAACTTAGGGCGAACAAAGCGATACCAAAGGGGATGATGGACGGAGCGCTTGAGCAAATCAAACACTCACCCCCAGTCAACTGATCTGGGTTTAATCCATCATCATTCTTTAGCTCACTCCACCACCCCAGTTCAGACATGGCCATATGCAAATCAGTCTGACCCTGTGCCTCATGGGAACAGTCCAGCCCGAACTGCCAAGCCATGTCTTCCCTGGACCGGAAACAAGCATCCTGGGACCGGTTTCTGGCTAATCAGCCGTCATCAGCCAGGCTAGCTTGAATCCAGTGGCAAAGTGAGCAAGGGAACCACGTCTGGGCATACCCTGCCAACTTAGGGGGAACAAAGCGATACCAAAGGGGATGATGGACGGAGCGCTTGAGCAAATCAAACACTCACCCCCAGTCAACTGATCTGGGTTTAATCCATCATCATTCTTTAGCTCACTCCACCACCCCAGTTCAGACATGGCCATATGCAAATCAGTCTGACCCTGTGCCTCATGGGAACAGTCCAGCCCGAACTGCCAAGCCATGTCTTCCCTGGACCGGAAACAAGCATCCTGGGACCGGTTTCTGGCTAATCAGCCGTCATCAGCCAGGCTAGCTTGAATCCAGTGGCAAAGTGAGCAAGGGACCCAAGTCTGGGCATACCCTGCCAACTTAGGGCAAACAAAGCGATACCAAAGGGGATGATGGACGGAGCGCTTGAGCAAATCAAACACTCACCCCCAGTCAACTGATCTGGGTTTAATCCATCATCATTCTTTAGCTCACTCCACCACCCCAGTTCAGACATGGCCATATGCAAATCAGTCTGACCCTGTGCCTCATGGGAACAGTCCAGCCCGAACTGCCAAGCCATGTCTTCCCTGGACCGGAAACAAGCATCCTGGGACCGGTTTCTGGCTAATCAGCCGTCATCAGCCAGGCTAGCTTGAATCCAGTGGCAAAGTGAGCAAGGGACCCACGTCTGGGCATACCCTGCCAACTTAGGGCGAACAAAGCGATACCAAAGGGGATGATGGACGGAGCGCTTGAGCAAATCAAACACTCACCCCCAGTCAACTGATCTGGGTTTAATCCATCATCATTCTTTAGCTCACTCCACCACCCCAGTTCAGACATGGCCATATGCAAATCAGTCTGACCCTGTGCCTCATGGGAACAGTCCAGCCTGAACTGCCAAGCCATGTATTTCCTGGACCGGACCACCGGCAGGATCTGGAGCATGTGGGGGGTCAGGGTCCGGTGTCCGCCCCTCCTGCGAGGAGGCGACAGCTTCAGCTGGACCCTTGCAATCCTCCGGGTCCAGCCCCGAAGGTCCTGCCACCTCTTCTGGCAGTTGTGGATCCGGCGCTTGTAGACCCCCACGGATCTGACTGCCCGGACGATGGCCAGCCAGATATCCTGCTTCTGATGGGCATCAACCTGTGAGGATGACAAAGTGAAAAGGCCATTACTACACATGCAACATATCCGTGCATTACACAGTTGGAAATACATGTCTCAATCACAGGGGCATATGATGTACACAGGCAGTGCAACGAGGGCTATGGACAGTTTGCCAGCAGTTACTACATGGTATCATTGCATGGCAAGTGAATCCTTGTTTGAATGCACTGTTACTCCACTGTACCTGTTCAGTGCATGTGACTACACACTTTGGGGGGTGAGTACTACTCAGTGAGCATGCTAGCCAGTGGTGTGCACACTGTAAATCCTGCAAATCAGACAACATGCACAATTAGTAAGGCAGTGGACAGCACACTCACCTGCTCCCCTGGTGTCCCATACAGCTTGCTGTACTGTGGAAGGAGGTTGTCCAGCAGGGCCTGGTTCTCCTCATGGGTGAAGGCTGGGGCTCTCTCCACAGTACCTGCCATTGCAGTAGCCAGAGGATGCAGAGACAGCAGCAGTGTAGTGGCAGATGTCATCCTGGAGCATGTAGTGCAGGCAAGTGAGCCCTCAGGGGAACAGCCAGCATTATATGTGTGCTGCAGAGGCAGATACTGTGCCATGTGTCCAAAGTGATAGGTCCAAGTCATATGCATCTTATGAATCTGACCAATCCATGGAATTGCAGCACCAAGACACGCCCACAGCATCCTTCAAAAATTTCAACTTCATGACACCCATGAATTTGCAACATTGTTGTGGCTGGCCAACTGAATTCACTGCATCAGACTCGTTGAAGCTTCAAAAACGCGTCCGTTGCCATGCCAGGCCCCAGCCAATGCGTGCGCACCGATCGGACCATTGCTGTACAACGCGTACCCGCGATACTACGCGTACCCGCTCACATTCAATGCAATGGTCCGTGCGGGCACACAGATTGGACCATTGCTGTACATCGCGTACCCGCGATACAACGCGTACCCGCTCACATTCAATGCAATGGTCCGTGCGGGCACACCGATCGGTCCATTGCTGTGCAACGCGTACCAGGCATACAACGCGTACCCGCTCACATTCAATGCAGTGGGCCGGCCGGGCACACCGATCGGTCCATTGCTGTACAACGCGTACCAGGCATACAACGCGTACCCGTTCACATTCAATGCAATGGGCCGGCCGGGCACACCGATCGGTTAATTGCTGTGCAACGCGTACCAGGCATACAACGCGTACCCGCTCACATTCAATGCAATGGGCCGGCCGGGTACACCGATCGGTCCATTGCTGTACAACGTGTACCCGTGATACAACGCGTACCCACTCACATTCAATGCAATGGTCCGTGCGGGCACACCGATCGGACCATTGCTGTACAACACGTACCAGGCATACAACGCGTACCCGCTCACATTCAATGCAATGGGCCGGCCGGGCACACCGATCGGTCCATTGCTGTGCAACGCATACCAGGCATACAACGCGTACCCGCTCACATTCAATGCAATGGTCCGTGCGGGCACACCGATCGGACCATTGCTGTACAACGCGTACCAGGCATATAACGCGTACCCACTCACATTCATTGCAATGGGCCGGCCGGGCACACCGATCGGTCCATTGCTGTGCAATGCGTACCAGGCATACAACGCGTACCCGCTCACATTCAATGCAATGGGCCGGCCGGGCACACCGATCGGTCCATTGCTCTACAATGCGTACCAGGCATACAACGCGTACCCGCTCACATTCAATGCAATGGGCCGGCCGGGCACACCGATCGGCCCATTGCTCTACAACGCGTCCCTGGACAGGTCACACGCATATGTCACCATGCTGGTCACTGGTGAACCTATGCCAGCCACATTTACTTTCCATGGACTATGGGGCACACCTACAACACCACACCCAGTCAACACTGTATCTAAGGCATGTGTGGCAGCATTACCTTATCTGTGTATGGGGGTGAACATGTGGTTTTTGGGGTGGCACTTGGGGGCAGACACACCCAGGCTGTGCACGTGTTCATGGGGACAGGGTCCTTTGTGTGTTGTGCACCTGCCCACTGTGGTGTGCAACTTTTCATTTCTGAGCATGTGTCATGGTCACATTTCCAGGTTGTGTATATGTATGACATGTCACATACCCCCAGGCTCACATGTGGGAAGGCATGTAAGTCACAGGGTGGCCCATTCCAACAATAGTGATGTGCCTCCACAGTCTGTGTGCATGTTGTGTATCACATGTCTCTGACTCCATGTGCACAATGGGAGACAGTCTCCACATCCACGTGGTTTGTGCATGAACTTTGATGTTGTGTGTGTGTGTGTCACAGACATCCATGTCTGTCCTGCAGAGGCTACAGGGGCACCTACCTGTGGGTGTCATGTTTGTTTTTCTGACGTGTACATGATACGCCATGTCATGGCAGTGTCCATGTGGCAAGACAGGGTCCCTGGGAATCTACCTGTCAATGAGCTGTGATGCCTGTGGAGCATCTGTCCAGACATGTCACTGTGGTATGTGTGTGGAACGTGAGAGCAGTAAATGGGTACTGTGACACAGCCTAATGGTTTCCCATAGCACACCCTGGAACCTGTTGTCAACACTTGTTGAACAGAGATGTTAGATGATGTCCATGTAGGTGCCATATATGTCCAAACAGAACGACACACACATCAAGTACTTGTGTTTGTTAATGATGTATCATGTGAAATAGAGTATGGTGAACGGCACATAGGTGGGGTGACTGACAATCTTGCTTTCTTCACCTATGCACTGCAGGGCTCCTGCTGTCCATCGACCATTCCCAGACCTGGCAACGATGGTGGAACGTGACAGCATCCGACGGTACCGCTTCACCAGGCAGCTGATTGAGGATTTGGCAGTGCGGTTGGACCCACATTTGCAGCCTGGCCGGCCGTATCCTACAGCGCTGACCCCCAAGGTGAAGGTGATGGCAGCCCTACACTTCTTTGCCACCGGTACCTTTCAACACACTGTGGCAACTACTGGTGGGATGTCACAGACTATGTTCAGCCGTGTGCTACGCGATGTATTGGGGGCAATGTTGAGATACCTGAACCAGTACATCTATTTCCCAACACGTCAACGACTCACTGACGTCAAGAGTGACTTCTATGCCCTGGGGAGGATGCCACATGTAATTGGCTCCATTGATGGGACACATGTGGCTTTGATACCACCACAGGCACATGAGCAGGCATACCGGAACCGTAAACATTACCATTCGATCAATGCTCTGGTGGTATGTCTTGCAGATATGACCATCACACATGTGTGTGCCCGTTTCCCCGGTTCGGCACACAATGCCTACGTGATGAGGAGTAGTCGCATCCCGAGGATGATGTCACAGATGCCGAACCAGCACGCGTGGGTTGTTGGTGTGTACTGACTTTGTACCATTGTGTGTGTTCTGCTATGTTGTTTTCCGCACACATTTTCAAATCGGCTAATGTGCAATTGTCTGTCTGTAGGTGACTCGGGATACCCCAACATGCCGTGGTTGCTGACACCCCTCAGGAACCCTGTGACACCAGCCCAGATGCGCTACAATGAGGCACATGGTCGGACGAGGAGGGTGATCGAGCGGACCTTTGGTCTCCTGAAGAGCCGCTTCCGCTGCCTGGACAAGACAGGAGGGGCCCTCCCATATGCCCCAGCAAAGGTGTGCAAGATTGTCATCATCTGCTGCATGCTACACAACCTGGCAGTGCGGAAGGAGTTGCCTCTCATCCTGGATGACGATGACCAACGTCCCCCACCTGTGGAAGATCCTGGCCTGGGTCACGATGCCAGTGAAGATGATGATGATGGTGATGTCCGCACACAGCTCATCACCAACTTCTTCAGCTGAATGTGAGTCTCCAGAGGGTTGTAATGTCAATGATTTGAGTTTGCATGATATGTGTGTGTGGTGCTCTGGTGATGTTTGAGTGTGGCCATGTGCTACTTGACTGCATGCGTGCAGCGATGTGTCCTTGCAGGTGGTCTGTACTGCCCAACAGTGTTGACATGCTAACTTGGTTTTGTGTAGTTATCTCGTGACATGTATTAGACATGAGTATTGCCGTTCTGTGCTATTCTTCAGTGGTTTTGACTGTGTGTCATGTCTGTCCTTCACAGGGTGCTGCTGGAGTTGTCTGATCAACTTGGATCCCCCGAATCCATGATTCAACTTCCAAGGTGGAAGCAGTCGTTTCCCTACAGGTGATGCGTCACACACCCCTGGACTTTCTATCTTCTGCACTTTTTGACTTTGTGGCCACAGCCAGGTTGGATTAGCTTGCATTTGTAGTGGAAACAACATGTTGGAAATGTGTAATAAACCTGTGCTTCACTTTGGGATGTGCGTTGTCTGTAGTCACACATCTGACTGACATTTGCTTACTGCACCTGTAGTCTAGTTGACAGTGACTGTGAATAGGTGGCGTGTCTGTACATTCCACTGTATTTCGTTGCAACATCAGTATAGGTGATGAGTCTGATGGCCCTGGTGTGTATGTGTTTTGTGGCCCTAGTGGTGTGTCTCCCTCATATGTGTCACGTCGCCATGACTGACATGACAGTGTTGGACTTGCTGTAGCAGTTAGCATGCACAGTGTAATTTAGCAGATCACCATCTACATGACAAAAACCACGTTGGAATCGCAACAGAGGCAGATATGGTGTATTGGTGAGTTTATTTACATACAGGTGTGAGGATGGTGCACAGGATGGTGGGTGCTGTACATAGAAATTTGAATCCAAAGTTCCCATGTGAATTGGAAGTCTTGGTAGCTGAAATGTCCAGAGTAAAGTCCACAGTCATCTGATACATTTGGTCAACTAGAGCTCCCCATGTCATGTGGGAGAGTTGGGTTGGCTTCGACAGGGCGTGCAGTTTGCACACAGAGGAAAAGTTCCAGAACAGGTGTTGGCTTCCTGGGGGATGTAGATGGCCATCGGCCTCTCAGTTTGGCCTCCTCGGACGGCCCCTCTTCTTGGGGGGGACCCTCAGGTGCAGGCTGCGGCGGTGCAGGGGACTCTCTGCCAGAGTCCTCCTCCCTCCCTGTGGCATTTGCAGTTGTTTCAGCAGCAGATGTTGTGGGCACACAGGGAGGTGAGGCCATGTTGGTGCTGATCTGGCGGAGGCATGTCAGTATGTCCCTATGCACCACTGTCAGTTGTTCCAATGTGTCCCACTTGGACTCCATGCCAGACATGTGTGTCTCGACACGTGACATGTGTGTCTCGACACGGGACATGTGGGAGTCCAAGCGGACATGATGGGCAGCCTGCTGCTGTTGTATGTCCTTGAGGATCCCCACTACCTGGCTGACCTCTCCGGTGCTAGTCTGGTACGCATCCACGATGCGTGCCAGTTGTGGGTCATCATGCAGTCCAGACCCCTCTGCAAGGAGTGACCTATGTCTACCACCCCTCCCACCACACCTGGCAACACGTGCAGGACCTGCAGTGGCACGCACAGGTGACCGTGGGCCCACTTGGGTGTTGTTCCTGGGCTCGTTGTCACCAGCTCCAGTTTGGGCCTGGGTCCCTGCGCTGTTGTCATCTGTGGTCCTTGGTGTGTCCGTGTTGGCAGGGGTGGCCTGTGTGTTGGCAGTTGTTGGAGGGGTGGGTGCAGGGGGTGCAGATGTTGGTCCTGCTGGTGCTGCATGATGACTCACACCGGAGGGTCCAGCTTGTTCTTCGCCATCCGAGGAGTGCAGAGGCTGATCCACACCAGTGAGCTCAGTGTTCCCCGGAGCCTGGGACAGGGACTCCTCCTGGTCTGCTGCTGTGTCCCCATCATCACCTGTTTTGGGGAGAGACACAGATTGTATGTTATGTTTCTTCTGGCATCAATTGTTCAAACACCTGACAGTTGTGACTGTACCTCTGGATGTGGGCCAGGACATTGCATTCTCCTAAATTGTGACAGTCAGAGAGTGATATTGGTGTAGCACATTGTCCTGCTTACCTGTGGCATGTCAATGTGAATGTTGAGGTGTGTGCATGACCAGCATTGGTGGTATTTGGTTGCCATCCAGGCCTCCTTCTCCCCCCAGCCCAGTTATCCCACCATGAAGCGTGCTTCCATTGCAGGGAGTGCAAGTTGTCTTTCAGGATGTCAGTCAGTGGTGTCCTGCTGTTGGTTGTTGCACAGTTCCCAGCAGGGCCTTGTGCTCCCCCAGCAGTACCCAGTGTCAGCCATCTTGTGAGTCATTTTCCACTCCCTGGGATGTGAGCATGGTTCAGAGTGGTGTTGATGGGCCAATTGTGAGGCTGACCAATATCTGTGCCTACAACTCCCATCATGCTATTGCCTCCACCCCCCTTCCCAGCATGCCCATCCTTCCTTCCTTTTGACTCTGCTTCCCTGTGGGGTGGGGTGCCTGTGCTGACAGGATGGCTGGGAGTGTTGTCCTGGCAGTTGTTTGGCTACAAGTCCCAAGAGTGTCCCTGTGCTTCACACAGCATAACCCAGGGTGGTGGTTCTTTGTGGGATCTTCAGTTAGGATGTGAGGCATTGCATTCTCCCAGGTGGGTTATGTGGAGTTAGTGTTGAGGGGGTGTGTGAGGGGAGGTGCTTGTAACTATGGTCAGTGCTGTGAGTCCTCCTTCACACCCAGCCAGATATCCCACCATGGAACGTGCTTCCATTGCAGGGAGTGCAAGTTGTCTTTCAGGATGTCAGTCAGTGGTGTCCTGCTGTTGGTTGTTGCACAGTTCCCAGCAGGGCCTTGTGCTCCCCCCAGCAGTACCCAGTGTCAGCCATCTTGTGAGTCATTTTCCACTCCCTGTGATGTGAGCATGGTTCAGAGTGGTGTTGATGGGCCAATTGTGGGTGTGACCAATATCTGTGCCTACAACTCCCATCCTGCTATTGCCTACACCCCCCTTCCCAGCATGCCCATCCTTCCTTCCTTTTGACTCTGCTTCCCTGTGGGGTGGGGTGCCTGTGCTGGCAGTTGTTTGGCTACAAGTCCCAAGAGTGTCCCTGTGCTTCACACAGCATAACCCAGGGTGGTGGTTCTTTGTGGGATCTTCAGTTAGGATGTGAGGCATTGCATTCTCCCAGGTGGGTTATGTGGAGTTAGTGTTGAGGGGGTGTGTGAGGGGAGGTGCTTGTAACTATGGTCAGTGCTGTGAGTCCTCCTTCCCACCCAGCCAGATATCCCACCATGGAACGTGCTTCCATTGCAGGGAGTGCAAGTTGTCTTTCAGGATGTCAGTCAGTGGTGTCCTGCTGTTGGTTGTTGCACAGTTCCCAGCAGGGCCTTGTGCTCCCCCCAGCAGTACCCAGTGTCAGCCATCTTGTGAGTCATTTTCCACTCCCTGTGATGTGAGCATGGTTCAGAGTGGTGTTGATGGGCCAATTGTGAGGCTGACCAATATCTGTGCCTACAACTCCCATCATGCTATTGCCTCCACCCCCCTTCCCAGCATGCCCATCCTTCCTTCCTTTTGACTCTGCTTCCCTGTGGGGTGGGGTGCCTGTGCTGACAGGATGGCTGGGAGTGTTGTCCTGGCAGTTGTTTGGCTACAAGTCCCAAGAGTGTCCCTGTGCTTCACACAGCATAACCCAGGAGTGGTGGTTCTTTGTGGAATCTTCAGTTAGGATGTGAGGCATTGCATTCTCCCAGGTGGGTTATGTGGAGTTAGTGTTGAGGGGGTGTGTGAGGGGAGGTGCTTGTAACTATGGTCAGTGCTGTGAGTCCTCCTTCCCACCCAGCCAGATATCCCACCATGGAACGTGCTTCCATTGCAGGGAGTGCAAGTTGTCTTTCAGGATGTCAGTCAGTGGTGTCCTGCTGTTGGTTGTTGCACAGTTCCCAGCAGGGCCTTGTGCTCCCCCAGCAGTACCCAGTGTCAGCCATCTTGTCAGTCGTTTTCCACTCCCTGTGATGTGAGCATGGTTGAGAGTGGTGTTGATGGGCCAATTGTTGGTGTGACCAATATCTGTGCCTACAACTCCCATCCTGCTATTGCCTCCACCCCCCTTCCCAGCATGCCCATCCTTCCTTCCTTTTGAGTGGACTTCAGTGTGTGTGAGTGTGACAGCAATGGCAAGATGGCTGCCAGTGTGGTCCTGTTGTTTGTTGGTGCCCAGTTCCCATCAGGGCCTTGTGCTCCCCACAGCAGTAGCCAGTGTCAGCCATCTTGTCAGTTGTTTTCCACTCCCTGTGATGTGAGCATGGTTCAGAGTGGTGTTGATGGGCCAATTGTGGGTGTGACCAATATCTGTGACTACCACTCCCATCATGCTATTGGCTACACTGACTTGACCAGCATACACAGAATTCCTTCCTTTGAGTGAGCTTCCCTGTGAGGTGGTGTTCTAGTGGTGGGTAAATATCTGGGAGTGTTTGTTGGTTCTATTTGTGCCACTGCCTTGCTGTATTTGTTGTTAGGTTTGTAGATGTCATGACACAGTTACATTTCACTATGAGATGGCAGGTATTGTGTTTGTCTGACTAGCATTCACATCTTGGGATGAATATCTTTTGGTTGCTGTGTATTTGCTAAGGGTGCATGGTTTGCCTATCCCCTTGACTGTGATGTGTGTGTGTTGTCACACCATATTGTGTATATTAGTTGTGTACTCACCAGGCTCTGGGATGTCTGTTAGTCCGTATACGCTCACTGGTGGTAGGATGGCCCGCACCTTCTCCTCCCAGGGCCTGAGGTATACTGGTTTTGCAGGAGTGCCACTGCCGGTGTGCTGGCTGAGGAGGTAGTCCTTTTTAAGTAGGTCCCGGACCCTCCTGCGCACATCATACCACCTGTTCTGGATGTCTTCCTTTGTGCGCAAACATGGTGATTGTGCGTTCACCCTGTCGACAATCCTCGCCCACATCTTGGTTTTCTGCGACATGGGGGTCTGTTGTACCAATGTACCAAACAACTGTGGCTCTACCCTGAGTATCTCGTCTACCAGGACTTCCAATTCACAATTTAGGAACTTATGGTTCTTCTTTGGGGGCATGGTGATGGGTGGTGGTGGTGATTGATGTTTGTGTGTGTGTGTGTGCAGGTGGGGGGGTGTGAGTATAGGTTTAGCTGGGTGTGTGTGAGGGTGCTATTTGTAGGTGTGGTAATGGTGTGTGGCTTGTGTGATGTATGAGCTGTGAGTGTGTCTGTGGTTGCTGTGTGATGGTGTTCTGTCTGGCAGGTCAGTGGAATTTGCAAAGGATCATGGTAGGGATTTGTGGCCTTTATATCGGTGGAGTTGGAGGTGTGTCCTTGTTCCATTTTTTTTTCCCTCCCTGTATTTATTGGCTTAGTGGTTGCTTGTTTGGCCCTTTTTTTTCTAATTTTTCCTTGGTGTTTTTGGTGCATGTACGAGTCGTTCTTGTGTCCGAGTAGGACGCTGCAGTTGTCTGGTGCGATCTTGTCCGACTCATTCCGCTGTGTGTCAGCTAGGTTTCATATGCGGCGTACGAGTCGGTCGCGGAGTATTGGGTTGCTTCGGCTGGGTTTTGTATGCGTGTCGGTCGTACGGCTTGTGCTCCGTGCGAGTCGGTCGTGTTTTGCACGCACAGCATCGTACTACGCGGGTCGGAGTTCGCGGGTACGTTTCGTTCGGGTTCAATCCGAGTGCGTGTCAGTCGGTTCGTTTCGCGTGATTTCCCGGCCGGATGGCTTGTTTCCGTCCGGCTCTGTCGGTCGTTTTGTATTCCGTCCGAGTCGGTCGGATTTCACATTCATTTCATCGTACTACCCGGGTCGTGCGGCGCCGGTCCGAGTCGGTCGGAATAAATTCCCGTACCGAGTCGGTCGGTACATTTTCCGGCCCGAATCGGAATCGGCCCCCAAGTGTTCAACACTAATACCTCCATGCATTGTACCCTCACAGGTATGCATGCATTCAGCACACACACTCAATCTGCCCGCACAGTTTAGCACGGACACTTTTCTATCTTTAATGAGGGTGTGTTATTTCAAAACACAAGCACTGCCAGCAAACACACTCACTATGTGCTCGCTGCACAGTTCTTCCCCCTTCATGTATTGTACTTCACGTAAACACGCATACACCCAGCACATGCTGTCCTGCACAAGCACTGCAGAGCACTACATCTCTCATGTAATGTATTTCTCCCAGGCATACATGCACCCAGGACATGTACTAAACACACATGTACCTTCAGTACTGCTCCATCCATTTATTGTACCCTTCCCAGGCACACACACAACTAATGCAGAGTTACTACTCCTGCGCTATGCAGCACTCCACATCTACCTGATGCAGGCGAAGGCAAAGTTAAACACACAGCAGTGGAACTTTTAAAAAGTTGAGCATCAGTGGCAGCTCGCATAGGGCGTGCTGCGGGGTGGCGGGGCGGGGGAGGGGCAGTGTGGGGGGTAGTAAACTCGGACATACGACGGAACGGAGGAAAGTAATTATTACGTTTCTCCGTTCCATCGTATGTCCGAGTTAACAACCCCTCCACCCTGCCCCTCCCCCGCCCCGACCCACAGCCCCGCAGCACGCCCTATGCGAGCCGCCACTGGTGAGAATGTAGGCCACACTCCATTGACTCAGGATAAAAAGTTCTTGTTCACTACTACTGATCACTACAAGGTATGCTGTCACCACCGCACTTGTGCTGCTTAACTCCTGGTGAAGGCATTAGCCTTTCACCACTGTGCGGGTAGAGCTTTGGGAACCCCTCAAGTTCCAACAAGACCACAATCCTTGAGACAGGCCTAGGTCATGTAGCACCAGCTGCAAGGATGTCATATGCGTTCTGATGTCACAGTAAAGAAAGAGGGGCTTCAATCAGGCCAGGCCTGCTGCATTTGAAGGAGAAGAAAGGGATTTCCCTTTTTATTGTTTGAGTTTACATTGTTATTTAAATTGCACTGCCTTCCACCTGTACAGTCAGTGTAGCAGCCAGAGGAAAAAAGAGACCACAACAGAGTGAGGGTCTGCCCCCAAATTGTATCACTGCCACTCCCTGCTACTAGTAGAATCCAAACAGTGTTTTATCCCCTCAGCTAATATATTTACAGAGTAAACACTGTTTGGATTCTACTAGTAGCAAGGAGTGGCAGTGATACTTTGGGGCAGACCTCACTCTGTTGTGGTCTCTTTCTTTCTCTGGCTGCTACACTGACTGTACAGTGCAATTTAAATGACAATGTAAACTCAAACAATAAAAAAGGAAATCCCAGGGCACTGCACGTTTATATAATCTCAGAGAACTGCTGCTAAAATAAAAGCGTGAATTCCAAATGCAAATGCAGAGGTATGGTACATGCTGAGTTTTTACTGTGTCTTCTTTTCCCCAAGTGTCACATTGAGCCCCCTTCTGCATTCCTTCCTTCCTGTCGGTATGTAAAGTGTACTCCCAGTCAGTAGTTTTCAGTAGTTTTCCTCATCTTTACCAACTCCCTCTCCTCCCACCCCATTCCACTCCCCTAGACACTCATTGGAGTCACTTGTGTCCCAGGCCAAAACAAAAACACAAGGCAAATGAAAATGTACCACCCTACTCCTTGTTTGATTTTTAACCACAGACATTATTGGGGTACAGTTCAATGGCCAAATAGACTCCCTGTCCCAGGTGCGACAGCAACAGCTGCACTTGTTATAGCCACGTTTCTTCAGTCATTTACCATTTCTCATTTTGTAGCCAAGCAAGGGTTTTGGGAGTATGGGTAGGGGATTGGCAGGAATTATTTTTAAAATTATAAGAATATACTCGAAATCCATGAATAATGTTATGCGGTTATTTTCCATTTTTCAGAGGTAGGGGACACCGGGACAATATTTCTAAAAGTACACAGCGCAGAGCTCTTCAGTAAGGTTTCCAAATTTTGTGCATCAGTAGCTCATCCTTCAGTCCATATGTTCTTATTTCTGGTGCTGTTACAAGTGTTAATAATAATAATACAACAGGACTAAACGTACCATAATGCAACAAAAGATAATTACTGCATGATGGACTCGTGCCTGGTTGCAAGAAAAGAGAGCTCTGACTGCTTGGCATATGTTCGGGAGGTGAATATTGCATCATGCAGCTTTAAAAAAATTGAGAGTGTCATATTACACCCAAATTAAAAAAATGAACAAGGCAATATTGCAATCATTATGCAGTACCGGCCAATGTATAAAATATGCACAATGCAATGATATAACTGTATGATGGTGTGTCATGTTCTGATGTGCTGCAGATGTTATTGCTCAGTCTGTAAAACTTAAGAGTATGGTCCTGGACCGGTGCATGATAAACGTATCTTTATGCTCAACAATGTATGTCAAAGGACATTCCATTTTGTGTTTTATTTTTAAACTATGACATATTGCATGTGTTTGTGGTCCCCCTTACAAAAATGTGCCGCGCTGTGTTTTTGTAAGCATGCCATCATCAGCTTGTAACATTGCCTAACCCAAAATTTTAACACTGGCGAATATTCGTGACTTTCAAACGCTGAAAATGTTTTTCTTATTTCGAAATCTGTTTACATCTTTAACTTAATAATTGAGATGCATTTGATTGGATGACAACAATAAGACTTAGATCCCTCAAAAAACATAAATAAAATGGGGTATAAATATTAGTATAGTGAGCTCTTGATATGCACAAGGGGGTCAACTGAAACTTAATTTGTTTTGTATTTTGGGCATTGAATTGTTCAGTTACATCAAATGGGCAGCAAATAATGTGTGCTTCTGCCTTTGAACTTTAGATGCCTTCCAACTGGTTTTATATGCCACACTAAGTTGATCAATTTGTACTTCAACCACTATTGGTCATCATTTAGGGGTCGCAGCTGCGACCCCTGGTTCACCCCTTGCGACACCTGGCACTGCTTTTGTGACCCCTGGCGTCAGAGGTGGCAAATCTGTACCAAGAACACAGGGTGTCTTGCATCATCACCATCAAGCTCCAACCTCGTTTTCTACTCATTTCTAGTACATTCATAGAGAATAATAGTTCACTATTAGGGTAATAAAATGTAGACCAGCAGGATCTGGAACTGACCTTCACTGGCATCTTAAGTAAGAAGAATTAACTGTCTTTAAAAGTTTGAATTGTGTGTGCATGTGGGTAAGAGTGATTTTGTATGAGAGAGTATGTAAATGTATGAGCATGAATATTTGTATGTGAGATTGTGTGTGCATGTCAGTGGGTAAGCATAAGTGAGTCAGAGTAGAATGAGTGGGAGAGTGTGAAAAAGGGAGTCAGAGTAAGAGTGAGTGCAAGAACCTGAGTAAAAATGAATGAGTGCAAGTGAGTGCTAATGAGTGAGCGATACTGAGTGTGAGTGAAAGAATGACTGTGAATAAATGAATGGAAGTGAGCATGAGGGAAAATGAGTTGTTATGCTTGCGATTTTGCTGTTGGACTTGGCATGCGTTTTGGCTGATAGAAGCACTCTCTGCAAAATGCTGGCACTGGCAAACTGGAGGCAATACTTACATATAGATACCCATGGCAAAATGCTAGTGCTCGCACACTGTAGGTGAAAGTTTGGAATGGGGCACCAGTGGAAAAATGTCAACACTGGAGGAAATTCATTGCATAGGTGGCATCTGTGACAAATTACTGGCACTAGCACACTGAAGGAAATTCTTGAAGACAACTGTGGCATATATCAGGGGCTCATCAATGTCAAAATGCGGTCCTCTACATACTAGACGGAACTTTTGACATAAGGATCCCCTATAGTACATGGACAGCAGTAGTACCAAAATTCTGGCATTGGCATATTTTATATAATGTTTGGGCAAAAAGGTCACCCATAGCAAAATGCTGGCCCTAACAATGGAGCTAATTTTTGTCATATGTGGGCACCCAGAGTACGTTTCCAAAACATAATTAGGTCAATTATTGGGGACCGTCAGGTTTCATTAACATGGCACAACATGAAAGGACTTGAATATTTAATGAGTGCTTTCAGAGTCACGGATTTTAGCTAACTTATGTGAAAATTGTGTGTTAAAATGAACTATTAGAGCACAGTGTTTTCAACATTTTCTCAGGGAGAGAAACCCCCACTCTCTGATCTCCCCTAGATGTCAGTCCCACACTTGCTTAATAAAAGTTTAGGTAGCTGTTCCCTTGACATATCATGTCCACACCTCTATATAGATAGTAACCAAAATACACATTTGTTTGTGTTGTTCCTATATTAATCATGCAATTATTCTCGAACTTCTGCAATATTAATTGTTGTGATGTCATTAAGATTAAGGTCATGTGACATCACTTCCTGGCACAATTCAGGGTCAAAGGTCATATGATGGCACTTCCTGTGATATCATTGAGGTCAAAGGGTACTTGATGTCACTTCCGCTACCCCAGGCAATTAAGTGAATCGGCCTCCATGCCCTTTTAAGTCTCTTGTGGTTTTCTTATAAGGGTCGATGTATGATGGTGAAAACCAAGTCTGGAGCCTCAAAAAATAGTCTGGGTGCCCACCACCTCAAATCATTCAAACAAATAAAGCACTGGCCCAATGTTGTGGAATGATGGATGAGCAGCTGCATGGCTAGTTATAGGTGCTTTTGACTAGTGGAAGTGGGCATGTTGTCACACTTGCTTGCTGAGCTGTGCCCATGTTCCCCCAACAACCTATGCTTACCTTGTCTTTCTGTTCGGCTCACTGTTTCAGTGAGGTCTCTCCTGCAGGAGCCAGACACAGTTAGTACAGTGCTGACTGACAGTGGGATCACATCATTGTATGCATCGTTTCTGTGTAAGCTCATGCGTGCCAATGTGTTTAGAACTGCCTTTAAAACTCATTCAGTTATTATCAATGATTGCTATTAAAATGTGCTTGCAAATGCAGCATTTGCCATACATTTTCCCAAAGGTGCCTTGATGGAGAACACAGAACCCCATGTATACTTGCATTCATATTCATATTCTATTACATTTTTCATTTTTTATTGTATTATCTAGAGGTGCTTTTGAAACAGCATTTCACACACATTTCCTCAAAGGCTCCCACAATTCCCTTTGCACTGTGCTTTAAGGGCATAATTTCCTATTACTTATCACATATAGCTGTAATTGTTATTGTAATTGCATTTATATAGTGCTTACTACCCCTGACAAGGCGTCAAAGTCAAGGTAGGATACTCTAAAAACTACTGTCAAATGTATTGAGTTCTTGTAAACCTCAGTATACTGTGTTTTTAAAAATATTGTAGGGGTAACCAAATCTCTGTCCACCCCAAGACCCACTTTATGGTATACTTTTCCTTTGGGGCCAGGCCCCCCAAAACGTCTACTCCTGGCTACGGGCCTGGGAATACCCATGCCTTTTAGGGTGGTACATCAAACACACAAAAGGTGTAGCACTAAGACTGATTTGCAAAAGGCAAATTACATGAGTTACGCCCACCTCTAGTTTCAATGTCTTTCTATCACAAGATCGTACAACAGGGCCGTACGATACTCACACATTTTCCACCCAAGATGGTTTGCTATAGACCTAGAGTAGCTCAGAGGTGGGTTCTTTTCTTAGATGCTTAGAACCTGAGAGGACAGTAACTATGACCAGACGCATTGCACTTAAGAAATGAATACTTTCTTACCAGCTCTTTAACCTCCAGCCTTCCTTGAACAACAACATTTATAACATTGACAACACAAAAGTAGGTCAACACAACATATCAGACAAAAAAAGTCCCACGTTATAACACCTCTAACACCGTACATGTATGCAATGTAGGTGGATGTTAATATGTCCACAGCATCATTCCCTCGCACTACCAAACAGGCATCATATATCGATACATGTCTAAATAGAAATCATGCGACCCGCTCAACACAGTACATAACCTTTTAGTAGAAGGATATCAGGGCTCTGAGGCACCACCTAATTCTTTCAGTTGATTCACATTCAAGCAAATCTGCAGGGCAGTGCAAGTCAAATAACCAAATTTCCTCATCCAAGGTGCTTAATTTCAGCCGGTGGTTTCCGGTGCTCAGCACCGGCACTTAGTGTCACCACCGTGCTTGAGACAGTCTGCCACAAGGTGGGGCTGTCTGGCTATTTTCGAGATCACCACAATAGCAGTCAATTATTAATTCAATATACATAAAAAAAATGCTATTACCTGCCACCCAAGCTATTCTTATAGCTTTGGAGAGCCTGGAATAGTCCGAATTGTGACACTTGCAGGAGTGTGATAGACAGCAGTTGTGTTGTTACTTTCAATGACAGTGCTGCCAGGGAGCGATGTGTGGTGCAAGCTGCAGTGGCCTCCTGACTAGAGCCTTGGCACTTTTTATTTTTACAAATTAAGCACTGCATCTGTATCTTATCTGGATCTCCGTCTACAACCAAAAAACTAATTATAATAAACAAAACACCATATAGTGTCACTCTGCCTATCACTTACCATTACTCACAAACAACAGCAGACTTCAGTCTGCTAAAGAATCCTTGAAACCAAAGAGCGAAAGTGCCAATGTGTCTGCCACTGTGAGGCCACAATGGCAGAATGTGTGCCGTATAAATACGTATAATGCAACATAACCTAGATAGTGCTGTATATTTTTTCATTTTTTTTGCATTTTAGCAATTCTAACCTGCTAGTTTAAAGAAAAGCGATATTCCTCCAGCCCCTCCCCTCTACCCGCCGAAGATGGAGATGATTTGGAAATGTATAAATGATTTGTCTTTATAGACGTTGATGATACATACATTATGCCCAGTGGCGTAATGAAACCTCAGGGGGCTCCCCTGCAAGGTACACAGAGGGGGCCCTCCATATCACACTTCTGTTTTGCATTTGGGGTATTGTAAGCAGGAGTATATATAAGGATGCTGACATTATATATCAGAGTATATATGTGCCCTTTTCTTGAAAAGCACAGGCTGTACCTCAAACATCCAGAGGTTCTGCAAGTAAAATAATGCTCAGGATACAAAGGGTTAATGGGGAAACATTGGCTCCTGTGGAGTCATAAAAAATTATTTCTAATGCAATTCTGCACAATGGCAATTTACAGGGTCGATTTGATGTCAAAAAGAAAGCTAGCCACAGACACCGAGGATATGGTCAATATAGGAACTTGTTTATATAGTAAGTGAATGAAGTAAACAATATATACATAGGGCTTAAGAATCAAAATACGTTTATACAACAAACAATAATTTCAAAAATAGTGAAAGGTGTCCCAGTGAAAAAACGTTGGAACCTAAACTAGTAGTGACATAATATGTGACATATGTATAAGGTTTCACTTTAAAACATTTTGGCGACCATTGGAAAATTAACAATGTATTGAACAACACTTTATACATTCATAAGTGCTGGATAATAGTTCGCCTTTGTTAATTGTCGACGACGTTTCGACCCTATCTGAATTACAGGATCTCGACACCTGAAGGAAGGCCTGCACTGCCTAATGTGAAGAGCAGTGTCACCGTGGAATAAGTGAAGAAAAAAACTCACAGGGAACCCAGCCGGGCACCCATGTGAGGGTAGTGTTAGACAGGCAGAGTGGATGGCGGGGCCTGGAGATCTCGGCGATATTCGGGGCACTGGATGTTCACAATTTACAAGAACCGTGTGCGTTTATACGCTCTGACTGTTCAAAAGAAGAGCCACAGTGGACTTCAGGTTGTCGCTTCGTGTTTAGGCAATAAATGCGGGAGTAATATCATTGGAGCTTGAGTGAGCTGAAGTGGCGAATGTATGTAGCCCCCGAATGCTGCAGGAACAGTGGAGCGTCCGTCTCCCTGTTCGCCACTTCAGCTCACTCAAGCTCCAATGATATTACTCCCGCATTTATTGCCTAAACACGAAGCGACAACCTGAAGTCCACTGTGGCTCTTCTTTTGAACAGTCAGAGCGTATAAACGCACACGGTTCTTGTAAATTGTGAACATCCAGTGCCCCGAATATCGCCGAGATCTCCAGGCCCGCCATCCACTCTGCCTGTCTAACACTATCCTCACATGGGTGCCCGGCTGGGTTCCCTGTGAGTTTTTTTCTTCACTTATTCCACGGTGACACTGCTCTTCACATTAGGCAGTGCAGGCCTTCCTTCAGGTGTCCCCACATTCTTTAGGTCCTGAAGAGACCCTGTAATTCAGATAGGGTCGAAACGTCGTCGACAATTAACAAAGGCGAACTATTATCCAGCACTTATGAATGTATAAAGTGTTGTTCAATACATTGTTAATTTTCCAATGGTCGCCAAAATGTTTTAAAGTGAAACCTTATACATATGTCACATATTATGTCACTACTAGTTTAGGTTCCAACGTTTTTCACTGGGACACCTTTCACTATTTTTGAAATTATTGTTTGTTGTATAAACGTATTTTGATTCTTAAGCCCTATGTATATATTGTTTACTTCATTCACTTACTATATAAACAAGTTCCTATATTGGCCATATCCTCGGTGTCTGTGGCTAGCTTTCTTTTGACATCAAATCGACCCTGTAAATTGCCATTGTGCAGAATTGCATTAGAAATAATTTTTTATGACTCCACAGGAGCCAATGTTTCCCCATTAACTTACTTACCCAGGCTCCCCGTGAGTAGGGTTCCCTTGTTTTTTGTTCTCAGGATACAAAGGGTGGCTTATTTAAATAAGAGTGACTCAATGTGACAGCGGCCCTTCTAAAACCCGAGTAGCTTATGGTGCACAGGGATGCTCAGAATGCCCTGGCAGTGACTTAACACTCTGTTCTTGCATCACACGTCATGCCGGTCATGCAGCGGTTCTATCCGATATGGTTATACATACCGACATGATGCAAGTTTTTACAGCACCCCGATACTTAGTGCCATGCAGAATTCCACAAGGTACCAACGTGCAGTTGGCATAGCTCAAACAATGACAGAGGAACATAGATACAAAATGTTGCAAATGAATGGTATCTAAACACATACCCCTGCCATGTAATGCTGTATTTTAAAAGCACATAACATAGCCTATTGAAAAGGCCAGTAGACTACCATGATCCACAAAGCGTTTAGTTTCTTTAATTCTTACAAACTCTCTCAGGCTAAAGTTTAACCAAGCTTATTGTCTCTAATTGACAGGGGTGCATTCAGCCTTGAAGTTCTGGGGGCTTAAAGCACATACAAGTGCCTAAGCGGAACAATCCCTGGGAAATGTAGAGTGCTATGGGACAGACTCCACGTACATCAAACACGACAATGAGCAACACTGCTGACTCTATGCTGTTGCATAGTAAATTTTCAATAGAGTACACCTTGTGAAAGATGTCTCTATCTCTTACATTTCTTGAATGCATTTCTCCTTCTTAATTCTATCTCTGTCTCTTATTCTGTCATTAATATGCTCCCACGATCATATCTATGGTGTCATATACATATGTGCCTTCATGCTTCTCATTTCAAAATTATGATCTGATATAGTTATCTGCCTAGGTGACCTACGTCAAACGCCTCTTGCCCAGTGTACAGCATGCTTTTTGTGTGATTCCAGCAAGCCCTGGCATGTTTAAAACTTGTGTGGTGGCAAGGGACAAAAATGTATCAAGGCATCTCTTTGACATCCAGTCCAAGGAGCAAATCATAATTTGCGATAACCTATATGCTTGGGAACGGGAAAATACAATTCTGCGTTAGCTACATCACAGAGGAACAGCTCGGTCCTACTTCTTCTTACATAAGTTCATGTTATATCAGGAGAGCGGGCCCCCAAAAAGAGCGGCACCTGGGGAAAGGAGCCCCTGCTGTCCTCCCTTTGTGACAGCCCTGTGCCCAAAGTGGTACTGCCTTTAGCATGGGTGACCAGCTTCCCCATGCTCAGGCTATGACATAACTAATGGATGGTGGCAGCTGATAGACATTGGGTACTGTCCTTCATATATACAACCCAATGCAGACGATTACTTACTGGCTCTGCCATGTGAAATTAGGGTAATGTGTCATGGCTGGGGTCCACATTCATGAATCTGTGAAAGTTGTATAACGAATGCTTGGACACATACAGGATGGGGTACACCATCATGGCGGTTCCACAGTATGTACACACAGGACTGAAGGCTACTTCACAGGGTAGCGATAGCTCAAAAGAGCAATCCATTTCACCTTTCCTACATTTCTCCCTGAACTACTTTCTCTCATCTTCCTCTCCTTACATCATCACGGGCAGTCAGGTGTTATGTATCTAGTTACGGAATCACGTTCACGTTAATCGAGAAGGAAGATTTCTTTGTATTGACTTTCCTTCAAACGAGTCAGATTCAGCAGGTCTGCTTAAGGTCTGAGCGAAGGAAAACCTGAAGAGCAAACTGTGGCTGAAAGCATGGCTACTTCTAAACTATTCAAGAAAGAAGATGGGCTGTCTCCCTCAGTTATGTGTCCAGCTATGGCAAAGACAGTAAACCAAGCAACAGTTACTGATTGCCCGAAAGAGAGTCTCAATGTGATATACAAACCCTATGGACGTTATGGAATGTCTACCCTTACTGTAGCTGTGACTATTGTGTTGTGCTGGTGTCTATAGGATTTAACTATATCTACAGCAAAATGTACTAGGAATTGATTGTCTCACTTTAAAATTTCAAGTTTGCTTTTTAATCTGAATGGCTGGTTGGCCTGACAACAACAGTTGTTGGGTACAAGTTGGCCCTATTCAGCAGATATCAAGTTCAGCTTTTGATGTCATGGATCTCTGTACACAGGATATATGTAAGACCTGAATCAGAAACAGGAGGTTTGGCAGTTGCACTTGAAGGAGTAGGGGACATACTGCAGGACTGAAGAAGAAAGTCCCATTGTACATGCATCTGAAGAGAAGGAAGAAGACTGCCTTGTGAGCTGAAAACCTGACTGACTCACCTAAGAACTCAGGCGTTGCGAGCTGGACTACTGCCCACAGAGAGGGGAGCCTGCCCAAGGCTGGTGCCTAGCTACTGTTGCCTGGTGGACTGCAACTTTTAGCGCAACTTGACTGTTGTAACTTCTCTCCATTCCTGCAAGAGAAAGAGACAGAGAGAAAAATAGAGAGAGACCTTTTATGTGGAGCTCTGTTATCTTGCTGCAGAGGAAGATTTCATTAACCTGAGAGCTAAACTGTCTTTTCTCAGATTGACGAAGCCCATGACTGTAGCTGCCTCGGGCTTCTTGGTTGACCTGGAGTATCCTGTATTGATCAGCCATCACTGCCACAACAACAAACACATATCACTGCATTGTCCTCACCACTCTTTCGCATGAAGACTATGTACAAGTGCATGTATACTGATGACCTGCCTTATACTGAACTTAGTTCAAAGTCCACGGTTGGAATCTCCCCAGTAGCCTTTGGCAATGACCATCTCTTTCACTTATCTCTCTAACGCCACATCATGCCAACCACAAGTGACTTGCACCTTCAGTTTGAGGGCATGCCAAAGAAACAGTTATCACGGTATTTGGACAAAATATTAACTACAAGTATTGTGATGCAAAAATATTGTGTCAAGAATATTAGGATGTCAAAAATATCCTCAACAGAAATATCGAAGATAAGAATATTATTTAAGTGTTGTTTTAATATTGTTATAAAAAAATCACAATGGAAAATATTGTTGTATATAATATCATTTGTAAGTATTATTTTGTTTGTAGGTATTTTAGCAGTAGCGGCCCATGGTGGGAGTGCTGCCGGGCGGTGACGCGGGGGAGGGGCAGGGTGGGGGTAGTAAACTACGGATTTCAGCCGCACTGAGGTAAGTAAACAAAAAATAAATAAAGCGAATTTCGTTGCGGGCGCTGCATCGCATTTGGCGTTGCAGCGCGTGCAACGATTTTTTTTTTTTTTACTTACCTCAGTGCGGCCGAAATCCGTAGTTTACTACCCCCCACCCGGCCCCTCCCCCGCCCCGCGTCACCGCCCGGCAGCACTCCCACCACGGGCCGCTACTGTATTTTAGTGTGTTTGATTTTATATGTTTAGTATTTTTTTTATTTATGTGTTTATTAAAATAATGTATTAATTATGACATTTTGGTAAATTTGTATTTTAGTTTTGTTAATATGTATAATAATGTATATATATAATTATTTTGAGAAGTGGGTTGTTGGGTTTTTAAGGGATGAGAGTGGAGAGATATTTAAAAAATGAATATTTTATTTTTAATTTAATGTTAATTATTTTAATGGGATGCATAATTAATTCTGTAAAATCTATACATTTATTTTGTTACATTAATAGTTTTTCTAAACAATAGTTTATAATTATTTTGTATGTATATTTTAATTTTATTAAATGTAAAAAAATATTATAAATATTAAAACCATTATTTAAATTATAAAAATGTGGTAACATGTAAAATATATAAAGATATTCTAGATAATGTAAAATATTTGTACATTATTTTTTAAAACAATTAATATTTTTAAATCATTTTTAAAATTTAAATATTTTAAGGAGTTTTTAATGTTGAAAATTACATTGCCATTGTAAATAAATTGTTTGAAAATGTTTTAATTTTTATATTTACATTCATTTTATAAGTTTGTAAGGTGTCTAATTAAATTATGAAAATAGAATAAATATGTATTATTTATAATATTTACATTTATATTTAGATGTATGTATATTTATGCAAAAAAAGTAAACAAAATTTCATTATGACATTTTTAATATGTTTAATATTGGAATAAGCTCTGTTGAAATTATATTTTCTCAAATTTAATAATTTTAATTGAAAAAATAATACTTAATTGGTTGCTCAAGGTTATGTTAAAGTTTTTCAGGAGTTTTGTAGTTTAGTTTTTATTTTTGAATATGCGTTTTGCTATTATTGCTAAGTGATCTACTCCTTTGTTTTTTATGAAGAGTTTGACTTTATATTGTAGCATGTCGTACATTCTTTTGGTTTGTTTGCTAAGTTTAGGTGCAATTTGGTTTACAGATTTCTCCATTCACAGTTGTTGGTAGATTTGCTCTTTCTGCAATGCTTCTATAAATTTATAGAGTGTAGGGTGGGTTCTCTCTAGTATGGATTGGAAGGCATTGTGCCATCCTTCCACTGCGTAGCTGGTTTTTGCTTCCTGTGTCAAGGTGCTGTCACAGACATTTCACCATGTTATTTCATTTCATTTCAGGTTACTTTATTTCGGCCACCAGGGCCATAAAAGCACACGCCTTATACAATAGATACAATGTACAGCATAATTAAAATCCATTGCGAAACCATGTTATTTAGAATTTGGGTTGGTGTCTGTGTCCGAAGCGATTCAGTCTGCCAACTCAAGTATCTTTAAAATAATCCATTAGGGGGCTTAGTTTGTGTTCATTTTGTTGGTAGAAAGGGCTTTCTATTGGTAAATTGCAGTGGCTAGCTACTTCTGTGACAGGGACATAGGCTGGTGCTATAATTGTTTTTATTTCAAAGGCAACTTGACTGATTGTAGCATGTTCTACAATTAGTGCAGTTTGTTGGATGTGTTTCTATATGCTTTGATTGAAATGGTAGTAACAGCCTAGTGTAGCTGTGTGGGGGTACATTTTTGAAATGGTTTGAATCATGGTTTGTTCATAGTATATGATTATTTTTTGTTGGTAGTAGTTATTTTTTATGTTTAATGTGGTTTAAGAGTTCATGTTAAATTTTACTTTGGTTAATTGGTAGTAGGGCCTATGCAAAAGAGATATTTGTGTTTTGATATGTACCATGTAGGGTGTTAATCTGAGTGAATAGCTTGAGACACATTTTGAAGGTCCCATCCATCATCCAGGTTTGACAATGGCTTAGTTTTAGTAAGTTATTTGCTGTGGAAAGTATTAGGGTACGTCAATTGTTGTTTAAGTTGTCATATAACAGGAAGGGTTCCTCATTATGTGTAATTTTTAAGTGTTCAGGTAGTTCTATATCTTGGTATTTTCTAGAGACGGGACAAGTACGCTGGTGACTTTTTTAATTTGTGCAATTAAACATTTTAAAGTGGGTATTAGTGTTAGTTGGCCTCTGATGTGTTCAGGGACTTTAGGGAGTATATCTTTCAGGATTTTGGTTGTGGGCTCCTAGGAGCTAGTGCTTGCCTCTCCTATGTCCTACAACACCTCCCTTACTTCTATTTCTGTCACATGTGGAGGTGTTGTGTTCCCTTACATCAATCACAACATCATCTTTTGTAGTGGCCCTTCCATTGCATGCATTAGAATAATATTTGGTACAGCTCCAATTCCCATTTTCCATCAGTATACTTTCTTGGTTGTAGGTATAGCCCTTGTGACTTAGGGCCAGATTACGATGTAGTCCTGAAAGCAGTCCAACCGAATCGGTTTGGGAATGCTTTCCGAACAACTCAGGTTCGGGGAGTCCAACCGACCGATTACGGTGTGTCCGAACAACGTTCGGTCGGACTCCCATTGACTTCAATGGGAGCCTGTGTTGCAAACGAGAACACAGGCTCCCATTGACAAAAGAGGCGGTTGGGGAAAACCTTGTACCCTGTGGCAGGCGCCCCATGGTGCCTGCCACACTGTGCATGCAGGGAAAGGGGGGGCGATTCGGAGGGCCCTGGTGAAGTGGGGCCTGCTACGGCCCCCAAAGTCAGAGTCCTTCAGCTGATCCGTGTTGGAACAACCGACTCGGAAAGGCTGTCCGTATCCAATATCCTAATCGCTCGTCTGCAAACGCTGCCTGTAGACCTGTAAGAGTCGGCTCCGAACGACACCGTTACTTCGAATGCCGTTCGTAACCAACAGTTTGGATGCTTTCGAGACATCATGATCGGTCGTCCGGAAATGCAAGGCTTCCGAACCTGTTTCGACCGAATCGGATGCCATTTGGATCTTTTCCGGACGGCATCGTAATCGACCCCTTAGTATTGCCCTATTACTTACCAGTAATCTTTATTACTCCTAGTCCCATTGTCCTCGTCCCATTCCTTACTTATGGAGATGACCATCTCCCTGACAGAAAAAAAGAACAGAGGAATGCTGGAACTCTTAACCCTACCCCCTCCCACTGGGAGTACTTAACTAGTGCTTGCCCATCATTCCGTCTGACCTACCAAGCCACTAACAGGAAGGGCGGCCGGCTGGGAGGGATGGAATGGCGTAAGGAATGGGACGAGGACAACGGGACTAAGAGTAATGAAGATTACGGGTAAGTAATAGGGCATTACCCCAGGTCCCTCCAGTCCTCGTCCCATTCCTTGCTTATGGAGCATACCAAAGCCAGAAACCCGGCCTTTGGAACCTCCAAAGAATACCCAGGACAACAAACCAAAAAGCAGCATGCCAAGCGAAGCAAATGGGAGAACCACAGGAAAACACAGACAGGAGCATACAGCCTGCAACGCATCCCAACCAAACAATAGGGCCTCACCCCCCAGAATAAGCAGGAGACTACCAAGGCAAACTAAAAAAGAAGTCAACCCATGGTGCTGCCACCCAGAAGGCTGCCAACCCACACCAGGAACACCCCCGAACCAACAATGGATGGGGAGCACCCACCAAAAAAGCATCAGATACCACCCTCAACAGAAGGACAGTGAGGAGGCCACACACGGAAGAAGACCCAAGGTGACCAGACACCAGCAAGCCAGGGTCAGGCCAACAGGAACACAACCAAGGACTGAAGAACCAGCACTCCGGAAGCAGAAGGCACCAGCGGCACCAAGGAGGCAGCCAACCACAGAAAAAAGAGCAAGCAGGGCACCCAGGCCCCACCGACCCCAGCCCCCACAAATGCCAAGCGGAAGGGAGCCAGCCACGAAAGTGACAAGGCAAAGGCAGACAAAACCAAAGCTGGAAAGGAAGCCTACCACAGAGACCCCAAGCCGAAAGGCGAAACCCTAAAGGGGCCAAAGCAACCACTCCATCAGAAACAACCAGCAAAGGAGGACCAGAACAGCTGCAGCACCCCACAGGGCATGAAAAGCCCAGAAGGGCACCCACCGGGCCAGAAGGCTGCCAGGCCCAGCACCACCAAGCAGCCCCACAGACCCGGCAGCAGAACCGACAGAGAGAGCGCGCCCAAGCAACCAACGGGAAGAACGCCCAACAAAGCCAACAAGACCCACAACGAACCCCAAAAAGATAGTCATGGGGAATCAAGAAAAGACCATAAAAGGCCCAGCCCCAACCAGGAACGAAGGGCAACAGGGCCAACAACAGGACCAACCCCAACATCTCTAGGGAGATCCATAGCAGACCAGTCCAGAAACAAGAGGACAGGGCCAGCCAACAGGACCAAGGCACATACCCAGAAGACCAACCAAGGGCAGGGCCACACAGATCAAACCAGGAAGGGAAGAAGCACAGACCAAGAGCCAGCCCCCCCAACCTGACATACCCGGCCACTAGAGAGCCCAGAGGTCACACCAACAGAAAAACCTCAGCGGAGGACCAGGCCCCAGGTCAGGAACGTCCAGCACCAACCACAAGTGTCGACACAGGACAACCACCAAGTCACCCATACCAGCAGAAGGAGCCAGGGCACATCGACCAGCCAACAGACGAAGAACGAGTAACTCACAAAGAACACAGGGGATACCGCAACACAAACCTGGAACCTCACCCAACCAGGCACGTCCGCGGCCAGACTGAAGCATGCCCTACTTGCACCAGAACACCAGCTGCCTGAACACCAACCAGAAGGACCAAACAGCCAGAAACACAGACCCCACCTGGACAGGAAATGGCAGGGGGGGGAGACCAGAGGCCAGAACCCCATGAAGCACAAACCGTCACCAAGAATAAGACCAACAACAGGACACCACCCAAGGAAAAACAAGGGGTGGACACCAGCTGACCCCGAAGCAGACCAGGGTACAGCACCAAGAGAGGAGCAAGGCAAACTCCCAAGGCTACCGAGACCAGGAGAACCCAAAGACCAAACAGGTCAAACAGGAAAGACCCTGCCCAAACAACACACACCAAAGATGACACCCACAACCACAAACCCGGAGGTCGACCGAAGGCAACAAAGAGAGGGCCGGAGAAGACCAAGCCACCGGAGAGCAGCCCAGGAAACCGGGAGGGAGGAAACCCCAACCGAACAACCAGGCAACGAACCGGCCCGGAGGACAAAGGACAACACCAAGAAACCACCCCAAGCAAGTCCCAAGACCAGCCGCAGAAGGGCCAAGACAAAACTCCAAGACAGCCCCAGAGGAAACGGAGATGCAGACAGCCACTGGCCCTAGCACAAAAACGGCAGGAAACAAGAATCATGCCAGGACCACAAGAACAGGAGAGATAAACTGGGCGGCCCACAGCCCCAGCCCACAGACGTCCCCACAGGCACCTGAGAAGAGCCGACCAAACAACAGACTCCCAGCCAAGACAGGAGGCCACCAACACAGCACTCCCACTGGCCCTAAAGTGCGGCACAGGGCCAAACAGCACAACCCTGAAACCCCCAACTACGAGGGCAGAGAGAAAGCTGCTGGAACCAGCCACAACCAGGCCACAGAGGAAACAAAAAGCCACAGGAAGCCAGGGCAGAAGCCAAGCAGCCCGCACGGCACACCAACGCCATGGCCCAGTCTGCACCCGGGGTCAGCAGGGGCAGAGGAGAGGCTAAAGGAAAAGGCAGGGAGGCTAGCCTGGGCTCCAGCTACGCCAAGCACAGAATCACCGGACCACCAGGGGGCCCAAAAGACCCACAGCCAAACAAGCGGCATTGCGACCAGAGAAAGGGAAGCCAGAAAAGGCCCACAGGCAGGCACTCCAAGGGCTCCAAGGCCCCAACAGCCCACAACCAGGAAGCCCCCAACCAGGAGACAAGGGCAGGGAACGCACCGCCAAACCAACCGGCACAGCGAACAAGGGCACAAACCAAGACACTGCGCGGCCACGACAACAGAGGCAGAACCAAAGCCCCATAACCAGCTTGTAGCGATACCACAACCCAAGGAATAACCAGCCCAGAGGGCACATAGGTGCACGACCCACCGAGGGAGCAGAGACCGAAAGAGGGACAGGGCAGAAACTGGACCCAATCAGTCACAGCAACAGCAGGGAAGTCCAGGACGAGCAGGAACCAGAGACACAGGAGGCACAAAACCTGTCCCCGAGCCACAGCATACCTTGCGGAGATCACCAGCAGGACGGCGGGCAGGAACGCCAACAGACTAAGCCCAAACAGCAAGACCAAGCCCCCAAGCGGAAAGTGACAGGACCCCGCCACCACCGCAGGGGCCCAAACCCACCACTGAGGCACCAGTGACACAACAGGCAGATACCCCACCACTAAAAACAGAGCCTGCATGATGGAAGCCAGGGACTCCATGGCGCACCATACACACAGCCCCAGACATAAAAATAGCCCACCGCAGAAAGAAAGTAGAAGAAAAACTGCCACACAGACACAACCCGGGGCCGGCAGATCCCCGACATCACCACCACCCAAAAAATAGCCCCACCAGACCACCCATGCGTGCCCTAAAGCCAGAGTGCCAGGACAGAGCCAAAACTGGGCCAACGGCAACCAGGCCCACCAGAGGCACCCTGAGCACAGCCCCCAAGCCGCCAACCACCCAAGGGCTGCCGCAATGCAAGGACTGAGAAGAGCACAGCTCGGCGAAGGGGAACAATAGGGCCCCAAGTGTGAGTGAAACCAGGAAGGGAAGAAAAAAAAGCAGGGGAGAACTGCAACACAGTACACACCCCTGGGGCTGGCAGACTCCTGACCACGAAGTCCGCCACACCAATGCCCCCACCAGCCAGCTCAGGCAGGCACCACCAGCCCCAGCGCCTGGGCAGCAGACAAATTACCACACCGGTCGCCAGACACCCCAGGAGCAACACCAGCCAAGCTCCTGAGCTACCAGTCACCCAAGGGCACCCGCCACACAAGGCCAGAGCAGAGGCCCAGTACAATGAAAGGGAACACAAAGGGCCCACAAGCGTGCAACAAAAAGGGACACATATTTCTATATATATGGAAATAATTGTGATGTGTAACTCGACAAAATGGACCTGAAAGCATGTGAAAATAAAAATCAGGCCTAGAACACCAAACAATTGGGCAGCCACAGGCAGACAAGCAACAAAACAAACCAGAAAACAAAGGAAAAGTGAGTTTAAATCTGTGACGTGGTGCTCACCATCAGGGCCGGCAGACCCCAGACCACACTGCCAGCCCCAATTGGGCCCCAACAGCCAGCTCAGGCATGCCCCATCAGCTACAGCACCTGGGCAGGAGGCCATCCAAGATTAATCTGACTGCCAGGCACTGCAGGGGTACCAACAGCACAGCCCCAAGCCGCCATCCAGCCTCCCGAGCGCATCTTCCACCCAGCCCAGCCACCAGGAAGGCGTGCCCTCAGCAACCCAGAACTGATCAGGAGGACCGGCACACCAGCAACAAAGGGCTGACTGGCAACATCCGCGCCTCCCGGCAAGCCCAGCAGGCCGGGAGGCACCCGAAACCAACACCGTCCAGGACAGCCCAGCAGCCAGACAGGGAGCAGGAGACCCAGCACCACGTTCCATTCCCGTCGAAGACAGAAAAAAGAACAGGCGGAATGCTGTTACTGGTTAGGTACTCCCAGAGGGAGGGGGTGGGGTTAGGGGTCCCAGCATTCCTCTGTTCTTTTTTCTGTCAGGGAGGTGGTCATCTCCAGAAGTAAGGAATGGGACGAGGACTGGAGGGACCTGGGGTTATTAATTTCCTTTCTGGGATATAATGTATCTTGCTCTTTCTGTCATTGTTTCTGAAAGTAGTGTAATAGTATAAATATTAAACATTTTTAAATGTTTCTAAGTTTGTTATTTACACATAAAATTATGCAACTACTTTTATTATTTATTCTTATATATATATGTTCTTCTTCGATGTTTCACACATTATTTGCAGCTTTTCCTTTGGGGATGTTGTAATGTGAACAGGTGCTTTCTTTTCTATTGGAAGAAAAAAGTCAGTTTCATTTTAATTGTTTATTTGTTGGTATTTTGTGGTGGTGGAAGTCATTAGGTTTTTTTATCGCTTTTGGGGTGAGTTTCTATTGTGTAATAATGCATATATACTTACTTTTCATGTCTTTTTTTCTAGTTTGTGATTAGTGTTGTTTTTGGCAGGTTCTCACTTTTCAAAATTGTAGTATTTTCTTTTAGTAAGTACTGTAAAGAGAAGTTGGAGAGTGTTTTGTTAATTATTTGCTATTTTACATTTATAATTTGAATTACAAGTATGTTTTAGTTTAAATACAAGTTTTACTTACTTTGCAAGGTAATTGTCGAGATGTATATATTTTTTTAAGAGTCTGGTCAGAGAATCTGGCAGAGTTTCCTTGTCTTGTAGCTTTTGTTTTTTTTGAAGGATTTAGTTGATGAAATTTGTGTGCCTTTTATATTATTGATTAAATTGTTTATGTGATTTTGTTGGTTAAGTTTGTTTATAGTTTGATTTTATTGGTTAGTTTAGTTTTAGTTTGAATTTGTTTTGTCAGTTATGTCGTTCTATGGTACATGCTAATTTTGGTTTCATTTATAAAGTTGAATATGTAGTTTGATAGTTTAAAATATTATTTTTACTGAAAACGCTGTCTCCTGGTGGGACTCTGTGTCCCAGGATCCTGCTCTGCCCTGAGGGAGGGGCTGCCGACATCACCTGCGCTCTTAAGCGCTTGCTAACTCATGCTGTGCGGGTTACCGAAAACGCTGTCTCCTGGTGAGACTCTGTGTCCCAGGATCCTGCTCTGCCCTGAGGGAGAGGCCGCTGACATCACCCACGTTCTTATGGGCTTGCTAACTCTAGCTGTGTGGGTTACCGAAAACGCTGTCTCCTGGTGGGACTCTGTATCCCAGGATCCTGCTCTGCCCTGAGGGAGGGGCTGCCGACATCACCTGCGCTCTTAAGCGCTTGTTAACTCCAGCTGCGCGGATTACCGAAAACGCTGTCTCCTGGTGGGACTCTGTGTCCCAGGATCCTGCTCTGCCCTGAGGGAGGGGCTGCTGACTTCACCCGCCCTCTTAAGCGCTTGCTAACTCCCGCTGCACGGGACACGCCTTGGCGAAGCCTGAGCCAAGGGCGGGCCCGTACTTGCCCGTCATTGCCAGGAAGAGGCAGGGCAGGGCCACCCCACTTACATTTGCATTTTGGAGCTCCCAGGGATACGTTGTTTCTCCACAAGGTACTGTGCTTTCTAACTTATCATCCAAGCCCTGTGAATTTGGAGTGCCTATACCTCTCTTGATACGATATACTGAAGCAGGACGCCTGAAGCTGACTATCCCCGTCACAGACTGCAAGCTGACATGGCGTGTAGACCACTAAGACTGCTTGAACCAATTGAAGGTGAGGGAGGCGACCTGTGGGGGGGGTACTACTGATATTAAGGCAACATTGGACCGTTTCCTACAGTAGGGACGCAGGTAGAACAAGACCGCCGCAAGAACTTTCCCTAATCGTTGGGTAGCCATAGTATGGGGAAAATAAAATCTCTGGATTGTGGTGGGGGGACTACGTAAAATCGAGCAAAGTAAAACAGCCCCACAAGAATGCTTGAAGTCATTGTGTGATTGATCGTATTGACGACCTATTGGTCGGATGCAAAGAGATCTTATCTCGCACGGGACGGTTCATTGGAGGGGGCCCTACCCAGTTTCAAACCAAAGCCCCTAAAACATATCCCCTCAATGTTTAGGAAGCCTGCCACCTAAGGTAGTAAACAGATTCAATCTGTTCAAATTGTAGCCAATGCCAAAGTGACTAGACACCCAGTTCCATTGGAAACCCAATTAGCCTCGAGCCTGGGGACACCAGCCTCTCCCTCAGTAATAGATATTCACCACTCCAAGAGCAAAGTGGCGACTAAGGGCGAAGGGAGGAGCATGAGGGAGATAGCGGGAGGGAGGTCGAGACATCTGGGGGGGCAAGAGGGAAGATTGTAGTATCCCCCGTGCAAAGGGTTTTCTTTGCTCGACTCTTCTGCCCTTAGAATTATAACCGATCTGAGAGCGGAAGTTAGTATGTTGAAATCAGCCATCAAAGATCTTACAGCCCAGGTTAACCTTCTTCTAGCTAAAAGTGCAAGCGATGTCCTGCCTCCAGCCCTGTGTTATACCCAGTCTGCTACCCCATCCTCCCTAGCACAAACAGATTCAACCCAAGTCCATCCAAGAGCTGCTACTGCTAACTTCAATACTAATCCCAAAGATGCAATTGCCCCATATGATCCACCTGGGGCCCAAAGAACTAGTTTGCAACCTGAGAGGGGCCCACTAGTGCAAAGGCGCCCTCCACCCACCTCTGAACCTTCATCCAGACACCGCAGGGATGCCCATTCCCATAATAATCCCCAGGGGTTCTGTGAACATCCAGCATTGCCCCCAAATGCATCTATATGATTATTGCCCCGAAACTTTGCCCAATCAAAGGCATGAAGATAAAGATACACTCATAAATACATCCATCCACTGGATCCACCACGTGAGAGGATGTCGTTCAGTCATAATGGATGATATCATAGGAGCCAGAAGGCTCACCCATCTTAGCAACCATATGGATTGTATTGAATTGCATTTGGCTGATGGGATGGTGGCACATAATTTGATAGCCATGGATGCCAGATCTAGCTCTCCCACACCTACACACATTCAATTCAAGTATAGACCTCCATCATATCCTCCACTTGTTACTGTTTGCCCCCCTACAACTCATCTGGGCATAGACTCCTCCCTAGCAGCTAATGACTGACTCGAATCCCCAAACAACTATATATGCCCAAAGTATCTAATATCAAATCCCCCAAACATCCTGCATCCTCAGGCAGACAAATGCTCACCTACTGCACCTTATTCTACACCCCTCCCGCCTAACAGTATTCAGATACCTAATGAGCTTTCATCCCCCGATAGAAGGACGACTGTAGGAGTTCCCCAGCCCAACAACGTCCAACTGCATGCGCTGTCAGGGAATCCCTTAGATGCTCTACGACTAAATCCTACTAGCAGCCAGGAAATGGGTGGTATGCTCCGAATATTATCATGGAATGTGGATGATCTAAATTATCCCTCCTGCATTGGATCCAATTCATTGAAACGTTTGACATTTGCATATTGCAGGAAACATGGAGTTCCTCTCCTGTCTATGTCCCTGGCTATGTAACTTTTTTACGACCAGCATCTACAAACAAACCAGGATGACCAGCGGGGGGGAGTTGGTAATTTGGGTTAGGATTGCACTTCATTGCATACTGCGAGAACTTCTGTCCGATAGCGCGGACATTTTAGCTGTGTAACTCAAAGGCCAGAATGGTGCCTTACTTGACATCTATAATGTCTATGCTAGAGGCACCAGGGCGGAAAGGTGTTCAACCACGTTGGATGAGGTAGAGGCACTTCTGGATGACAGGGCTATTTCGCCACCCTTAATTGTAGCTGGTGACTTTAATATCACCTTTGAGCCATTGGAAAGGCAGGACATTTGTGGGGCTAGTGAGGAGGATGCGATGTGGCATGTACCCCACCTTGATCTACCCCCTATAAAAAAATGGACTCAAGCGGCACGCCAAATAAACACCCTCTCCTTAGAGTTTGGATTAAGGGCAGCAAATGGCCGCTCTAGATCAGACACTTTGGGTGCTAGCACCTTTAATAGGATCAACAATACAAGCCGTATAGATTATTTTCTGGAGGACCTTAAGCTATGGCATAGCATGGTTGTGGGTTCTACCGTAGACAGTGATCACAACCCCCTGCAACTCTTGGTGGGAACTCCCTGGGTGGGTCCACCTAATCCTCCGAATCCTGTCCAAATTTCAAAGGAGTTATTCCCTTCTAACGATAATCGATGGCTTAAATGGCCCCAGGTAGCAATGGATGATGATAAGCTCGAAGCTATTAAGTAGAATATGCTGCTATCTACAGCAGCAATCCATAATCTAATGTGCAGTTCGGGAGGGCTGGACAAGATCCTAGCCTGCCACACTGGTCTCTTCGAGCAGTTAGCAAAATACTTTACTGAAACACCCTGGCTGCGTAAACCAGGCCAACATTTAGGCTCCCAGGCCTGGTTCAACAAGGTGGCAGAGCCCTTAGAAGACAACTAGCCCAGGCAATTAGAGAGAAGAACATGGCTCATGTGAGGGATGTGAGGAGATGGTACAAGCTGGCGCAAAAAAGGCCCAAAAGGGAGTGGGATGAAGATAGATGGGCGCCGATCAGGGAGACCTGTGATATGAAGGACTCGCAAAAGTTCTGGCTCCTTATCGCTAGCGGGGATCTACATAGGCCTCAACCACCGACTAATAACATCTCGGTTAAGGCATGGTACGACCATTTTTCCCTACTTTACTCTGGGCCCTGCGTACAAGAGGCAGAAGACCTTAATTATGGCATCGCCTTTTTTTCAGTATTAGATTTTTTCTCTTTGGGTAAAATTAAGACCTCCATCTCTTCTATTTCAAAGGCTAAAGCTGCCGGTCCCCATGGCATCCCATTAGACATATTTGTACATGACAGAGAGAACTGGGCAAACTATATTTTGACTTTAGCCAACGCAATTGCTAAGGGGGCCCAAATTCCACCTTCCTGGAAGGGAGCAGACGTGATCCCTGTGTTTAAAAAGGTGACAGATTCCTACCCTGTAATTATAGACCAATCATTCTTATAGACTGCATTCAAAAGGTGTTTTCCCGAGCTCTCCTCCTAAAGATCCAGTGTTGGATGACTGACCATAACATCTTGTCCCCATTTCATGCTCGGTTTAGACAAAAAAAAATGAGTACCATTGAACAGGTGTTTCGTTTTTTCCTTCTCACCTGGAAGACTGTGGTCCTTGGTCGCGGAAGCCTACATGTAGCCTTCAACGACCTTCAGACCACTTTTGATATCGTCCCTATAAAGAAGATCTGGCAAGTTTTAAATGATATGGGTCTCCCCCTAGAGATTCTTTCACTCATCATTCATCTCCATGAGGCAAATTTTGCTAGGGTTTGTTGGGGTTGCCAAGGCCAGCTCACTGACCCAATAGAAATTAACAGGGGTTCGCCAGGGCTGCGTCCTGCACCTACACTTTTTTCTCTTTTTTGTAAATGGTGTGGTCCAGCATCTGTTAGAGGTTCCAGCGGAAGCTATAACGTTGTGCGGAGAAAAAGTGGTAACCCTATTGTTTGCAGATGACACCCTGCTAGTCTCAAAAACACCAGGTGGGCTCCAAGTATTGTTAGATCGCTTTAAAACCTTTTGTGATTCTCGAGGTCTAGAGGTTAATACCTCAAAGATGAAGCTTTTACAGCTTTACCCCCATCAGTCATTCAGAGGTAAAATATTTATGGGGGGTCCCATTGGAGAAGGTGAGCACATTTGACTACTTGGGTATCACTATCTCAGAAGATATCTCATGGAAACCCCACACAGCCAAACAAACTCTCAAGCACAGACAAATTGTGGGGGCCCTGCTAAAAGAACACAGCACCTCTTTTAACAAACCGGTGGCAGCCCCACTTCAGGTCTACGAGGCCAAAGCAGTAGTCGCAACACTGTACTGTGCCAAACTCTGGGGTTTTGATAAGACGTACTTTTTTCTGACTTCTGAGAACAAATTCTTTAGGTCCCTGGTCTTCTTACCACAGAGCACGCCATTACATCCGGTTAAGGTTGGACCTGAGTAGACACTCCATCACCGAGAAGGCTAAGCTACGCCCCTTACTGTTTTGGCTGCATGTAAGGTCTACCCCAGAGCTGTCCTCGAATGCTGCTGCCCTCAAAGAAGTCATTGCACTTGATCATTCTAGGAAGATTGGTTGGTTCTGTAATTTGAAATCTTTGCTAATTGCAATAGGTCTAGAGGGCTACTGGGCCCCAAAGGATCCACTACTCTTACATAGTAAAGCCACAATCAAGAAGCACTATTTGGACTGGGTAACACAGGGCTCCCTCCCTTGCGAATTCCTCTTGGGGTCGTCTAACTATGGAATTTATGAACTTCAAATTGACTGGTTCATATGAACATTATTACGAAACAATCACTACACCCCCGGATAGGAAGCTCTACAGTCAGATTAGTTTTGGTTCCCTTCCTCTGAACTCGTTTATTGGCTCCTGGCGACAGGTAACCACTACTTTCCAGTCCTGCCCTAGCTGTCTCTCTGTAATAGAATCTATTGCCCACGTCTTTTTTGTTTGTCCCATGTACTCCCGCCCAAGAAGAAAATGGCTAAGGTTGATCTGTAAGCAACTGGGCACCCGACATTATCCTAAAATCGGACACTAGTACGGCAATTGTTTGCTCTGTTGCTAAATTTCTGGGACATATGTGGGTAATCAGAAGGTACTTGCTGAAAACTTGAGACCGCTGATCATGTTGGCATTCTCTGAGCCGAACAGTTCTATAATGCACTTTCTTAACAAATCTAGCTGCTATGGTCTATGTAGGATTTAAAATTTTTTATTATTTCTGAGTGTGCAAATAACTTTTAATCCAGCCTGCATAGCGGGCCAAGTCATCCGAACGGGGATAGACAATGGCTTTTGTTGCCTGGCACTATATGTAAATTTATATTCTTCGAATTTTAAAACGAATTTTAGATGTTACCATGATTGGTATTTTATAAAAGATTTCCAGTGTATTCCTTTTTACTGCCTAGAATTACCTGTATGAAATCTACTGTATTTCCACTTTTATGGTCTATGACTGAAATAAAGTTTTATGATTATGATGATGAAATATATATATATATATATATATTCACTGAAAAAACCATAGGTTTCAGGCACGTTATAGGTGAGTAAATCGGAATTCGTATTTCGGCTGATTTTAGAGGAATATTTTAAAGTTCCAAAACTCCACACTTAGAAGAATTTCCAAGTGAAACCAGTCAATGTTAGCCTATGGAAGGAAATTCAAGTTACTGGTAAGTACGGTTAAAATTACTTTTCAGGACCAGTACTGGGCTGAAAGATACAGCACTGAGGTCTCTCCTGATAACAGGTGAGTAAATCGGAATTCGTATTTCGGCTGATTTTAGAGGAATATTTGTATGTTTCAAAAATCAACACTTAGAAACTTTTTCAGCAAAAAGCAGGCAATGATATCCTATGGAAGGAAATTCAAGTTACTGGTAAGTACGGTTAAAATTACTTTTCAGGATTAGTACTGGGCTGAAAGATGCAGCACTGAGGTCTCTCCTGATAACAGGTGAGTAAATCCGAATTCGGAGTTCGGCAGATTTTAGAGGAATATTTGCACAATGGTGAAGGTAGGGGCGGGGCCTGAGGTGACATCTGTGCAAACGCGCCCCGTGGCGCGTTTTAAGTTGGGGGATTAAGTCCCCTTGAATCATGAGGGTCCCTAGGGGCCAACTAGCCCACCAGGAACCTCCAGTATGTGCCAGGGGCTGCGTTGCAGAGACGTGTAGAGGGCCACACCCCTTTTACACCTCTCGGCAACGCAGCTCTGTGGCGCTTTCTGGATGTACCTGTTGGGCTAGTTGGCCCCAGAGACCCTCAGGATTGAAGGGGATTTAATTCCCATCTTAAAACGCGCCACGGGGCCTGTTTGCACACATGTCACCTGAAGCCCCGCCCCTCCCTTCACCACTGTGCAAACGCGCCCGTGGTGCATTTTAAGTTGGGGGATTAAGTCCCCTTGAATCCTGAGGGTTCCTGGGGGCCAACTAGCCCACCATGTACCTCCAAAAAGCGGCACAGACCTGCGTTGGGCGTGGCCTCTGTACACCTCTCTGCAACGCAGCCCCTGGCGCATACTGGAGGTTCCTGGTGGGCTAGTTGGCCCCCAGGGACCCCCAGTATTCAAAGGGAATTACTTCCCCATCTGCAAACGCGCCAGGGGCGCGTTTGCAGAGTGGTGAAGGAAGGGGCGGGCCTGCGGGCCGATCGTTTTTTTAATTTTTTATTTTTCCCTGAAGGGGGGCTGTGTGGCCCCCTTCCTTTTCTTATTTTTGGGCCCTGGGGACCCCATCCCCCAGGGCCTTACCCCCTTTTTTTTTTCTTAAATTTAAAAAAAAAATTATTTCTGGGGAGGGGGCCGCATGGCCCCTCCCGAGCCACTACTTGCCCGGGGACCCCATCCCCCGGGGCCTGGCCTCTGGTTGGGGACTGTGGGGGTCCCCAAACCCCCCACAGTCCCGCCGGCTCCCCGTGTCCTACGGGAGCCGGCATTGCTTTACACATGGGGAGCAGCTAACATGCTGCTCCCCGTGTGGAAAAGCAATTGTCTTTGGATATTGGAAGCGAGAGCAGGTTTCCCTGCTCTCTGTTCCAATATCCAAAGCAGTTTGCAATGACAGGACGGGAGCCGCGAGGCTCCAGTCCTGTCATTGCAAACAGCAGTGTCCCGGGGTAGGCACCCGGGACACTGCAGGAGCCGGCCCTGGGGGTGGCGGTCCCCAGGGCCACCACAGGCTCCAGGAGGGGGCCGCGTGGCCCCCCTCCCCACATCAGCACAGCCCCGGGGAGGTGGTGGTCCCCGGGGCTTCGGGGTCCAAAACGGACCCCCATTTTAATTTGTTAGTGCCCGGGGAGGTGGCGGTCCCCGGGGCATGTGGGGGGCTCAAGCCCCCCCACACAGGAAAAAAAAAAAAAAGAAGCCCGGGAGGTGGTGGTCCCGGGGCTGCGGGAGGGCTCAGAGCCCTCCCGCACCATTTTAAAAGAAAGCCCTGGGGGTGGCGGTTCCCGGGGCTTGGGGGCCCTTAGAGGCCCCCCATACATAAAATAAACACCCCCCCAGCATGCCCCCGGGACTTGGCCCACCCGGGGGCAAATTAACATCGAAGGGAGACCGCGCTTCAATTTTTTTTTTTATCGGCAGGATCCGCGCACCCTGAGCGCATCCTGCCGATTAAAAAAAAAAAAAAATGCTTTTTTCTGCCCAGGGGGTCCTTATGGGACCCCCTGAGCAGACCTAGGGGGTCAGGGTGTTTCTACCCTGCCCCCTTTGTGCGCTTTGCGCACTTGTTTCTGTCCCTCGGTTCTACCGAGGGACAAAATGGCTTCCAACATTTCCTGAATCGGAATGTTGACAGCCAGCTGACAGCCAATTAACATGCAGCTCGTGATCGGGACGGTGCGCGCAGGGTGCGCTCAGGGTGCGCGGATCCTCCGTGCCCATAGATATATATGTACTTTTACTTTTGATTTTCTCAGCAACTACTGAACGGATTTACACCATTTAACAAAAGGGTTCTTTCTGAACCAAGAACTACCTCTTTGCCAAATTTGGTGTAATTCCGTTCAGCAGTTCAGGCTGTAGCCGTGTCTAAAGTTTCCTATGGAAAAATGAATGGGGAAAACGCGTTTTGGGACCCCCCTTTCTTCTCGGCCCCCGCTTGACGAATCACCCCGAGACTTTCAGGGTAGGAGCGGACCGGAGCGCCCCACAAAGTTTGAAAATTTTGCGAAGATACGTCAACCGGCAAGAGAGTTATTTCAAATAGAATGTCGCGGATTTCCTATGGAAAATAGGTTCTAACTATAACTATCTACTGGCGACCGCCAGTAGATAATATATATATTCACTGAAAAAACCATAGGTTTCAGGCACGTTATAGTTAGGAATTAGCATTTAAAAAACCTTAGAAATTCACTGAAAAAACCATAGGTTTCAGGGGCGTTATAGTTAGCTGGGCATTTCACTCCTACAAAACCATTGAAATTCCCCCGTTATGGTTAGTTGAGCTAACTATAACTCGCGCGCCCGCAATGCACTGCTGATGACGTCACATATTACATCACTCATGACATGGTCAGTGACATCACTCATGACATCACTGATGACATCTCAAATGACATCACTGATGACATCACTGATGACATCATCCAGTGAATGTGTGTTCTTCTTAAAATTAAATATGTTTTATATATGTATATCTCAAGGTCGATGGAAGAATAAATGGGTATATAAGTGTCTAAATGGATGATTTTTTTTTGTGTAAAATTGATTGTATAACGGACTGATTAAGTGTATCTTAGTGAATACATGGGTTAGTGAGTAATGTTTAAATATGTAAATATCTGTATCAGTCTCTCACTTTGTGTATAAGTGACTGCATGGGTTGGTGAGTAGCTACATGAGTGTCTATATGGGTTATTACTTGGTTTTTCGAGTATCAGTATGAGTGTCTGAGTGTCTGTATGGTTCAGTGGGGGTATTACTTAGTGCATAGATGCATGAATGAGTGCGTCACTGTTTGTATGTGTTGAAGAAAGCATGTGTGCAGGACTGTATGGGTGGATGAGTGTGTGTATGGGTGTGTTAGTGAGTGAATGACTGTCTCAATAGTGTCTTTATAAGTAACTACATATATTTTAAACTAGTATATGTGAGTATTGGTGTATATAAGTGAGTATATGTGAGAGATTGGAAGAGTTCCTGTATGAATAAGTATGTGTTTCTATAAGTGATTGTTTAAAAGAGTAAGTATGTGTAAGTTTCTGTAGCAGTAAGTGTGCTGGTGTGTGTATAACTGTATATGCAAGTAAATGGATGTTTGATTCTTTATTAGCATGAGTGACTATGTGTGTGAGTAACTCTATGGATGAGTGGCGGTGTGTAACAGGATGTATAGGTGTATGTGTACATATGTTAAGTGAGTACATGTATGAGTGACTGTATAGGACTGTTGGTGAATGAGTGGATGTGTATGTAGATCTTGAAATTACCGAATAGGTTGTTGTAACTGGCATTGGTATATCCATTGTTTTGAAAATGTTAGTTTCTATTTTTGAGTGTGTGTATCAAAGGTTATATTAGGGTGAGAGGAAGTCTGCCACTCTATCACAAGGATGATGTCATCAGTGATGTCATTTGAGATGTCATCAGTGATGTCATGAGTGATGTCACTGACCATGTCATGAGTGATGTAATATGTGACGTCATCAGCAGTGCATTGCGGGGGCGCGAGTTATAGTTAGCTCAACTAACTATAACGGGGAATTTCAATGGTTTTGTACGAGTGAAATGTCCAGCTAACTATAACGCCCCTGAAACCTATGGTTTTTTCAGTGAATTTCTAAGGTTTTTTAAATGCTAATTCCTAACTATAACGTGCCTGAAACCTATGGTTTTTTCAGTGAATTTCAAAAGTTTTTTAAATGCTAGTTTCTAACTATGCCTACAGAGGTAGGACATGTGAAAAAAGAAGAAAAAACGCACAGAAAGAAAAAAAAGAAATGCAGAAAGAAGCAACAGAAGACCTCAAAGACGAAGAAAAGTGCACAAAGAACCAACAGAGGAGCAGAAAGAGGCCTTGTTACAAAATCATCCTCTGCCCACAACTTTTTCAGACGGGTACTGGTGTTAACTGACTCTGACTAACCAGGCCTAGAGCCAGTGGTATGCTAAAAGACACTTAGAATACAGTGAAAACACCTACATACACTAGGGAACACTATGCGTTGGGGTACCCCTATGATTAGCATGACCTCCTCTGTAAGCCCCTAATACATAATAGGGCAGGGGGATTAAAACTACCTCTTAAAACACACCACGGGGTGCGTTTGCACACTGATGAAGGGAGGGGGAGAGCCTGAGGTGACATGTGTGCAAACACGCCCTGTGGGCGTTTTAAGTTGGGGGATAAAGTCCCCTTGAATCCTGAGGGTCCCTGGGGTCCAACTAGCCCACTAGGTACCTCCAGTAAGCGCCACAGAGCTGCATTGCAGAGAGGTGTAAAAAGGGGCACGGCCTAGACCACCTCTCTGCAACGCAGCGCAGTGGCGCTTACTGGAAGCACCTGGTGGACTAGTTGGCCCCCAGGGTCCCTCAGGATTGAAGTGGAATTATTTCCCCAACTTAAAACGCGCCACAGGGCGTGTTTGCACACGTCACCTCAGGCCCCGTCCCCTCCCTTCCCCACTGTGTAAACACGCCCTGTGGCCGTTTTAAGTTGGGAGATTAAGTCCCCTTGAATCCTGAGGGTCCCTAGGGGCAAATTAGCCCACTAAGTACCTCCAGTAAGCGCCATTGCAGAGAGGTGTAAAAAGGGGCATGGCCTGCACCACCTCTCTGCAACGCAGCGCAGTGGCGCTTACTGGAAGCACCTGCTGGGCTAGTTGGCCCCCAGGGTCCCTCAGGATTGAAGGGGAATTATTTCCCCAACTTAAAACGCGCCACAGGGCGTGTTTGCACACGTCACCTCAGGCCCCGTCCCCTCCCTTCACCACTGTGTAAACGCGCCCTGTGGCCGTTCTAAGTTGAGAGATAAAGTCCCCTTGAATCCTAAAGGTCCCTAGGCTCAAACTAGCCCACTAGGTACCTCCAGTAAGCGCCACAGAGCTGCGTTGCAGAGAGGTGTAAAAAGGGGCGTGGCCTCTGAACACCTTTCTGCAACGCAGCTCCTGGCGCATACTGGAGATACCTGTTGGGCTAGTTGGCCCTCAGGGACCCTCAGTATTGAAAGAGAATTAATTCCCCAACTTACAACTCGCCACGGGCGCGTTTGCACAATGGTGAAGGAAGGGGCGTGGCCTGAGGTGACATGTCTGCAAACACACCCTGTGGCACGTTTTAAGTTGGAGAATTAATTCCTCCTCAATCCTGAGGGTCCCTGGGGGCCAACTAGCCCACCAGGTACCTCCAGTATGCGCCAGAGAGCTGCGTTGCAGAGAGGTGTTCAGAGGCCACGCCCCTTTTTACAACACTCTGCAACGCAGCTCCGTGGCACTTACTGGAGGTCCCTGGTGGGCTAGTTGGCCCCCAGGGACCCTCAGGATTAAAGAGGTATTAATTCCTCAACTTAAAATGCGCCACAGGGCGTGTTTGCACACATGTCACCTCAGGCCCCGCCCCCTCCCTTCACCACTGTGCAAACACGCCCTGTGGCGCATTTTAAGTTGGGGGATTAACTCCCCTTGAATCCTGAGGGTCCCTGGGGTGCAACTAGCCCACCAGCTACCTCCATTAAGCGCCACAGAGCTGCGTTGCAGAGAGGTGTAAAAAGGGGCGTGGCCTTAGAACACCTCTCTGCAACGCAGCCCCTGGCGCATACTGGAGGTTCCTGGTGGGCTAGTTGGCCCCAGGGACCCCCAGTATTCAAGGGAATTCGTTCCCCATCTGCAAACGCGCCAGGAGGCGCGTTTGCAGAGTGCTGCAAGGAGGGGCATGGCCTCCGGCGCGAAGCCGGTCTTTTATTTTATTTTATTTTTAAGAAGGGGGGCTGTGTGGCCCCCCTTCTTTTTCTAATTTATTGGCCCATTGGACCTCATCCCCCAGGCCCTGCCCCCATTTTTTAAAAATAAAATTTGGAAGGGGGCCGCGTGGCCCCCCTCCCGAGGCCTTAATCGGCCCCGGGGACCCCATCCCCCGGGGCATGGCCTTTTTTTTTTTTTTAAATCTTTTGGAGAGGGGCTGCGTTGCCCCCCTCCTCAGGCCACTTATGGCCCCAGGGACCCCATCCCCCGGGGCCGACCTTTGTTTTTTTAATTATTCATTTTTTTTCTTTACATTTTGGGGAAGGGGGCCGCGTGGCCCCCCTCCCGGGCGACTTGTAGCCCCTGGGACCCCATCCCCCAGGGCTGGCCCTCTCCGTTGGGGACCGTGGGGGTTCCCCAATCCCCCCACTGTCCCGCCGGCTCCCCGCGTCCCTCGGGAGCCGGCATTGCTTTTCCACATGGGGAGCTGCTAAGATGCAGCTCCCCGTGTGGAAAAGCAATCGTCTTTGGTTCTCTTCCAAAAACCAAAGCAGTTTGCTATGGCAGGGCGGGAGCCGCGAGGCTCCCGCCCTGCCATAGCAAACTACAGTGTCCCGAGGGTGGGCACCCCGGGACACTGCAGGAGCCGGCCCTGGGGGTGGCGGTCCCCAGGGCCATCAAGGGCTCCAGGAGAGGGGCCGCGCGGCCCCCTTCCAACATTTTCAAAGCCCCGGGGGTGGTGGTCCCCGGGGCTTGAGGTCCGTAACGGACCCCCAAATTTAAAGACTTAGTGCCCCGGGAGGTGGCAGTCCCGGGCGTGTGGGGGGCTCAAGCCCCCACACAGGCTTACTTATTAAAAAAAGCCCCGGGGGTGGCGGTCCCCAGGGCTGCGGGGGGCCGTGTGCCCCCCGCTACACCATTATTTCTTTAAAGCCCCGGGTGGTGGTGGTCCCCGGGGCTTGGGGGGCTTGGATGCCCCCCCACGTTAAAATTTAAAGCCCCGGGGGGTGGCAGTCCCCGGGGCTGCGGGGGAGCCGTGAGCCCCCCGCATATATTGTCATAAAGCCCCGGGGTGGCGGTCCCCGGAGCTTGGGGGGGCCTTTCAGCCCCCCAACCCATGTATTTTTAAGCCCCGGGGGTGGCGGTCCCCGGGGCTGGGGGGGGCGTTTGCAGAGTGCTGCAAGGAGGGGGCGTGGCCTCCGGCGCGATGCCGGTCTTTTATTTTATTTTATTTTTAAGAAGGGCGGCTGTGTGGCCCCCCTTCTTTTTCTAATTTATTGGCCCTGGGGACCCCATCCCCCAGGGCCTGCCCCCTAATTTATTTATTTTTTTAAATAAAATTTGGAAGGGGGCCGCGTGGCCCCCTCCCGAGGCCTTAATCGGCCCCGGAGACCCAATCCCCCGGGGCATGGCCTTTTAAAAAAAATCTTTTGGAGGGGGCTGCGTTGCCCCCTCCTCAGGCCACTATGGCCCGGGGTCCCCATCCCCGGGGCCGACCTTTGTTTTTTAATTATTCATTTTTTTCTTTAAATTTTGGGGAAGGGGCCGCGTGGCCCCACTCCCGAGCCACTTGTAGCCCGGGGACCCCATCCCCCGAGGCTGGCCCTCTCCGTTGGGGACCGTGGGGGTCCCCAATCCCCCACGGTCCCGCCGGCTCCCCGCGTCCCTCGGGAGCCGGCATTGCTTTCCACATGGGGAGCTGCTAAGATGCAGCTCCCCGTGTGGAAAAGCAATCGTCTTTGGTTTTGGAAGAGAGAGCAGGTTTCCTGCTCTCTCTTCCAAAACAAAGCAGTTTGCTATGGCAGGGCGGGAGCCGCAAGGCTCCCGTCCTGTCATAGCAAACTACAGTGTCCCGGGGTGGGCACCCGGGACACTGCAGGAGCCGGCCCTGGGGGGTGGCGGTCCCCAGGGCCATCAAGGGCTCCAGGAGGGGGGCCGCGCGGCCCTCCTCCCAACATTTTCAAAGCCCCGGGGGGTGGTGGTCCCCAGGGCTTGGGGGTCCGTAACGGACCCCCAAATTTAAAGACTTAGTGCCCCGGGGAGGTGGCGGTCCCTGGGGCGTGTGGGGGGGGCTCAAGCCCCCCCCACACAGGTTTACTTATTAAAAAAAAGCCCTGGGGGGTGGCGGTCCCCGGGGCTGCGGGGGCCGTGTGCCCCCCGCTACACCATTATTTCTTTAAAGCCCCGGGGGGTGGTGGTCCCCAGGGCTTGGGGGGGCTTGGATGCCTCCCCCAAGTTAAAATTTAAAGCCCCGGGGGGTGGCGGTCCCCGGGGCTGCGGGGGAGCCGTGAGCCCCCCGCATATATTGTCATAAAGCCCCGGGGGTGCCGGTCCCCGGGGCTTGGGGGGGCCTTTGAGCCCCCCACCCATGTATTTTTAAGCCCCGGGGGGTGGCAGTCCCCGGGGCTGGGGGCTGTGAGCCCCCACAGTTAAGTAAGATAAGCCCCGGGGGTGGCGGTCCCGGGGCTGGGGGGCCCTTGGGCCCCCATCCCAACTACTACTATTGCCCCGGGATTTGGCCCACCCGGGGCTGAATATTAACGAAGCGCTGGAGCCCGCGCTTTGTTTTTTTTCCCCCTCGGCTGGATCCGCGCACTCTGCGCAGATTTTGCTGATTTTTAAAAAAAATTTTGGGCCCTGGGGGTGTTTCTACCCTGCCCCCTTTTTGCGTTTTGCGCACTTGTTTCTCTGATTTCTTGTGCCTCCATTCTACCGAGGCACAAGATGGCTGCCAACACTTCCTGGTTTGGAGTGTTGACAGCCAATTAGCATACAGCTCGTGATCGGGAGGGTGCGCGGATCCTCCGCGGCCATAGATATATATATGTGTTTTTACTTTTAATTTTCTCAGCAACTACTGAACGGATTTACACCATTTAACAAAAAGGGTTCTTTCTGAACCAAGAACTACCTCTTTGCCAAATTTGGTGTAATTCCGTTCAGCAGTTCGGGCTGTAGCCGTGTCTAAAGTTTCCTATGGGAAATTGCATGGGGAAAACACATTTTGGGACCCCCTTTTTTTCTCGGCCCCCGCTTGTCGAATCACCTCGAAACTTTCAGGATAGGAGCAGACCGGAGCGCCCCACGAGTTTTGAAAATTTTGCAAAGATTCATCAACCGGCGCCAATGTTATTGTGAATTTCCTATGGAAAATAGGTCCTAACTATAACTATCTACTGGCGACCGCCTGTAGATAATATATATATATATATATATACATATATATATATATATATTCACTGAAAAAACCATAGGTTTTAGGGACAGTTATAGTTAGTTGGACATTTCACTCGTACAAAACCCGTGAAATTCCCCCGTTATAGTTAGTTCAGCTAACTATAACTCGCGCCCCCGCAATGCACTGCTGATGACGTCACATATTACATCACTCATGACATGGTCAGTGACATCACTGATGACATCACTGATGACATCTCAAATGACATCACTGATGACATCATGCAGTGACTGTGTGTTTCTCTAAAGTTTAAATATTTTTAATATATATCGGAAAAGACGTATTGAAGAATGAGTGGGTGTATAAGTGTCTGTATGGATGATTTAGTAGGTGCGTGACTGACTCTATAAGTGAGTGATTTAACGTATCTTACTGAATGCATGGGTTAGTGACTAAACTGGGTGAATGTCTGTATCCGTCTGTCTGTTGCTGTGTAAGTGACTGCATGTGTTTGTGAATAGCTACATGAGTGTGTATATGAGTTATTGAATGGTTGTCTGAGTAGCTGTATGGGTGCCTGAGTGTTTGTGTGGGAGGGGTGTATGCGACTCTGTGTATAGATGTGTGAGTGGGTGATTCACTGGGTGGATGGTTTCAAGAGTGCATCTGTGATAGACTGTATGGGTGGGTAAGTGTGTGTAAGAGTGTGTTAGTGAGTGAATGTATGTCCCAGTGGTACATGTGTGAGTAACTACATATGTGAAAGGCAGTATATATGTGTGTTGGAGTATATAAATAGCTATAAGCAGAGTGAGTGATTGTGATAGTGGCTGTATGGATGAGTGTGTGCTTGTATCAGTGATTGTATAAGAGTGTAACAATGTGCTAGTATTTGTATGATTAAGTGAGCTGGTGTGTGTATAACTGTATAGGTGAGTAAATGGCAGTGTGTTTAATTATTTGCATGACTGACTAGGTGTGTGAGTTCCTCTATGGATGAGTGGCGGTGTTTGAGTGTCTATATAGGAGTATGAGTGCATATGATAGTCCTGTACTGAGTGACCGTAAGTATGAGTGACTGTATGGGTGAGTGAGTGGATGTGTGTGTAGACCTAAGAATCAGTGAGTGGGTATGTAGTTATTGGTGTTGGAGTGTCTATGGTTTTGCGAATGGCAGTCTGTAATTTAGAGTGGGTGTATCAAAGGTTATATTAGGGTGTGAGGAGGTGCATCAGATTATCACATGGATGATGTCATCAGTGATGTCATCAGTGATGTCATTTGAGATGTCATCAGTGATGTCATCAGTGATGTCACTGACCATGTCATGAGTGATGTAATATGTGACGTCATCAGCAGTGCATTGCGAGGCGCGAGTTATAGTTAGCTGAACTAACTATAACGAGGGAATTTCACGGGTTTTGTACGAGTGAAATGTCCAACTAACTATAACTGTCCCTAAAACCTATGGTTTTTTCAGTGAATTTCAAAGGTTTTTTAAATGCTAATTTCTAACTATAACGTGTCTGAAACCTATGGTTTTTTCTGTGAATTTCAAAGGTTTTTTAAATGCTAATTTCTAACTATAACGTGCCTGAAACCTATGGTTTTTTCAGTGGATTTCAAAGGTTTTTTAAATGCTAATTTCTAACTATAACGCCTCTAAAACCTATGGGTTTTTCAGTGAATTTCAAAGGTTTTGTAAATGACAATTTTTAAATGTATTAATTGTTATATTTATTTTTTGATACTGATTTACTACATTTTTTAAAACTATTTATTTTTAGATAATTTATTTATTAAATTACATTGTAATTACATTATACATTACATTACAAAATATACTTTCTCAGAATGAATTACTTTAGTTTAAATAGTTTGCAAATAGGCAATAGAGTTTTAAGTACAGTAGTTACAGTTGTTGCAATGGGCAACACAATTTCAAACACAATGCAACATTGACCTCAATGTGAATTTCTAGTTAAATGCAATTAGTTACTTTATGGATTACTTTTCTAACCACAGGACTGGATCCTAGATTCAGTCCTGGGACATCTCCTGTAAACAGTTGAGTAAAAGCGTTTTGGTTACAGTAGTGATTTTTAAGGAATATTATTGTATTTTAAAAGTTGACACTTAGAAACTTTTTCACATAGAATCACCAATGTTATCCTATGGGAGGAAATTCACTTAGCAGGTAAGTAGTGTTATCGTTACTTTTTCTTACTCAGTGTTGGATCCTGGATCCAGCACTGGTGCATCTCCTGTAAACAGTTGAAAGAATGCGTTTAAGTCATACAGGCGATTTTTAAGGAATATTTGTAGTTTGTGAAAATCGACACTTTGAAACTTTTCTGCTGAAAACCAGACAATGGATTCCTATGGAAGGAAATATAAGTTACTGGTAAGTATGGTTAGAATTACTTTTCAGGGTCAGTGCTGGGCTAAAAGATGCAGCACTGGGTTCTCTCCTGATAACAGGTGAGTAAATCGGAATTCGTAGTTCGGTTGATTTTAGAGGAATATTATAAAGTTCCAAAACTCCACACACAGAAGATTTTCCAAGTGAAACCAGTCAATGTTAGCCTATGGAAGGAAATTCAAGTTGCTGATAAGTACGGTTAAAATTACTTTTCAGGATCAGTACTGGGCAGAAAGATGCAGCACTGAGGTCTCTCCTGATAACAGGTGAGTAAATCGGAATCCGTATTTCGGCTGATTTTAGAGGAATATTATAAAGTTCCAAATCTGCACACTTAGAAGAATTTCCAAGTGAAACCAGTCAATGTTAGCCTATGGAAGGAAATTCAAGTTACTGGTAAGTACGGTTAGAATTACTTTTCAGGACCAGTACTGGGCTGAAAGATGCAGCACTGAGGTCTCTCCTGATAACAGGTGAGTAAATCGGAATTCGTATTTCGGCTGATTTTAGAGGAATATTTGCACAATGGTGAAGGGAGGGGCGGGGCCTGAGGTGACATCTGTGCAAACGCGCCCCGTGGCGCGTTTTAAGTTGGGGGATTAAGTCCCCTTGAATCATGAGGGTCCCTGGGGCCAACTAGCCCACCAGGAACCTCCAGTATGCGCCAGGGGCTGCGTTGCAGAGACGTGTACAGAGGCCACACCCCTTTTTACACCTCTCTGCAACGCAGCTCTGTGGCGCTTTCTGGACGTACCTGTTGGGCTAGTTGGCCCCCAATCCCCCCACAGTCCCGCCGGCTTGCCGGCATTGCTTTTCCACATGGGGAGCTGCTAACATGCAGCTCCCCATGTGGAAAAGCAATGTGCTTTGGATATTGGAAGAGAGAGCAGGTTTCCTGCTCTCTCTTCCAATATCCAAAGCAGTTTGCAATGACAGGACGGGAGCCGCGAGGCTCCCGTCCTGTCATTGCAAACTACAGTGTCCCGGGTAGGCACCCGGGACACTGCAGGAGCCGGCCCTGGGGGTGGCGGTCCCCAGGGCCATCAAGGGCTCCAGGAGGGGGCTGCGCGGCCCCCTCCCTTGTATTGCACAGCCCCGGGGAGGTGGTGGTCCCCGGGGCTCTGGGGTCCGTAACGGACCCCCACATTTATTTTCTATGTGCCCCAGGGAGGTGGTGATCCCGGGCGTGTGGGGGCTGGAGCCCCCCACACGTTATTTCAAATTTAAAAAGAAGCCCGGGGGGTGGCGGTCCCCGGGGCTGCGGGAGGGCAGGAGAGCCCTCCCGCACCATTTTTATTAAGCCCGGGGGTGGCGGTCCCCGGGGCTTAGGGGCTTAGAGGCCCCCATATAAACAATAAACCCACCCCCCCGCATGCCCCCGGGACTTGGGCCACCCGGGGGCAAATTTGCATCGAGCGCGGGAGACCGCGCTTCATTTTTTTTCGGCAGGATCCGCGCACCCTGAGCGCATCCTGCCGATTTTTTTTAAAAAAATGCTTTTTCTGCCCAGGGGTCCTTGTGGGACCCCCTGAGCAGACCTAGGGGTCAGGAGGTTTCTACCCTGCCCCCTTTGTGCGTTTTGCGCACTTGTTTCTTTTTTTCTCGGCGGGATTCGCGCACCCTAAGCGCATCCGCCGATTTAAAAAAATGCTTTTTGCCCAGGGGTCCTTGTGGGACCCCTGAGCAGACCTAGGGGTCAGGGTGTTTCTACCCTGCCCCCTTTGTGCGTTTTGCGCACTTGTTTCTGTCCCTCGGTTCTACCGAGGGACAAAATGGCTGCCAACACTTCCTGATTTGGATTGTTGACAGCCACTTGAAAGCCAATTAACATGCAGCTCGTGATCGGGATGGTGCGCGCAGGGTGCGCTCAGGGTGCGCGAATCCGACGCGGCCATAGATATATATGTGATTTTCATTTTGATTTTCACAGGAACTACTGAACGGATTTACACCATTTAACAAAAAGGGTTCTTTCTGAACCAAGAACTACCTCTTTGCCAAATTTGGTGTAATTCCGTTCAGCAGTTCAGGCTGTAGCCGTGTCTAAAGTTTCCTATGGGAAAATGAATGGGGAAAACACGTTTTGGGACCCCCCTGTTTTTCTCGGCCCCCGCTTGACGAATCACCCTGAGACTTTCAGGGTAGGAGCGGACCGGAGCGGGCCATAAAGTTTGAAAATTTCGCAAAGATTCGTCAACCGACACAAGAGTTATTTCAAATAGAATGTCGCGGATTTCCTATGGAAAATAGGTCCTAACTATAACTATCTACTGGCGACCGCCAGTAGATAATATATATACATATATATATATTCACTGAAAAAACCATAGGTTTTAGGGACAGTTATAGTTAGTTGGACATTGCACTCGTACAAAACCCGTGAAATTCCCCTGTTATAGTTAGTTCAGCTAACTATAACTCGCGCCCCGCAATGCACTGCTGATGACGTCACATATTACATCACTCATGACATGGTCAGTGACATCACTGATGACATCACTGATGACATCTCAAATGACATCACTGATGACATCATCCAGTGACTGTGTTTCTGTAAAGTTTAAATATGTTTAATATATATAGGGAAAGGCGTATTGAAGAATGAGTGGGTGTATAAGTGTCTGAATGGATGATTTAGTACGTGAGTGACTGACTCTACAAGTGAGTGATTAAACGTATCTTACTGAATGCATGGGTTAGTGACTAAACTGTGTGAATGTCTGTATCCGTCTGTTTGTTGGTGTGTAAGTGGATGCATGGATTTGTGAATAGCTACATGAGTGTCTATATGGGTTATTGATTGGTTCTCTGAGTATCTGTATGGCTGCCTGAGTGTTTGTGTGGGTGGGGTGTGTGTGACTCTATACATAGATGTGTGAGTGGGTGATTCACTGGGTGCATGATTTCAAGAGTGCATCTGTGATGGACTGCTTGGGTGGGTGAGTGTGTGTATGGGTGTGTTAGTGAGTGAATGTATATCTCAGTGGTACATGTGCGAGTAACTACATATGTAAAAGGCAGTATATATGTGTGTTAGAGTATTTAAATGGCTATAAGTGAGAGTGTGTTATTGTGAGAGTGGCTGTATGGATGCGTGTGTGCTTGTATCAGTTATTGTATAAGAGCGTAAGAATGTGCTAGTATTTGTATGAGTAAGTGAGCTAGTGTGTGTATAACTGTATAGGTGAGTAAATGGGTGTGTGATTAATTTTTTGCATGACTGACTAGGTGTGTGAGTACCTCTATGGATGAGTGGCGGTGTGTGAGTGTTTATATAGGTGTATGAGTGCATATGATAGTCCTGTACTGAGTGACTGTAAGTACGAGTGACTGTACAGGTGAGTGAGTGGATGTGTGTGTAGACCTAAGAATCAGTGAGTGGGTATGTAGTTTTTGGTGTTGGAGTGTCTATGGTTTTGAGAATGGCAGTCTGTAATTTAGAGTGGGTGTATCAAAAGTTATATTAGGGTGTGAGAAGATGCATGAAATTATCACATGGATGATGTCATCAGTGATGTCATTTGAGATGTCATCAGTGATGTCATCAGTGATGTCACTGACCATGTCATGAGTGATGTAATATGTGACGTCATCAGCAGTGCATTGCGGGGCGCGAGTTATAGTTAGCTGAACTAACTATAACAAGGGAATTTCACGGGTTTTGTACGAGTGCAATGTCCAACTAACTATAACTGTCCCTAAAACCTATGGTTTTTTCAGTGAATTTCAAAGGTTTTTTAAATGCTAATTTCTAACTATAATGTGTCTGAAACCTATGGTTTTTTCAGTGAATTTCAAAGGTTTTTTAAATGCTAATTTCTAACTATAACGTGCCTGAAACCTATGGTTTTTTCAGTGAATTTCAAAGGTTTTTTAAATGCTAATTTCTAACTATAACGTGCCTGAAACCTATGGTTTTTTCAGTGAATTTCAAAGGTTTTTTAAATGCTAATTTCTAACTATAACGTGCCTGAAACCTATGATTTTTTAAGTGAATTTCAAAGGTTTTTTAAATGCTAGTTTCTAACTATGCCAACAGAGGTAGGACATGTGAAGAAAGAAGAAAAAACGCACAGAAAGAAGCAAAAGATGTGCAGAAAGAACCAACAGAGAGCAGAAAGAGGCCTTGTTGCAAAATCATCCTGTGCCCACAACTTTTTCAGACGGGTACTGGTGGTAACTGACTCTGACTAACCAGAGCCAGTGCGCGTTTGTACAGTGGTGAAGGGAGGGGGGGGCCTGAGGTGACATGTGTGCAAACGCGCCCCGTGGCGCGTTTTAAGTTGCGGGATTAAGTCCCCTTGAATCCTGAGGGTCCCTGGGGCCCAACTAGCCCCCAGGTACCTACAGTTAGGACCACAGAGCTGAGTTGCAGAGAGGCGTTCCGAGGCCACGCACCTTTTTTCACCTCTCTGCAACGCAACTCTGTTGTGCTTACTGAAGGTACCTGGTGGGCTAGTTGGCCCCCAGGATTCAAAGGGAATTAACTCCCCAAGTTAAAACGCACCACAGGGCGTGTTTGCGCACATGTCACCTGAGGCCCCGCCCCCTCCCTTCACCACTGTGCAAACGCGCCCCGTGGCGCGTTTTAAGTTGGGGGATTAGGTCACCTTGAATCCTGAGAGTCCCTGGGGCCCAACTAGCCCACCAGGTACTTCCAGTAAGCACCACAGGCCTGCGTTGCAACGCCTGTAACAAATTGTGCAGTTGTGTTTAGGTAGTGAAGAGGGTCGTGCTGGGGGTAGTGTTTTAGGGTTTAGGGTAGTGCAGTGGTGTTTGTGTAGTGTAGGGGGTCATGCTGGGGGTAGATTTAGGGTTTAGGGTAGTGCAGTGGTGTTTGGGTAGTGTAGGGAGTCGTGCTGGGGGAGTGTTTTAGGGTTTAGGGTAGTACAGTGGTGTTTGGGTAGTGTAGGGGGTCGTGCTGGGGGTTAGTGTTTTAGGGTTTTAGGGTTTAGGGTAGTGCAGTGGTGTTTGGGTAGTGTAGGGGATACTGCTGGGGGTAGTGTTTTAGGGTTTAGGGTAGTGCAATGGTGTTTGGGTAGTGTAGGGGTACTGCTGGGGGTAGTGTTTTAGGGTTTAGGGTAGTGCAGTGGTGTTTGGGTAGCATAGGGGTACTGCTGGGGGTAGTGTTTTATGGTTTAGGGTAGTGCAGTGGTGTTTGGGTAGTGTAGGGGTTCGTGCTGGGGTAGTTTTTAGGGTTTAGGGTAGTGCAGTGGTGTTTGTGTAGTGTAGGAGGTCGTGTTTTAGGGTTTAGGGTAGTGCAGTGGTCTTTGGGTAGTGTAGGGAGTCGTGCAGGGGTATTGTTTTAGAGTTTAGGGTAGTGCAGTGGTCTTTGGGTAGTGTAGGGGTTGTGCGGGGGTAGTGTTTTAGGGATTAGGGTAGTGCATTGGTATTTGGGTAGTGTAGGGGGTCATGCGGGGGTAGTGTTTTAGGGTTTAGGGCAGTGCAGTGGTGTTTAGGTAGTGTAGGGGGTCGTGCTGGGGGAGTGTTTTAGGGTTTAGGGCAGTGCAGTGGTGTTCGGGTAGTGTAGGGGGTCGTGCTGGGGGAGTGTTTTAGGGTTTAGGGCAGTGCAGTCGTGTTCGGGAAGTGTAGGGGGTCGTGCTGGGGGAGTATTTTAGGGTTTAGGGTAGTGCAGTGGTGTTCGGGTAGTGTAGGGGGTCATGCTGGGGGTAGTGTTCTATGGTTTAGGGCAGTGCAGTGGTGTTCGGGCAGTGTAGGGGGTCGTGCTGGGGGTGGTGTTTGAGGGTTTAGGGCAGTGCAGTGGTGTTCGGACAGTGTAGGGCGTCGTGCTGGGGCTGGTGTTTCAGGGTTTAGGGCAGTGCAGTGGTGTTCGGGCAGCGTAGGGGGTCCTGCAGGGGGTGGTGTTTCAGGGTTTAGGGCAGTGCAGTGGTGTTCGGGCAGTGTAGGGGGTCGTGCAGGGGTGGTGTTTCAGGGTTTAGGGCAGTGGTGTTCGGGCAGTGTAGGGGGTCATGCTGGGGGTGGTGTTTCAGGGTTTGGGGCAGTGCAGTGGTGTTCGAGCAGTAAAGGGGGTCGTGCTGGGGGTGGTGTTTCAGGGTTTAGGGCAGTGCAGTGGTGTTCCGGCAGTGTAGGGGGTCGTGCAGGGGGTGGTGTTTCAGGGTTTAGTGCAGTGGTGTTCGGGCAGTGTAGGGGGTCGTGCTGGGGTGGTGTTTCAGGGTTTAGGGCAGTGCAGTGGTGTTCGGGCAGTGTAGGGTGTCGTGCTGAGGGTTGGTGTTTCAGGGTTTAGGGCAGTGCAGTAGTGTTTGGGCAGTGTAGGGGGTCGTGCTGGGGGAGTGTTTTAGGGTTTAGGGCAGTGCAGTCGTGTTCGGGTAGTGTAGGGGGTCGTGCTGGGGGAGTATTTTAGGGTTTAGGGTAGTGCAGTGGTGTTCGGGTAGTGTAGGGGGTCATGCTGGGGGTAGTGTTCTAGGGTTTAGGGCAGTGCAGTGGTGTTCGGGCAGTGTAGGGGGTCGTGCTGGGGGTGGTGTTTTAGGGTTTAGGGCAGAGCAGTGGTGTTCGGGCAGTGTAGGGGGTCATCTTGGGGGTGGTGTTTCAGGGTTTAGGGCAGTGCAGTGGTGTTCGGGCAGTGTAGGGGGTCGTGCAGGGGGTGGTGTTTCAGGGTTTAGGGCAGTGCAGTGGTGTTCGGGCAGTGTAGGGGGTCGTGCAGGGGTGGTGTTTCAGGGTTTAGGGCAGTGGTGTTCGGGCAGTGTAGGGGGTCATGCTGGGGGTGGTGTTTCAGGGTTTAGGGCAGTGCAGTGGTGTTCGAGCAGTAAAGGGGGTCATGCTGGGGGTGGTGTTTCAGGGTTTAGGGCAGTGCAGTGGTGTTCGGGCAGTGTAGGGGCGGTGCAGGGGGTGGTGTTTCAGGGTTTAGGGCAGTGCAGTGGTGTTCGGGCAGTGTAGGGGTTGGTGCAGGGGGTGGTGTTTCAGGGTTTAGGGCAGTGCAGTGGTGTTCGGGCAGTGTAGGGGGTCGTGCAGGGGGTGGTGTTTCAGGGTTTAGGGCAGTGCAGTGGTGTTTCAGGGTTTAGGGCAGTGCAGTGGTGTTCGGGCAGTGTAGGGGGCGGTGCAGAGGGTGGTGTTTCAGGGTTTAGGGCAGTACAGTGGTGTTCGGGCATTGTAGGGGGTGGTGCTGGGGCTGGTGTTTCAGGGTTTAGGGCAGTGCAGTGGTGTTCGGGCAGTGTAGGGGGTCGTGCTGGGGCTGGTGTTTCAGGGTTTAGGGCAGTGCAGTGGTGTTCGGGCAGTGTAGGGGGTCGTGCTGGGGCTGGTGTTTCAGGGTTTAGGGCAGTGCAGTGGTGTTCGGGCAGTGTAGGGGGTCGTGCTGGGGCTGGTGTTTCAGGGTTTAGGGCAGTGCAGTGGTGTTCGGGCAGTGTAGCGGGTCATGCTGGGGCTGGTGTTTCAGGGTTTAGGGCAGTGCAGTGGTGTTCGGGCAGTGTAGGGGGTCTTGCTGGGGCTGGTGTTTCAGAGTCTAGGGCAATGCAGTGGTGTTCGGGCAGTGTAGGGGGTCTTGCTGGGGCTGGTGTTTCAGGGTTTAGGGCAGTGCAGTAGTGTTCGGGCAGTGTAGGGGGTCGTGCTGGGGGTGGTGTTTCAGGGTTTAGGGCAGTGCAGTGGTGTTCGGGCAGTGTAGGGGGTCGTGCTGGGGCCAGTGTTTCAGGGTTTAGGGCAGAGCAATGGTGCTCAGGCAGTGTAGGGGGTTGTGCTGGGGTGATGTTTCAGGGTTTATGGCAGTGCAGTGGTGTTAGGGCAGTGTAGGGGGTCGTGCTGGGGGTGGTGTTTCAGGGTTTAGGGCAGTGCAGTGGTGTTCCGGCAGTGTAGGGGGTCGTGCAGGGGGTGGTGTTTCAGGGTTTAGTGCATTGGTGTTCGTGCAGTGTAGGGGGTCGTGCTGGGGTGGTGTTTCAGGGTTTAGGGCAGTGCAGTGGTGTTCGGGCAGTGTAGGGTGTCGTGCTGAGGGGTGGTGTTTCAGGGTTTAGGGCAGTGCAGTAGTGTTTGGGCAGTGTAGGGGGTCGTGCAGGGGGTGGTGTTTCAGGGTTTAGGGCAGTGCAGTGGTGTTCGGCCAGTGTAGGTAGTCTTGCTGGGGGTGGTGTTTCAGGGTTTAGGGCAGTGCAGTAGTTTTCGGGCAGTGTAGGCGGTCGTGCTGGGGCTGGTGTTTCAGGGTTTAGGGCAGTGCAGTGGTGTTCGGGCAGTGTACGGGGTTGTGCTGGGGCTGGTGTTTCAGGGTTTAGGGCAGTGCAGTGGTGTGCGGGCAGTGTACGGGGTTGTGCTGGGGCTGGTGTTTCAGGGTTTAGGGCAGTGCAGTGGTGTTCGGGCAGTGTAGGGGGTTGTGCTGGGGCTGGTGTTTCAGGGTTTAGGGCAGTGCAGTGGTGTGCGGGCAGTGTACGGGGTTGTGCTGGGGCTGGTGTTTCAGGGTTTAGGGCAGTGCAGTGGTGTTCGGGCAGTGTAGGGGGTCGTGCTGGGGGTGGTGTTTCAGGGTTTAGGGCAGTGCAGTGGTGTTCGGGCAGTGTAGGGGGTCGTGCTGGGGCTGGTGTTTCAGGGTTTAGGGCAGTGCAGTGGTGTTCGGGCAGTGTAGGGGGTCGTGCTGGGGCTGGTGTTTCAGGGTTTTGGGCAGAGCAGTGGTGTTCGGGCAGTGTAGGGGGTCATGCTGGGGGTGGTGTTTCAGGGTTTAGGGCAGTGCAGTGGTGTTCGGGCAGTGTAGGGGGTCTTGCTGGGGGTGGTGTTTCAGGGTTTAGGGCAGTGGTGTTCGGGCAGTGTAGGGGGTCTTGCTGGGGGTGATGTTTCAGGGTTTAGGGCGGTGCAGTGGTGTTCGTGCAGTGTAGGGGGTCGTGCTGGGGGTGGTGTTTCAGGGTTTAGGGCAGTGCAGTAGTGTTCGGGCAGTGTAGGATGTCGTGCAGGGGGTGGTGTTTCAGGGTTTAGGGCAGTGCAGTGGTGTTCTGGCAGTGTAGGGGGTCATGCTGGGAGTGGGGTTTCAGGGTTTAGGGCAGTACAGTGGTGTTCGGGCAGTGTAGGGGGTCGTGCAGGGGGTGGTGTTTCAGGGTAGTGCAGTGGTGTTCGGGCAGTGTAGGGGGTCGTGCTGGGGCTGGTGTTTCAGGGTTTAGGGCAGTGCAGTGGTGTTCGGGCAGTGTAGGGGGTCTTGCTGGGGGTGATGTTTCAGGGTTTAGGGCAGTGGTGTTCGGGCAGTGTAGGGGGTCTTGCTGGGGGTGATGTTTCAGGGTTTAGGGCAGTGCAGTGGTGTTCGGGCAGTGTAGGGGGTCTTGCTGGGGGTAGTGTTTCAGGGTTTAGGGCAGTGCAGTGGTGTTCGTGCAGTATAGGGGGTCGTGCTGGGGATGGTGTTTCTGGGTTTAGGGTAGTGCAGTAGTGTTCGAGCAGTGTAGGGGGTTGTGCAGGGGTGGTGTTTCAGGGTTTAGGGCAGTGCAGTGGTGTTCGGGCAGTGTAGGGGGTCGCGCTGGGGGTGGTGTTTCAGGGTTTAGGGCAGTGCAGTGGTGTTCGGGCAGTGTAGGGGGTCATGCACGGGGTGGTGTTTCAGGGTTTAGGGCAGTGCAGTGGTGTTCGGGCAGTGTAGGGTGTTGTGCTGGGGCTGGTGTTTCAGGGTTCAGGGCAGTGCAGTGGTGTTCAGGCAGTGTAGGGGGTCGTGCTGAGGCTGGTGTTTCACGGTTTAGGGCAGTGCAGTGGTGTTCGGGCAGTGTAGGGGGTCGTGCTGGGGCTGGTGTTTCAGGGTTTAGGGCAGTGCAGTGGTGTTCGGGCAGTGTAGGCGGTCGTGCTGGGGCTGGTGTTTCAGGGTTTAGGGCAGTGCAGTGGTGTTCGGGCAGTGTAGGGGTCGTGCTGGGGCTGGTGTTTCAGGGTTTAGGGCAGTGCAGTGGTGCTCGGGCAGTGTAGGGGGTCGTGCTGGGGGTGATGTTTCAGGGTTTAGGGTAGTGCAGTGGTGTTCGGGCAGTGTAGGGGGTCATGCAGGGGCTGGTGTTTCAAGGTTTAGGGCAGTGCAGCGGTGTTCGGGCAGTGTAGGGGGTCGTGCTGGGGCTGGTGTTTCAGGGTTTTGGGCAGAGCAGTGGTGTTCGGGCAGTGTAGGGGGTCATGCTGGGGGTAGTGTTTCAGGGTTTAGGGCAGTGCAGTGGTGTTCGGGCAGTGTAGGGGGTCGTGCTGGGGGTGGTGTTTCAGGGTTTAGGTCAGTGGTGTTCGGGCAGTGTAGGGGGTCTTGCTGGGGGTGATGTTTCAGGGTTTAGGGCAGTGCAGTGGTGTTCGGGCAGTGTAGGGGGTCTTGCTGGGGGTAGTGTTTTAGGGTTTAGGGCAGTGCAGTGGTGTTCGGGCAGTGTAGGGGGTCATGCTGGGGGTGGTGTTTCAGGGTTTAGGGCAGTGCAGTGGTGTACGGGCAGTGTAGGGGGTCGTGAGGGGGGTGGTGTTTCAGGGTTTAGGGCAGTGCAGTGGTGTTCGGGCAGTGTAGGGGGTCATGCTAGGGGTGGTGTTTCAGGGTTTAGGGCAGTGCAGTGGTGTTCGGGCAGTGTAGGGGGTCATGCAGGGGCTGGTGTTTCAGGGTTTAGGGCAGTGCAGTGGTGTTCGGGCAGTGTAGGGGGTCGTGCTGGGGGTAGTGTTTTAGGGTTTAGGGTAATGCAGTGGTGTTTGTGTAGTGTAGGGGGTAGTGCTGGGGATAGTGTTTTAGGGTTTAGGGTAGTGCAGTGGTGTTTGTGTATTGTAGTGGGTCATGTTTTAGGGTTTAGAGTAGGGCAGTGGCATTTGGGTAGTGTAGGGGGTCGTGCTGGTGGTAGTGTTTTAGGATTTAGGTTAGTGCAGTGGTGTTTGGGTGGTGTAGGGGGTCGTGCTGGGGGTAGTGTTTTAGGGTTTAGGATAGTGCAGTGGTGCTTGTGTAGTGTAGGGGGTCGTGCTGGGGGTAGTGTTTTAGGGTTTAAGGTAGTGCAGTGGTGTTTTTGTAGTGTAGGGGGTCATGTTTTAAGATGCAATGCTCCAATACCTGACCAGTCTGCACTACATAAAACTGCAAAAAAACTAAAAATAAAAAGTGTTTTGCACACTTTTGTCATTGGGCTATATGTGGGCTACATCTGGGTAATATTTGTGCTACATTTGGGCTCTTTTTTCACTGGTGGCCATCTTGGAAGACTTCTTTGTTATGAAGTTTCCTAATTTCTTCATTTACTGCAGTCTTCTCAGTAGGAAATGCTTTCAGTTTTTTACTTTGATTCCATCAAGAAGGCATTCAGATGTGTCTCACATCTGCCATAAATTCAGAATGTTAGCACTCTAGTTGCTCATTAGATCACTGGAGTAAAGCTACTGCTCACCAGGGAGTTAACTGGTAGTCTGCTGCTGGTATTGAAAGTGATTGTTTCAGTCTGCATGTCAGAATTTTCTAATGAAATAGAAGAGGATATGAGATCTCACTTAAAACATGCCCTAATTTTTCTTTCTGCAGCACTAACCATAATTTCTATGACAAAATGAACCCCCTCATTTTGTTCCTTTTTAAATTAAATGTTTTAAGTGTTACCACTTTATTCCAATCAAGATGGCTTCAGGTGTGCCATACTTTTGTCATAAGTAAGGCTGTTAGCACTCTAGTTGTTCTTTAGAACACTCTGGGAAGCTGCAGTAGAACACAAAGGCATCAACTGGCAGGCTGCTCCTGTTGAAATATAACAGGAAGATATTTGAGATCACACTTGAAACATGTCCTAATTTTTCTTTCTACAGCACTAACCATAATTTCTATGACAAAATGAACCCCATCATTTTGTTCCTTTTTAAATTAAATTGTTTAAGTGTTACCAGTTTATTCCAATCAAGATGGCTTCAGGTGTGCCATACTTTTGTCATAAGTAAGGCTGTTAGCACTCTAGTTGTTCTTTAGAACACTCTGGGAAGCTGCAGTAGAACACAAAGGAATCAACTGACAGTCTCTGCCCTTGTTGGATATACATGTTTTACTGAGAATGTCAGACTTCATTCTCACATGAGTGAGAAAGATAATGTGAATTTACAGAAAATATGCTCTCATTTTAGCTTCTGGAGCACCTTCCAAACCTCCATGGGACAAGCATGAGAAAATAGTGTTCTCTCAAACATGATTCATGATATCCCAGCAGAAGGTTTTTCACATGGTAAAATCACCTTAGAATACACCACAATTCCTAAAATTAGTATGGTACCAACAACAAATACATTCTAATGTAACTAAAGCCTGTTATCACCCTTTATAGTTCTCCTTTTGGTGACCCTCAAAATCTTCTATTCACTACAATGCATTTCAATGAGGTACTATCATTTATATTGGTCCCAAGATGGCTGCCAGCAATTCCAGGATGAAGTGCTGACAGCCAATCAGATCTCACGATGACATGTGTGGTTAGGCTCCGCCCAGATATATATGTGACTTTACTTTTGATTTTCTCAGGAACTACTTAACGGATTTACACCATTTAAGCAAAAGGCACGACATTGAACCAAGGGCTACCTCTTTGCCAAATTTGGTGTAATTCCGTTCAGCAGTTCGGGCTGTAGCTGCGACTAAAGGTTCCTATGGAAAAATGAATGGGGAAAAAGCGTTTTGGGACCCCCCTTTTTTGTCGGCCCCGGCTTGACGTATCACCCCGAGACTTTCAGGATAGGAGCGGACCGGAGCGCCCCAACAAGTTGGAAACTTTCGCGAAGATTCGTCAACCGGCGCCAACGTTATTTCAAATAGAATGTCGCGGATTTCCTATGGATAATAGGTTTTAACTATAACTATCTACTGGCGACCGCCAGTAGATAATATATATATATATATATATATATATATATATATACACACACACATATATATTCACACACACACATATATATATATACACACACGCATATATATAAATATACACACACGCATATATATATATACACACACACATATATAGATATATAGATATATATATAAAATTAATATTTAGATTGTTGTATACATGTTTGCAGTTTATGGTCATAGTTATTTTTGCTTATATTGTTATGTATTCAGCTATATAATTTATTGTAGTGAATTATAATTATTTTGGTGATGTTAAATACATTTTTATTATTCAAACATAAAAAGCAGTAATGTTTATGAATGATAATGTAGTTATTTGGCGATATTACTGTAGTCGATATTGGATGAGGCGATATTGTCGGCATATCATAAATCTATTTTAAGGTGATGATATTCTGGTTTCTGATATTTGTGTTTTCCATATAAGTAAAAATCTATGGGGCATATTAGCAAGACCGGCGATAAAATTATCGCCGTTTTAGCGGCAGGAAACTGCCGCTAAAGCGGCGATAATGGGCTTGCTAATATGCGTTATGGAATTCAATAGAAGCCCAGGTTAGATGTCCTGCATCTAACCTGGGCTTCTATTGGAATTCTATACGCATATTAGCAAGCCCATTATCGCCGTTTTAGCGGCAGTTTCCTGCCGGTAAAACGGCGATAATTTTATCGCCGGTCTTGCTAATATGCCCCTATATTTTTAACAACGATATTTGTGATCTCAATATTTGTGGTCTTAGTAGTTAAGTATAGGAAGGCAATATTGTCATTAGCTATTTTTATTTTCCAATATTTCTGTATTTTGATATTGTATGCATCGGTATTATGTCAGTGATTTACTGCACCAAAGGAAATGTAAGACATAAACTGTGCGAGCGCAGGGAGAAAGCTCTGACTTTCGCAATAGGCCTGACACACAGTGCACTGGACATTAAAAATAAATCCTGAACTTGTAAGTGTTCCCCACACCGACTTCCCAGTGGACATCCACTCTGTACCTCTTCTACAAAGAGGAAAAGCCAGATAACCCTTAACATTGGGTGGAGTTGTTCAAATCAAATCAAAATCAGCTTTATTCGGTAAAAAATGAAACAACCATAAAAGCATTCTAAAAAGAGTAATCCTCTTCACAATGCATCATAATCAGTACAATAAAACACATAAGGAGTTGAAAATCATTCTATGAATAGATGAACACAATAAGCACAATATAAAATTTTATCTATCAGAAGTTAAATACAAGAAGTAATTTTGTACATAAAGTGCCTAAGTGCGAATATATATAAGATGTAAGGAACATAACATCCATAAACATCACTAATCAGTATATATCCTATTTTCTTCGTAAAGTAGAGCCTCAAGATGTGAATTAAGCTTTCTTCTTTTAATTGCCATTTGGGTATAAAACACCACCGCACTGCAAACATTCTCATTTTCTAGATTACAGATAAAATCGCAAGCAATTTTATAAAAATACAATTGTTCCTTCACAAATAACGGGCGTAAAATGCTCTTCCTAATTTCTCTGTAAAAATCACAAAATAAAATAAAATGTAAAGTTGTCTGGTTCGATTTTCCATCACAGGTTCACTTGGAAGGTTTCGGTTCCACTTGCCCATGGTTGGAAAGGCTATTAGAAAGTGAATGGTCCTCATTCTAAATCTTTTAAGATAGAATCTATGTTTTGTATTTGTGACCTGGAGTAGGTAGCGCTGTGTCCCTGATCCAATGGGCCTGTCACAATACGCCCTGGTCAGCTGTTTCGAGTTTGCCTCAACTTCTCTTAGCCCTTCTCTTGATTCTATGAGCCCAGTTTTTAATTCCTTTTTGCTACAGCCAAGGATTTGTGTGGGATTATTAAAATCAATGTTCTTGGTACATTCTTTTAAAAGATTATTAATATACATCAACCAGGGAATTATTTTACCGTGCTCAAGGGTGACGCAGTCCTTGATAACTTCCGGCGTAAATCTAGTTCCCTCCTTACTCCAGATTCCATGCCAGACAGTAAGGCCTGCTGCACTAATATAATCGTTAATGTAAGGGGCAGCAAGCTCTTTATGAACGATATATGTAGAGGTAAAATTGGGAACGGCTAGCAATGTTCCTAAGAAGATGTTTTCTTGGGTCTGGAGGATAGCATGGTTAACCGTACCCCAGAGCGCAGCACCGTAACAGGTTCCAGGAAGGCACTTACTCCTGTAAAGGGTCAGAATTTCCCAAATTGGCTTGTTCCCCATTTTTGGGGAAAATCTGAAGATGGCCTCCGTAAAATCTGTGTACATTTTTATTTGCATGAGTCAATATGGGGTCCCCAGTGGCCTTTTGATGTAAATAACAGGCCTAAGTTCAGAAATGAGTGTGTTTCTACAATGTGCACCCTATTGACATAGTGTGTCCTAGTCTTTGGCTTCCCTTTTCCACAGACCATCGTTAATGTTTTTTCCAGGTTAAGTATTAGATCCTTTTCCTGCATATATTCAGCAAATTTCTCGATTACGCACTGGAGCCCATTAGCAGTTCTAGACAGCTGAACCGCGTCATCCGCATAAAGCAGAGTGGGGGTGACGCGGTTGCCAACTCTAGGGGCGTCGGCCTTTAACTTTTGCAGGCGTTCATCCACTCCATTTATATATAGGGAAAACAGGAGTGGGGCAAGGACACAGCCCTGCCTAATCCCATGTGTTACTCTAAAATGGGTAGTACACTGTCCTCCAGGCCCATATCGAACTCTTGTGGTTTATCGTTTGTATATTTGTGACAGATAGGCAATGATGTCACTTGGAGTGCCCATCACAGCCAAAGTCTGCCATAGTTTTGCATGATTTACTTAATCAAAAGCACTTGTGAGATCGACAAAACACAAGTGCAAATGACCCTTTTTTACAACTGTGTATTTACTAATTATTAGGTGGAGGTTGATACACTGCTCGACAGTCCCTATCTCCCTTCTAAAACCATACTGTGAGTCTGTAAGAATAAAGTTATCAGTTGCCCAAATTTCCAGTCTCTCCAGGAGGATTCTGCCCATCAATTTTGATGTTGTGTCAAGAAGGGAAATAGGGCGATAGCATTTGGCATCACCTCTATCGCCCTTCTTAAAAATCGGTACTATGATACTTTCACTCCAAGTTGCGGGCACAAGGCCACTCGCTGCAGCATTACATAATCTTTGTAAAATTAGGGCCCAAAAACCGGTGTCAGTCTTAAAGATATCTACAGGAACCCCATCGGGTCCAGGTGCCTTCCCATTTACACATGTGTCTAGGGCAACTGAAACCTCATTCAGGGTGATAGGAGTCAAGTTAGGGGAATCCATGAATATAACATCTCTGTTGTCAGGTGATTGGAAAATGTCATTATTTTGATTAAAAATCTGTCCAAATTATTTTAACCAGTCCGAGGGCTGAACCAGGCTCTCGATTTTTGCTGCAGAATGGTCTTTGAAATAGGGATGGTTAATTGTTTTCCAGAATAAAGGTGCATTCCGTGTATGAGCCCCTTGAGCTAATTTTTCCCAAGCCTGGTCTGGTATTTCTTTTTTCCTTCTATTTTCCTTTCTGTTTATATAACATCCTTCGTATTTTTATTAGTTCGCTATCTCTTGGTCTAGCCTTTAGAGGATTTTTTAAGGCCTGGTTGGCTTTGGTGCATTGGTAGTCAAGCCAACTAACATTTTTAGAAACAGTTTGTTCTTAATTTTAAGGTCTCCTGAAATTGCAGAGGTAATGTTACAGAAAGCCCTGATGATAGGCAAGTCCCTTCTTGCAAATATCAATATCATATTGACATTCATGCACTATTTTATCTAAAAAGACGATTGGGTTAACACCTGGCCATTTAATACTAATTCCATTCTCTCCTTGTGTTGCGATATTGTGGGCTATACAAGCCTCCTCCCGGGGCGTCGTATTAAGTCTAAGGATCAGAAATAGCGGGTGATGATCACTGAAGGGGCTTTATATCACCTCCAATTTCACTATCTGCCCTCATCCAGACTTTGGGATCAATATATGGTCAATAGTTGATGGCTGTCTATGGCCTTCATAGGTTGGTACCTGAGGTTGACCCTCTGCAGTGGACTGTTCCAATAGTTCTAAGTTGTATTTATGCATAGCACCATTAATAGTTTCTCCGTACAGATTATGTGGAAAATGAGAATACATTTCACCATACTCATTCCTATAACCACAGTGTTCTCCTTCCAATATGTTACATTTCTTACTATTAAAATCCCCCGCCAAATAACAAAACAATCACTTCTAATGTGTTTTATAAATGAGTCTAGCTCCTTCTCAAGTGCCATTATGACCTTATTTCTAGTGTTATCAAAAACGTTATTATAAAAATTAATCATTAGGAAGCACTGATTGTCGGAAGTTAAAAACCACAAAAATTCAAAAAATTGTGAATCATTATAGACTTTCTTTAAAAATAGGGGTGATGTATTAGAAACCAAAACAGCAAGTCCTCCTTTAGCCCTTCCGTTCCGAGATGGAGCCGCTGGGGTAGTGACAGAAGAAAATCCATTAATATAGAAAGGTTCTGTGTGCCAGGCTTCTTGTAAACAGATGATTTGCCAGTTTTTAATTGATTCAAGCCATGCTTCATCATTCAACTTATTTTTTATACCCGCAATTTTCCATGTTGCTACCATCAGGTTTATATGCGGTAGTGGATCAATTAAATCTGAATCTTGATTAATTAGGTATTTAGTATTTTTTACATTGTTATTTTCACGGGGCTTGTATTCTACAGCCTGGTGTAGTCAGTCGGGGTCGCTGCATCTTCTAAGAGGTGAGAATCTATTAGTCAATGTGAAAGGTATATACCAATTTGCTGAAGGTGGTCCGTTATCTGGATGAATAAATTGCTCCACACCTGGTTTATAAAAGAACCCCAGGGGGACTGCAGTAATAACATTGTCCTGATGTCTAAGTGGCAGTGCCCCACTAGTGCAAAGTTCGCTAATCAATGCTCTTACCATTTCTGGGAAACGAAAGGTTACAATGCAGTCCCCTTGGCAGCGCTTTAAAGATTTTCCCACCCAGTTCACTCTTCTTACCATATTGATACTTTGGGAGAGTGAATTGGGATTGTAGTGACAACTTTTAGCGGACCAATGTACAGCCTTGTTCTTCAGACCCCCCCAGTCCTCTTTAGTCCCATCTGGTAGCTCTGGCACATTTTTCAAAACAATTGTATAGGGGGTTGCCTGGGGTGGTAAGTGCAGGGGCCTCTGATAACATTTTGATGGTCGAGAAGTAGAGGAGTGATTATTCGTATGTCTATTGTTAATTGTCGTTGTGTTTGCCTTGTTAGAGAGCGGCAAGGCAGAAGGCCACCTACACCCATCAATAATCTCTTTTGCTCTGCAGGAGGCTGCAGGGTCTATTTAAGTGACATTGGCAGTTGCCTGTTGACTATAGTTCGCAGCTATACGGTTGATTACACCAGAGGTGGTTTTTTCAGGTAATAGTGACTCTGTGATCAATTTTACGATCTGAGCTACGTCACTTTTTCTCTTGGTGATTTCGGACAACAATTTCCTTTCAAAAGTGTCCATTTTCCCATGTAATTTCTTAAATAGAGTTTCCAGATTTTGTGAGTGGTTAGGGGTTGATGCGCCCACTATGCCCCTAGACAGTTTTTTAGGGTGCGACTTTGTAGTCTGTATAGACTGTGTAGGAGGTTCATTTACTGTTATTTTCGGTGGTTGTTTGCTTTTTTTTGCCGGGGGGGATATTGGATCTGTACTATTTGTTAGAACGGATATCTCCAGTGGTGAAGTCAGTACGCACGGCGCTTTATTTATATTTTGCCGGTGCGGTGTTATTCCCATTGGTGAGGTATTAGTATTTAATTCCGGCTCCAGGGCAGCTATATCAGACCTGGTTTCTTTCATAGCTACATTTAAGGCTGTCTTCGTGGCAGCTAAGTGCTCCTCTGCAATGACAATTTCGTTATTTATTAATCCCATAGCAGTCTTAAGAGAGTTGGTTATAGGGGCGCTTATTTTTGTGCTTTTGTTTCTACTGCTCAATGAGGTGGGCGCAAGTTTGCGTTTTCCCATAACTAGAAATGATGCCACTTAGAAAGACTGTACTACTAGAAAATAGATATGGTAGTATCTCCTTACAGTGACTCAGGAGATCAGAATTCAAAGCCAAAAGGGGTGGCCCAGCCCAACCTCAGTCGGCCGCGGATGGGCGCAGACGGGCCCACGATTGGCCCGGTCTTCGCCCAGGCACGTGCCCGGGCACGTCCCGCACGCCTCCTGTGCTGCAGGAGGGTGAACAGCCTTTGAAGGCACCTCCGGGCATGGAAAAATGAGCAGGAAGCGGCGGCTGCTGCAGGCAACCCTGGGTGTTGTGTTCCGCCCCAGTCCAATCCTCTCAGCTCACTGTATCGGCTCCTGTGCTGTGGGAGCGTGAACAACCTTTGAAGGCGCCACCGGGGGCTGGAAAACAAGCAGGAAGCGGTGGCTGCCGCAGGCGACCCTGGGTGTTGTGGTCCGCCCCAGCCCAATCCTCCCAGCTCACAGTTTCGGCTGGAGTTGTTAATTGCAGCACTACAGTATTTTCTTGCTGTACTATAAAACTAAAAGAGAATAAAAGCCCTACACTTGTTTAGAACTGACTGGATTATGGCGAACAACCTTTGAAGGCACCTTCAGGCATGGGAAAATGAGCAGGAAGCGGCGGCTGCTGCATGCGACCCTGGGTGTTGTGGTCCGCCCCAGTCCAATCTTCCCAGCTCACAGTTTCGGCTCCCATGCTGCGGGAGAGCAAACAACATTTGAAGGCCCCTCCGGGCGCGGGAAAATGAGCAGGAAGCGGCAGCTGCCGCAGGCTACCCTCGGTGTTGTGGTCCGCCCCAGTCCAATCCTCCCAGCTTACAGTTTCGGCTCCCGTGCTGCGGGAGCCCGAACAACCTTTGAAGGCACCTCCGGGCGCGGGAAAACAAGCAGGAAGTGGCGGCTGCCACAGGCGACCCTGGGTGTTGTGGTCCGCCCCAGCCCAATCCTCCCAGCTCACAGTTTCGGCTGGAGTTGTTAATTGCAGCACTACAGTATTTTCTTGCTGTACTATAAAACTAAAAGAGAATAAAAGCCCTACACTTGTTTAGAACTGACTGGATTATGCATTGTTGCTATTTCTGTGTGTGCTGGATCTGAGTTTCTCTAAAGAACACACTCCAGAGTAAGCCTTGACAGTGCAGTGTCATTGACCCCCCCGAACATCAAAGCTTAAATATGTGATATGTGTCAAATCAGTAAGCTTGCACTAGTATCTTGCCCCTGTACCTATAGGCACGTAGGCAAGAATTCTCACAAGGATTATACAGTTAACCCTGAGTCACAAAGTCAGGCCTGAATACATCTCAAACAATTTTCCCATCTCTATTTTTCACAATCTTGCCTCCACGTGCCTCACACCACTTTTCTGCTCTACTGCTGTGCTCTTATCACATCCCTTCTGAGTCTTCCTCTTGCCTCCACCCTTTATTTTGTCACAGTTGTATTCATCCCAGTTTCCCTCTTGATTACTCTTCCTGTCTCCTATCACAATTATCTTTTCCAGTTGCCCATTCATATTCAGATCATTCTCTCATTCTCACATCTCTACTACATATTCCATCACACCTCCACCTCCTATTTGTTCATCTCTGTTGCTCCTTGGTTGCTTTGAACCACCAACTAACTTATTCTTTCAATTTACCTCTCCACTTTGTCTCTCACCACCAATTATATGGCTCTCTTTTAGCCACTTCAGTCTTTGCTTGTCTCAGGCTCACTTCTATCTATCCCAGTTTCGCTCCCACCTCCATCTCTTATCCTTGATTCTCATTCTCTCACCTGCATCTTCAAGCTTCTTCTATCAAGCTGTTCTTTTGATATTTCCCTGTCCTTCTTCTATCTGTATCTATCTTAGTGTTCCTTTCAGTTCACTCATGCACCTCTTAGTTCCCTCACTTCTTTTGATTTCCATGTTTGAAATCTATCATACGTACTTTGTCATCTCATTTCCATCACATCTCACTACTTTGTTATGCCCATTGTTAGACTTGGCATCTTTTGGCGTGTTTCCCCTGAGTTTTTTGCTTTCTGCCCTCCCGGTTTTGACTCTGTTTTTGCTGGTGTAACGTTTCTGCGCGCTTTTCGCACTGCTGATCAGTGGTAAAGTGCTGGTGCTCCTGTGGTAAATTGTGTTAGGATTGGATGTTTGACTTACTTGTCAGTCCCCAGTAAAGGGCACTGCAGGTGCCGGGGCTTGTGAGTCAACTGCTAATCGTGGGCCTGCAGCACGGATTGTGCCACCCAAGTACGTAGCCCGAAAAGGTATAAGTGAGTGAAGTTTGGTATGCCTGAACTCAGCGTCTAAAGAGGCAGCCTTTAGCGAGGGTGCCCTTTTCATTCTGAGTTCATAAAGGCCACTTTTAGAGAGTGGGTATTATTTTGCTCGGTCAGCCCGTGTGCCTCTTTTGGAATGTGGATTGCCTGTCTGGGTTTTGGACGACAGATGGCTAGGAAGCAGGGTGGCTCCCGATAGTCTAAGTAGGTCAGGAAAGGGCTAAATAGACCTGGGCTGCGATGGGGGGAAGAGGGAGGGGATTTCCTCGCACCTCAAGGGGCCTGGTCTGCCTCTGACAAAGCCGTCTCCACCTCCTGCCAGGAATTCACACCAGAGACGGCCGAACTGGTTCTGGCCGGGCACAGACACCCTCTGCCTGGAAGATCAAAGGATTTTTGTGTACAAATACTGGGGCCCAGACCCCTGAACTTTAGAACTCATCTGGAACAAGAAGACTGCCAAGAAGAAGAGCCGGAGAAGCTGCGAAAAGGAACGACTGCTTTGCTGGGTGCTTTGCTGGGCTGACCTGCAGTGGCTGCTTCTGTCTTGGGCAGTGAAAGGCCTGGACTGGACTTTCTGCAACCTAATTTGTGAGTCTCACCAAGGGCTTGAGGTAGAGCTTGCCCCCTGTTCACGAAGTCTCAGGAACAGCAAAGACTTCATGTTCTTCTACACGCAGCACTGGGGACTGTGCGTTTCGTGCTGCAACCAGAAGAAACCCAACTTGACGACGTCTACAACGCCGCTGCCGACTCCGTGTCCTGAAGGCACAGCAGAGGGCACCGCCGAAACGCCGCACTGCAACCTTGGTCTCACCGATGACGCCTCTTGACACCGACACCGAGCCGCTGCTTGCACCGCGACCTGGGGGCACCGCACTCCGCACCGCCTTGCTTCACGCCGAAGCTTTGGCCCCGCAGAGAGCACTGCCGCAATGCCGCACCGCGACCTGGTCTCACCCACGACGCCTGTTGATGCCGCCACCGAGCCGCTGCTTGCACCGCGACCTGTGGGCACCGCACTCCACACCGCCTTGCTTCACGCCGAAGCTTTGGCACCGCAGAGAGCACTGCCGCAACGCCGCAACGCGACCCTGGTCTCACCGATGACGCCTGTTGACGCTGCCAACGAGCCGCTGCTCGCACCGCGACCTGTGGGCACCGCACTCCACACCGCCTCGCTACACGACGACGCCGGGGCCTTCCTGACGCCGCCACTTCAAGCCAAAATCGACGCCACTGCTTGCACTGTGGTTCGGGGTCACCGCTCGTAAGTTACACGACGCACCGCCCTCATCCCACACCGCAGCCTTGGCCCACCGATGCCGGTGCCATCGACTCCCGCTCGTCAACCGACGTCAGCGCTTCAGCAACGATGACGCCGCTGCTTGCACCGTGACCTGCTAGCACTGTGACGAGCACCGCCTCCATCTCGCACCGCGACCCTGGTCTCACCGACGACGCCATCTGACGCCGCCACCGAGCCGCTGCTCGCACCGCGACCTGGGGGCACCGCACGCCGCACCGCTGCCCTTCGCCCCGCAGCACCCGACACCTGTTGGTGCCAGCGCTCCTGATCCCATCAGAAAGGAGCTCGACCTGCAACGCGAGTGACTTCAAGGGCCCCATCGCCCTGCATCTCTGAAAGGTACTGTTTGCGGGTCTTCCCGACACCGTAGCTGGCCTGCGACCCTGCGGTCAGCCAGAACTGTTTTTGGATTTGTGTGTTCACGACGCCGTGGTAGCCCGGACGGAGCTATCCACACAAGGAACTCTTTTTAATCAGCATATTTTTGAACTGTGAACTTTTAAGTATAGTATGGTGGCTTTTTATCGTTTTTGGTCTTGTTTTAATTATATAAAAATATTGGATATTTTTCTAAACTGGTATGGTGTCCTTCTGTAGTGCGTATACTGTATTACTGTTGGTTATGTGAAAATGCTTTACACACTGCCTCTAAGATAAGCCTGGCTGCTCGTGCCAAGCTACCAAGGGGGTGAGCAGGGGTTATTTTAGACGTGTAACTCCCTTATCCTGACTAGAGTGGTGGTTTTTGCCTAACTTTGGCCCACGCCCTAGCCTACCAAAAATCCCATTTCTAACACCCATCCACCCTCTCTCTTCTTATCCACATAATATGCAGCACCATCCCTCTACCTCATTCCCAATTTGCCTCTTGCGCTACATCTCGTGGCCTCCTTTCTGGCTCGTTTGACCAAATAATACATATTTCTCTTACTTACTGTCTCAATCCTTTCTGTCAATCACTTCTTTCTAATTCCAGTTCTTTTTTATTGTAACATCTTTTCTTTTTACCTATTGTTCCTGTCTTTTTAATTTACTTGTTTCTTCCCCTTCTCATGCTTCTTTGTTCTATGTTGCCATCTCCAGTGTCTTAGTTTTCTTTCACTCTGCTGTTACATCTATTTTTTATGCAGTTTACCACTTTCTTTCTGCTTCTTTCTTCTGTCAGTTCTTACCATCCCGATTATTTCTTCCTCAAAGTGTTCTTTCTTTCCCTTCTCCATTCAATTTTCTCTCACACGTTCTTTCACTTTCCTACCTTTTCATCATTTCCCTCAGCTCGATTTTTACTCCTCTGCCATTACCTGTTGCCACACTCACACCTCTTTCTGTCTCTCCCATTCTTTGTCATTCTCAGTCACCATGTCCAGTTCTTTGCTCCTACTGAACCACCAGCAGCTCTGCTGTTTCTTACACATGTTTATTTAAAACCTCTGCTTGAGTACTGAAATTGAATTTGAAGTGAGGAAGATCACTTCTGTAGCGTCCTCCCCAGGCTGGGTACCCACCAATGACTACGCCCACATGGAGCTTCGTATTACATGTCTTTATTCATCTGCGTGTAACCGTGAACTCAACATTTTAAACCTGCATTTACTTCACTAAGCTCTAACACTTATGTCACAGTTCTACGGAGTCCATCAGGAGCCAAAAGGGTTCCATCTTTGCTAACTCACATGTCACTGCATCTCCCCTCTTAAGTAAAATAATAAAAAAGTTACAAATATATCTACAATCATAGCTCTTCAATGAGTCTTCGTGGTGCTCTGAACATACATCTTGATCATATCTTCCAAAACTGTGGTCAGGCAGTGGTAGTGTCCGTGATCTGCATTGGAGACGTAGGAACAACTGAGGTTAGGGGGTTTTCAATTGTCCTTTCAGACCCAGTCTCTACATTTACATCAGTGCTTGACAAGTGATGAGCCACATTTCAGAAATGCAAGAAATCTTGCACAATGGACTTCCCATTGAGCAGTCATCATGTGCCCTTTGCTGATCACAACATGAAATTGCTCAGCATTGAAGGGAGCATCAGATTTTTGTTTTCTTGACTGAGGGACAAGCACTCAATCTCATAGTGAAAGTAACGTCCTTTGCATGTCGATGCTTGTCTGCATAAGCCTTCATTTTCCTTTTACAATCCAAGTCTTTTTTACAGGTTTCTTCCTCAGCACTTGATCTTCTGTTGGTAGATTGAGGTAACTTAGACATCATGGTTTTCTCAAACATCAAGGTTGCAGGGCTTTCACCTGTGGTCGAGTGAGAGGTTGAACGATAACCTTGAAGAGTAGAATTCAGGACAGTTTTAAGGTCAGGCTTTTCCAATACAGCACGTTGAACAGCTTTTTTAAGAGTACTTATGAATCGTTGGCCTGTGGCCAGAGAGTTGTGCTCTTCTGATGCTTCACATTAAGATCACTGAGAAAGTCTCGAGGTTTTCAAAGTAAAAACAGTTGCATAGGAGACAGGCCTTTAATTCTCTTTCAACGATCTCATCAAGATGATGAAACCAGACTCGGTCTCAGAGATCATGTTTTGTTGCAACAATTCCTTGATGTCCCTCCTGGACCACTTCAATTATCTGTAATCACAGACTTTCCAGAATAACAATTCTTTAACCTCTTAGGATAATGCCTTCTTGAGTAATGGACAGTTAATCTTTAACATTTTAAAACTTTTGGTATTCACTGTCATTGGCAAGAGGTCGAGTGTGCTGGTTCCAAGACTGATGTGTAATAATGTCTTTTAGTTTTAACATGCCACTATCTTGACTCGTGGCAGTTACAATTTGTTTTAACGAAATGGCAGCTGGTGTGTTTGATTTCACAATGAAATTTATGTACTTCCGACATCTTGGAAGGGGTACCATAGCACTGTAGAGGCACTCTTAAGAAGTAGTCGACAGGGTTTTAATCTTTTCCTGGATGATGCACAATTGGGTAGCTGTATTCTTGTAATCATAGACCCCAACTTTCAATGCGAGGAGGCATCTTATCCTTTGGATTGCTAAAGATGGTCAACAATGCTTGATGATCTGTCACAAGCGTAAAAGGCTTTCCACTGCTAAACTTTCTTTCTCAGGTTTTGAATAAGCACGTTCAGTTTGGGACAAACTTCTGCTTGCATATGCCACAATATGTCTTACAGCATTTAGGTGTCCGCTGTGCAAGGATTGCACTTAATCGGACTAAGCTAGCTTCAGCAACAACCTCTGTATGAAGCTTTGGATCAAAGTATGCCATTTCAGTAGCATTCTCAATAGCTTGTTTGATTTTCTTGAAGCTTTGCTCGCATTTATGTGACCAATGAAATTAAACATTGTATTTGCTCAAGTCTCTCAGCGGAGCATTACGGTGGCAAAGTCTCATACGTTTCTAGAACAGTAGCTGGCCAAGGAATGAACGTAACATGGAAACATCTTGTTGGGGACTGCCCGTTGATATCGCTTGCACTTTAGCTGGATCGGGTGTCATACCCCGATCAGAATAGATATGGTCAAAGAATTATAGCTTTGTTTTGTGGAGCTCACATTTTTCAGCATGCAAAGTTAAACTTGCATCAGTAAGTAAACAATACACTTGCATGAGAGCTTTATCGTGCTCCTGTGTAGCTCCAAAAACCAATTTGTCATCACTATAGTTTAAAGCATTCATGACAGGCTGTATGATACGTCGAATTACATCTTGAAAAAGCTCTGCAGCTGATGACACACCAAAACCTAGGGCCAGATTGCAAGTTCAGCATTCGTACTGCCATACCTTCGCTGCGGTGGTCCCAAGAAAACCGCCACTGCGGCGGTTTCCCGCCCGCCATATTACGATGTCGCCACTGGGCCAGTGGCAATGTTTCTGATGCAGGGGAATACTTTTTCATATGTGTTGATGCAGATGTGTATATTATGACTGCACAAGTGTTAAATGTAGACATATGCATGACACATGTGAAAATATTCCTACTATCAGTATTCTCCCATAGCTTGGGTCCGGATCATTTGTGCCAGGTCCACTCAACGGGTAAATACTGCAAAACAGACTTACCTGGATTTCAGCACCAACAGGGTCATTCTCTTCGGGGTCACGATGCTGCTGTGAAGGAGGGCCCTGAGGAAGGGACCCACGTGGGAGACTGAAGGGAAGAAAAGGAAATGGGTGAGTATGCACCCCAATTCCTTTGATTCCGCTGACTCAAAGCAGGCAGTCTTCCCGCCAAGGTTGACTTGACAAAAAGCCAAATCATAAATACAATGGCGGTGAACTTGTCAGCACTGCCCTCTGACAGCTGCTTTCTCTCTACCGCCGTAGAAGATGCCAGCAAATGGCTGGCGGTGGTGACGGTGGTCCGGCGGTCTTTCATTCTGCAAACCGCCAATATCATATTACAGCGGGAGGACCGCAGGGTTTCTGACACCCTTTCAAAGGCAGTTTCCTTAACACCGAACTCGTAATCAGGCCCTTAGTATTTTATAACGGAACAGACCAATATGTGTAGAAAATGTTGTAATGTACCTACAATTCTGCTTGAGTTCCAACTTATGATATCCTTTATTCAAGTCAAGGCAAGAGAAGACCTTTTCACCATTCAATTATCATGTCGGCAATGTGCAGACCTGGAGGTCGTTCTCTTTCAATTGCCTTGATCACTTGACGCATATCAACACAGATGCGTACAGCTCCTTCACTGTCCTTTTTGGGTACAACCATTATGGGAGAAACCCACTGCTTTGAACAAGCAGAATGCTCAATGATATCTGTTTGAGTAATGATTCAAGTTCTTTTTCAACATTTTCCTGTAAATTAAATGCAATTTATCTGTGTCTTTGAGCAACAGGACAGATGTTCTCATTAATGTATAATTGTACTTTCATAGTCTTGAGTTTTCCTAACCCATGAAACAACGAAGGTAACTGACTTACTATTTTAGTTCACTGATATCAGTCCAATATCAACAGCTGTGCTGAAGCTGAGTAAACAGCCACTTGGCGCCATACCTTGAAGTACATGAAAGGGTGCTTGTACTTTTATTTTCTTGTGTTTTATCATTGCTACAAATGAACCTTGGGTCCGATTCACAAAAGAATCTGAGACAAAATCCTAACTTTACGACTTTCGGTATTCACTAACTTAAGTTAAACTTAAGTTAAACTTAAGTTACGATTTTGTCTTAAGACCAAAACTTAAGACAAACTGAAGACAAAATCCTAACTTTACTACTCCTAAATGCCTTTTGTGAATACCGAAAGTCGTAAAGTTAGGATTTTGTCTCAGATTACTTTTGTGATTTGGGCCCCTTGACTTTTTAATGGCATCGGTGCAGCTATATGAACACTTTAATTTTTGTTGGCGTAAGTCATGGCAATGGAGATAGTTCATTGTATTTTTCCTCAAGCATAATGTTTATCGATGCACCACTGTCGATAATAAAAGGTATAGAGCAAATGTTTACTTTTAGTGTAATCTTCGGACAATGTTTGAATGACTTTGATGCTTTGTCATGTCGACTTAACTCTGACTTGTATTTTTCTTCACATGAAACCAGTCCTACATGCGCATGTTTTTTTGAGGTAAACATCAACATTGCACAACCATTTTCTTCACTTTCATTGGATATTGATACTGAAGAACTTTTTGATGTTGATTAAGATCACAATCAACTTTGTTCGGTGTCGATTTGCCTCAACTGGTGTTGTCACTTGGACTTGTGGGCATTCGTCAAATGCCGTTCCTGGAATGTTTGGGCATTTTGTCTGCACGCCGTGACGCATTTACTTTTTTTCTTTGCCTTGTAAACCATTACAAAATGGTTCTTCTTCCCATAGCATTTACAAATCTGTCCAATGGCGGGAAATTTACCGTTGTGTGGAAACGAAAATCCACACCTGAAGCACAGCCTCTTTTTCCATGGGGACATCACTCTATGTCCTTCTGCCTTGTGCTTTTGCTTACTTTTCATGTTCATGACTGACTTACTCTGGGCACCTCCGGCCTCCATGTCAGCAGCTTGTCAATCGGTAAGCTCTTCAGCTCTGGCAGCCATGAGAACTCGCTCCAGACATAGGGGCTTATTACGATGTAGGAGTTTCCTCCAACCGACACCGTGGTGGAAACAGGACCAACCGACCTCCGGTCGGCGGGCCCAACCACCTAATTATGATGCGACCGCACATGGTGCAGTTACATTCTCCCATTTCTCTATGGGAGCTGGTGTTACGGCCTTAAACAGGCCGTAACACAAGCTCCCATAGAGAAATTGTGTTAATCCCTGCACCCTCTGGCAGGCACCTCAAGGTGCCTGCCACAAGGTGCAGGGATTAACAGTGGGCACCATAGGTGTCCCCTCAACTCCAACCGGAGGCCGCAAGGGAAAGGGCGCCCTGCTAAGGGCCCCCAAACACGCTTTCCGACAGGGTTCACATGTTGGAAAGGCCAGCATGGAAACCCTGCCGGAAACCGTGCATCGTAATCCATACGCGTAAACCACCATCCATATGGATTACAGGCCCATTCCGACTGGACGACGGGCTCCTTGAGCCAGTCGGAAGCCAGCCGGAATGACTGGCCAGTTTCAATTCCGACCAGCTGTATCGTAATCAGCCGGTTGAAATTAAAGCCGATGATGTCGGGTGCAAAGCTTTACGACCAACATCTTAATCGGCCCTTAAGAGTTTCTCTCAGCATTCGTCGTCTGAATGAATCTGACAGGCAACCGTCAATAACTCTGAAATATATAGCTTCCTCATCATTAAAGTTATTGATTGTACAGTGTTTGATGAGTGTACACAGTCTCTCAACAAATTTGTAGATGGTTTCACAAGCTTTCTGTCATTTGTGACAGAAAATGTAACTTTCGTAATCTACATTCACCATTGGATTGAATTTGAGATTCAAGGCATCTTTGATTTGATGGTGTGTAACTTTGTCAGCTCAGGCATTTTCTTTATGACTTTATACACCTTAACCAGCAAGATTCTTAAGTTATTTGATAATCTTCTCGTTATCTGTTTCTTCTAGCGCATCAATGAAATCATCAAATATCTCTATCCAAACATTCCATATGTCGCTAATTTTCTGCTTTTTGGGGGTATCGAATGGTGGTGGTGGCGTCAGGAATTCAGCGGCAGTGAAACCATTTATGGGATTGGCTGACAATGAGGGGCATATTTACAGCAGAATGGAGAAGCGTGGCTTAATGCAGCACACATAGAAGTTGCAAAACGGCATTGTTTTAAAATGATTGTTTATGTGCAGGAAGGGGGACCTTCCTGCACATAAACAATCATAGGCAATTTGCTGTTTCTATGTGTGCTGCACAAGGCAGCACACATGGAAACAGCAAAAACAAGGAGAAATAAAGCATTTCTCATTGTTTCGCCTGTTTAGGACCAGGTTATCCTTGGTCTTAATTATGGCGCTGCCTCCTATTTACGCTGCCCTTGTAAATAGGGCGCAGCGTCAAAATCAATTGGTGTTGCGGTGGAACGCCCACCACAATACCCATTGCCCTCCCCTTTCACACAAAATACTGTGTGAAAGGGTGCCTTATTTACAAGGCAGCGTTAAACCACGTTAAGTGGCTTAACGCTGCTTTGTAAATAAGGTAAGGCCCCTATCGCCATCACAACGTCACTGAATGTGATTTTGTGGTGGCGATAAGGGCTTGTAAATATGCCCCTGAGAGTGGAGTTCTCTCTGATACTGTTTGCTAGGACCCGCTTCATCCATGCCATCTCTAAGGCCATGTGCTGTGCTGGTCTTTGGACAGTCTGTGGAACCGTAACCACCTTGTCTTAGCCACCACCAGGCAGCTCTGGTGGTGTGCCGCTTCAGGTATTGGACAGCTCAGTAAGCAGTAAGCAGTAAGCACAACCCCCTTGCTTCTTTTTGGGTCTCTTCACCTGCCGCTGAGGTTGTAGAGTTCTTTTTATCGAGGCTCTGGTAAGTACAACGACAATATGTTTTGTTATTAATTGTTCTGTCATCTAGCGATTGTATGTATTCTACTCGTATTTCACTATGGTAGTTTTCAGCGCTTCTTTTCTGTATCTGTTTGTATCCACCTTTAGCGTTATTACTCTGTATGATGTATAGCTTTATGTTGCATAGTAGCGCTGTATGTGTTTTATGGCTTTACCAGCAGGTTCTAGGCCAATTATATGTAGGCATTTCAGTGAAGCTTCCGTTATCGTATCTTGCTTCTCTCTGGCTGGAGTTGCGCTTCGACTCCACAAATGCCAAATGTCGATTCTGCACTTCGAATGAGACACATGTGACATGCACAAGCAGTTTGCTGGACCATGGTAAACTCTCTGGGAGAGCACCTTCGAATTTTGGGTTACTGATCCCCTTTCTCTTTGCCAGTGTAGAGTCCGCTCCAGCCTGGGTACTCGCCAGTGACTGTGCCACACACAGAGCTTGGTATTAAATGTCTTTATTCATCTGTGAGTAACTGCAAACTCAACATTCTGAACTTGCATTCACTTCACTATGCTCACTCTAACACTATCGCCACAGTTCTACGGGGTCCACCAGGAGCGAAAAGGATTCCATCGTTGCTAACTCACACAACCCTACAACTTCAACTGGAAGCAACTTCAAAGGCAGAAATAGCCAATGTTTCTCATGGAACAGACACAGCACATGGAGTGGTACCATCTTGACCGAACCAAACAAAATGTACTGCATTGGTAACATTATTGCTTGCAAGCTTCGCACGCACACAAAACAAGTACAGCATTGAGAGGAGTACAACATTTTACCAAACAAAGAATGGGTAAACAGAACTGTCAGCAGCAGTGCAAATATCTCTCACAATGAAGTTCAGCATAGGCATAAGCAATGTAAGTTTCCTTTACACAGAACAGGTACACAGGGCCGGCTTTAGTGGCAGTTTTTTTTGGCACCCCGCCCCATAACTAATTCCCTCACTGCCACTCTTCAACAGTGCCCCTCATCTGTCCTTAGCCCCTCACTGACATACATTTTTTTATAGTGCTACTCACAGTCCACTCACACTCAGTTCTGTGATCTGCATGGTACACATTCTTTGCAGCAGACACATTAACCCTTTGCGCTACTTTATGATGAGCCAAAACTGCCACTAGACAAAACCCCTATCTTTTATCAGCAGGAACATTAATCTCCGGAGTTATCTTGATATTTTAATTGTTGCCTGAAAACTGCTGAATGTACAAGGAAGTTTTGCTTTATAACCCATGGGTTATTTCTAAACACAGCGCCACCCACCAAAGCTAGTGCCAGCTGCAGCTGCACCCGTCGCACCACCCTAAAGCTGGCCCTGTAGGTACAGCACAGACAGCAGCACTGCAAACGTCCACGACACAAAAAAGAACAGCAACAGAAGTAGCTGTGCTAGATTTCTTCCCAGACATGACAGACAGACCAGAGACAGGAGAAAGATAAGTTATTCTCACTTAGACAAGGCAGAAGAGGGGCATCAGCTGTGAAAATGACTCTGCCACAAAGTACATGCAAGTGGAATAAGTTGTGCAGGCCTCCCTCACACAACACAGGTACAGCATTGCAAACAGAAATTAACACCTTCTTAACAGTGGTACAGCATGAGCAGGAGCTATACAAGCCTCCACTGAACATATTGATCATACTGCATTACGTATGGAGGCTTAAATCCTCTCCAATACATATGTTTTTTGTTTGTTATTTGTTTTAATTGGAGGAAAACCTCCCAACCCCATCCATTTCAAAATATAATTATTATTTAGAAAAATATGTTTTGGGGGGATCCCCAACCCCCCTTTTTTGAAACCATACAACCCACTTCCTTTGCCCACCCTTAAGCCCTAAAAACACCCTTATCATCCATTCCCCTTACCCACCCCATAACCCTAAAAAAACTTACCACCCTATTCTCTTACCAACCCCTCAACCCTAAAATCACCCTTAACTCACAATGTCCTTACCCGCCCTAAAACCCTAAAAACACCCTTACCATCCTATTCCCTTACCTACCCCTTAACCCTAAATCACCCCACCACACAATTTCCTTACCCACGCCAAACCCTAAAAACACCCTTACCACCCTACTCCCTCACCCACCCCTAAACCCTAATAATAACCGTATCACCAAAGTCCCTTACCCGCCCCTAAACCATAAAAGCACCCTTACCAACCAATTCCTTTAGCTATCCCTTAAGCTGTAAAACACCATTACCACCCTATACCCTCCCCATCCCATAAACCCTATAAACACCCTTACCACCCTATACCCTTACTCACCCCAAACCCTAAAATCATGCTTACCACCCAATTCTCTTAGCCACCACTAAATCCTAAAAACACCCCTACCACCCAATTCCCTTATCCACCCTAAACCCTTAAAACACCCTAACCACCCTATACCCTTACCCACTCCTAAACTCTAAAAACACCATTGCCATCCTATACCTTTCCCAGCCCTAAACTCTATAATCACTTTTACCACCGAATTCCCATAACCACCTCTAAACCTTCAAAGCACCCTGACCACTCTAGTCTCTTACCCACCAACAATCCTGAAAATACCTGTATGCCTATCAATCTATCATTCTATCTATCCATCGTTCTATCTATCTATCATTCTATCTATAGTTCTATCTATCCTTCTATCTATAATTCTATCATTCTATCCATCTATCTATCTATCTATCTATCCCTCCATCTATCTATCCATCCATCTATCTATCTATCTATCTATCTATCTATCTATCTATCTATCGCCCAATGGCGGTTTCCGCTGGGTAGTTATAGTTAGGTCAGCGTTTCCATTGGAAATGAATTTCTTGTGTTACTAATAAGTTTAATCCCGTTTGATGAATCTCCATGACTCTTTCCAAAAATTTGCTACTTTTTGACAAGTTTGCTCATGGAAAGTTTCGAGGTGATCCGTAAAGCGAGGGCCGAAAAACAAGGGGGGTCCCAAAATGCAATATCCCCATGCATTTTCATAGACTTCTTTAAGAAGCGCTACCACAAAAACTGCTGAACCAGATCACACCTAATTTGCCAGGAAGCTAGATCTTGGTCCACAGAATATGCTTTTTGGAATTTGGTGTAAATTCGTCCAGTAGTTTTTAAGAAATTAAGGTTTTAAAATATTTGTATATCTGGATGGTTGGATCTGCGAGAGTCCCTCGAGAGTCTTGCTGAAGCACTAAATTAAAAATAGATTGCTTTGATTGGCCCATGGAGCTTTTTTCCTTTGGGCCATCTCGCTTCCTCAGTAGTCAGACTCCAGCGAGAAATACGCTCTGATTGCCTGCCAGCAATATGAGAACAATTTTGCTGGCAGTCATTTCAGGACTTGGGTACAAAGTTCCCTGTCCTGAAGTTAAAAAAAACATGAAGGGGGCAGCGTACGGATACCCTACCCCCCAGGCCTGCATGGGGGGACCCAGATGGAACCCCCCTTGGGGCCAAAATACAAAATGAATTGCCAAATTTTGCCAAAATCCTGCAAGACTCCCTTGGGATTGCAGCAAAAAACAAAACAAAATGGTGACCCGGGTCCACATTGCTTAATTAAGGCAGCCCATCCCAAGGGCTGCCTTCCATAAGGGGAGGGGATGCATGGCTCTCCCTTCCAAGCCATTATAGGCCCATGGAAGCCCACCTCTGGGGCCAAAATGTTCAAAACGGGGGAGTGGGCTGATCAGCAACCCTCCTTAGGTCTTCAAAGGCCCTGGAGATCCCATCCCCCGGAGCCAGGTCAGTTGCTGTGTCCTGGGGAGCCCACCCCTGGGACACAGTAGTTTTCCTGCCCGCACTGGCGCAGGCAAGAAAACTTTTGCTTGCTTCCACCTAGCAGGGCATTTTTGAATCTCCCATCAAGCGGGAGCAAGCACAAAGTCTGCTCGCAGCGGGTGGGAGCTTTAAAAATGCTCCCTACAGCTGGGAGCAGTCTTGTGTTCTGTTTCCCTGCCCTCATCAGTGCAGAACGAGGTATTGCGCCTATCTGGAGAGAGCAGCATCAATAGCACCATCTTTTAAAATATGTATATGTATATGACTGAAAAACCCAAAGGTTACAGGAACGTTATAGTTTGGAAAAAGAATTTTAAGCACCTTGAAATTCACTGAAAAAAACAAAGGTTACAGGGCCATTATAGTTAGGCTCAGATTTCACTCGTACAAAACCAGTGAAATTCAGAAGTTATAGTTAGCTGAGCTAACTATAACTCTCGTCACCGCAATGCACTGCTTATGACCTCACATATTACATCACTCATGACATGGTCAGTGACATCACTCATGACATCACTGATGACATCCCGGCTTTTCTGTTCTTAAAATATATTTTTTAATAAAAGAAGGGGGCTGCGTGGCCCCCTTCCCTGGGCCGATTTGGTCCCTGGAACCCCATCTCCCGGGGCCTGCCCTAAAACATAGGAGAGGGGCTGCGCGGCCCCCCTCCCCGGACGATTTTGGCCATGGGGCCTGGCCACAATACTGGATCTGGCCACATCACTCATGACATGGTCAGTGACATCACTCATGACATCACTGATGACATCCCGGCTTTTTCTGTTCTTAAAATATATTTTTTAATAAAAGAAGGGGGGCTGCGTGGCCCCCTTCCCTGGGCCGATTTGGCCCCTGGAACCCCATCTCCCGGGGCCTGCCCTAAAACATAGGAGAGGGGCTGCGCAGCCCCCCTCCCCGGATGATTTTGGCCATGGGGCCTGGCCACAATATTGGGTGCCCTGGTGCCACCCAGGGCACCCACTTGGCAAGGTTAGGGACTGCGGGGGAGCCTGAAGGCCCCCACCATCCTTGCCAGCTCCCGCCAGCTGCGGAAGCTGGCATTGCTTTGACAAAGAGGGAGCTGCTTATATGCAGCTCCCTCTCTGTCAAAGCAATTTGGCTCACTTTCAGCAAGCAAGAGCATTTTCAATGCGATAAAGCTCTCGCCAAGCCATAGCAAACAGCTACCTCCCGAGGGTGGGTACCTCAGAAGATAGAAGGATCTGGCCATGGGGGGTTGCGGTCCCCAGGGGCATCTATTTCTCCAGGAGTGGGGCCACTTGGCCTCCCTCCATTACAGATCACAGCCCTGGGGAGGTGGCTGTCCCCAGTGCTGCGGGGGGCCATGCGGGCTCCCCCGCATTTGATCATCATTTACCCTGGGGAGGTGGCAGTCACCAGGGCACGGGAGTTGCCTAGGGCAACCCCTGTATAATTTAATGGAAATGCCTGGGGAGGTGGTGGCCCCCGGGGCTTTAAGGCTCCAAGGTGGGGGCCCGTGTGGCCCCTCCTATATATTTTACACATGCTCCCGGGACCTGGCCCACCAGGGGGCCAATTACAAATGAAGAGTGGTTTTTGCGCTTATAATTTTTTGGGGGCGGAAGTCGCGGATCCAGCACGATTCCTGTCTATTTTTTTATTTTTTAAAAATGCTGTTTTGGCCCTGTTGGGTCCCTGTGGGACCTCTCCCCAAGAGGCCTAGGGGGTCAGGGTGTTTCTATCTTGCCCCCTTTTCTCTTTTTACATTTTTTTATGTGACTCGGTTCAACCAAGTCACAAGATGGCTGCCAACACTTCCTGGTTTGAAGTGTTGGCAGAAAATCAGATCTCAGCACGAGATCTCAGATGGGGACACAGATCCTCAGCATCCCCAATTGTATATCTAAAAAATCTTAAATTTCTCCCCAACTACTGAATGAATTTACACCATTTAACAAAAAAGCCGCTTTCTGGACCAACAGCTACCTTTCTGCCAAAATGTGTGTGATTCCCTTCAGCAGTTCGGGCTGTAGTCGTATCTAAAGTTGCCTATGGAAATTAACATGGAGAAAAAGCATTTTGGAACTTCACTTTTTTCTCAGCCCGCGCTTGGTGGATCTCCCCGAAATTCTCAGGACAGCAGCTAAAGTGAGGATTCGTCAAACGATGCCAAAGTTATTGGCAAGTCAAACGCTCTTTCTCTAGCAAACTAGGTCCTAACTAAAACTACCTATTGGCGATATATATATAAGAATACGGCCCTGGAGGATGGGGTCTCCAGGGTCTAATGAAGCTCAGGGAGGGGGAGCCATGTGGCCCTCTCCCCTTTAAAATAATCCAGGCTCTGGGAGATGGAGTCTTCAGCTCCCAATATGGCTCAGGGAGGGTACCACATGGCCCACTTCCCCACTAAAATATTTCCGGCCATTGGGGATGGGTCTCCAAGGCTTAATGAGGCTCGGTGAGGGGGGACATGAGTCCCACGTCACCATTAAAATAAACACGGCCCAGGGGGATGGTATCCCCAGGACTTAATGAGACTCATGGAGGGGGGGCCACGTGGCCCCCCTCACCTTTATAATAAATATGGCTCTGGGCAATGGCATTCCCAGGGCCTAATGTGGCCCCCTCACCTTAAAAAAAAACACACCGCCCAAAGGAATGGGGTCCCCAGGGCCTGATAAGATTTGGTGAGAAGGGCTGTGCAGCCCCCTCCCATTTAAAAACAAAAAATGGCCCCGGGATGGGGTTTCGGGAGCCTATGAAGGCTCGGGTGGAGGCTACATGGTCCCCTTCCCCCTTTCCATTGGTTTGGCCTCAGCAGATGGGATCATCAGGCCTCATAAGGCTTGGGGATGGGAGCCACCTGGCCCCCTCCCCTTTTAAATTATATTTAGTGCCGGGATGGGGTTCCCAGGGCATAATAAGACATGGGGAGGGTGCTGCTGCATGCCTCCCTCCCCCTAGATTTTGACCCCAGGGGATGGGGTACTTGGGCCCAAGAAGGCTTGGGGAGGGAGGGTGCCAGGCCCCATTTTTAACCCATGGGGATATGGTCCACAGGGCCTTTCAAGGTTTGGGGTCAGGGCTGCACGCCCTCCTCCCTTGTTTAATTGTATTTGGCCCTAGGAGTTGTGGTCCCCAGGACAAAACTAAGGGTTGAGAAGGAGGCTGCACACCCCCTCCCATATATTTTGGCCACAGGGGATGGGGTCCCCGGGTCCCAAATGCCACCACTATGCTGCACACACCAAAAGCTGTGCTCGGTGTGGATTTGGCAGCCTGTTGGGAGTTTGGCCACAGGGCCTGGATGCAGGTCAAGCCATGTAACCAACTCCTGCTGCGCATGGCCAAAGGCTTTGTGCAGTGTGGCGTTGGCTGCTGCAGGGAGTTGGAAGCAGGGCCTGACTGCAACAGCCCTGCGGCTAACCCCACACCACGCATGACCAAAGTCCATGCACAGCATCGGGTTGGCTGCCTCCGAGTGGGTTACCAGGCCCTTTTCCCAATCCTCTGCTTTGCATGGCAAAGGCCGTGCACAGTGTGGGGTTGGCTGCCTGTGGGGGGTTTCCTGCAGGTTCCTAGATGCAGGCTGTGCCCGGCAGAAAGTTGGCTTTACATCTGGTTATAAAATATTATTTTACATAAAAAAACCCTAGTAAAAAACAAAGGTTAAAGTAATGTTATAGTTAGGTGAAAATGTCAGCGACAACATTAACATTTTGAACTCAAAAACCACAGAAAATCAAAGTTATAGATAGCAGACTAACTATAACTTGCACTCCCTCGATGCACTGATTAGGACCTCAAATATTTCATCACTCATGACATGTTCTATGACATCATTTATGACATCACTGAAGACATCTCAAATGACATTATTGATTACATCATTGATGACATCATCCAATTTGTGTGCTAGTTTATTTTATAGTTTACATAGTGGCAGGTAACTACCATATTACTTTTCTATCTAATTTTGTACAGCCTTGTCCAGCTAACGGATGTAAGTGTTTACAAAACGCATGTGCTTCTAAAACATCATAGGTGTGTACAGGTATTGAACACGTTGTAAATATTTCAATTGAAGAGTAACTCTGTGTGCAGATGAAAGTTGATGACTTGTGAAAAGTATGTTTCACACAAGCTTTTTGGTTCTGCAGAAAAAAGTTTCTAACATTCTAACAGGCCGAAGATTCTTCGTAGTAGATACTAAGGGCCTCATTTACAATGATTTGGTGAAGGGCAGCACCACAAGCCAAATCGAAAGTGCAGCAATGCACCGTATTTACGATATACGGTGCATTCCTGTACTTTCAGCCAGTGCTGGAGCGCAACTTGGTGCCTAGCTTTAACGCAGGTACCCTTGCACTGTGGTGCAAGAGTGTCTGCATTGTTGGCAGGATTTGTTTGTGCAAGAAGGGGCACTGTCTTGCTCAAAAACAATCCATTGAGGAGGTTTCCTCGTTATATGTGTGCTGCAGAATGCAGCACATATGGAAAGAGGGAAAATGAGGAGAAATGAAAACATTTCTCCTTGTTATGCCTGCTCTGGGGAGGCAGAAGGTTTTGGCATTGCCCCAGGTTTACGTGAATTTGTAAATCTGGGGCAGCATCAAAATCCATGGGTGTTGCATGGGAACACCCACTGCAATGCCCATGGAGCACCTTCTTGATGCAGAGTAAGGCAACGCTGCACTTTACGCTTCCTTGCCTTACTCCATATCTATGAGCCCATGCAAAGCCAAGCACGGTGGCTTTGCGTCCCCTCATAGATATCATTGAGAGGCCTGCACCACCAGAGCATCAAAAAAGTGACTCTCTGGCAGCACAGGCCTCTTGTAAATATGCATATTGAGTTATTAGGCAGAATTGTTGCAGCATGACAATTTCTACATACAGAGATGACTGTGTGCACAGATACTAACCTATGTTTCCCTGAGAAGAAGAACTTTATTCGGTTACTATGAGAAAGATAACCATAAAAGCACAATTGATGAATCACACAAAAATTCCACAATCATAGTGAGAAACTATACACAAAAGCAAAAAACATTTAAAAATCATATCAAAATTGATGTGCGAAATTTAAAAACATTTTTTAAAAAGGCAATAACAGAAGCAATGGTAAATACATTATCCAGAGATTGCAACGCTAGGAATGCTGGGCGACATTGTCTCAATCCCAATCTTTTTAGCACAGGGATAATCCATATTTTCCTAGGTATAGAATAGAATGTGCAAAAGAACAATATATGTATAGATGACTGGGCAGACATGTCATCACATGGGCAATTACAAAGTGTTCTCGACCAATCATTAACTTCGGGAAAACTTAACGATCTGTGCAATGTATTCAGCCTAAAACGTGTTAACAGGAATCTGTCATAGTCTCTAGTAATTAACAGAATATACGGTTGTATAGTTACCGATGTCAAAGTAAGGTGATGTGCTATCACCGTAGTTTTACCCATTTCAATCATAGTTCTGGTTTCACTAAGGAATAACATACAACTACCTTTAAAATCCTTCCTAGGCACGCTACACATAGTATAGGGGTCGTTATAGTATTCTGGATGGCCTATTTGAAATAAAAATGTTTTAACATATTCTAGCCATCTTATATATTTGACCCCGTCAATTCCCAGTGCATCCTTCAGAATATGGCGATTAAAATCGGACTCATCAGTAGTCCAAATCCTGTGCCAAAGGAGAACAGGCTGGAGCTTAATCACATCTTCTAGGTATGGCATGCCAAGTTCTGTATGACAGATGAATGTTGACGTACTGTCCGGCACTGCCAAAAGAAACCTGAAAAAAATATTTTCTGCTATCTGCAGTGAATTGACATTAGCATAACCCCAGATACCTGCTCCATAAATGGCAATAGCGACACATTTTGCCCTGTAGATACGCAACAATTCCCCAGGAGAACGTCTGCCTAGTTTCCTACTAAAATTTGTTAATGCCATCAGCGATTTGATAAATAACAGCCTTCTGGCTTTAATTGCCCGACTCCAGGAGCCTGATTGTTCAAATAAAATCCCTAGATAAGAAAAAGTACTAGTATTCTCTAATGCCTTAGTATTAATAAAAATGGTTTTTTTCTTTTTATTTGACCCGATCCCACAGTTCATTGAGAACGTTTTTGTACAATTAATTGTGAGACCCAGATTAGCCATAAAATTTGTAAAGGAAGTTACTACCCTTTGGAGACCGAGGGGCGTACGGGCCATCAGGACCGCATCATCTGCATAAAGGAGTGCAGGGATAGGACGAGTTGCTACTAGTGGTAAGTCCCTGCACTCCTTGACCAGGGTGGATTCCAGGCCATTTATATATATAGCGTGAATAGGAATGGGGCAAGGACACAGCCTTGCCTCAATCCTCTCAATACTCTAAAATTCCTGGTACAATCTCCACCCTGTCCAAAACGAACCCTCGCCCTTGCCCCTGAGTAAAGCTGCCTTAAAAGGAAATAATAGAGTTATCTACCCCCAGCCCCTCTAAAATTATCCAAAGCTTCTCATGAAAAACACAATCAAATGCTGACGTTAAGTCAACAAAAGTTAAAAACATCCTTTCCTTTTTCGCTTTAGTATATTTCTCTACTAAGATGTGTAAATTTAGACCCTGATCAATTGTGCCCAGGCCCTTGCGAAAACCGTATTGGAGGTCACTTAAAATTGAATGCTCCCCGCCCATATCTGTAATCTATCTAAAATCACTCGCCCAATAATCTTGACTGTAGAATCCAGTAAAGAAATCGGGCGATAGCATACTGGATTCGTCCTGTCACCCTTTTTAAAAATAGGGACGATTGTAGATTCATACCAAGACGATAAAAACCCCTGGAACAGCATGCATTAAAAGTTGCGTTAAAAGTGGTCCCCACAATGCCATATTAGTTTTAAATAGGTCAACCGGGATGCCATCAGGCCCAGGGCCTTACCACCCAAACTGGCAGTTATGGCCACATTAACCTCACTCAGAGTAATATCCAATACAAATTTTTGGAAGGTGGGGAGGACTCGGAGACAACTTCAGTCTCCGATGTTCCCTGATCAACTAACAGTTGATTAGAGTAAAGCTTTGAGTAATGTGATACCCACTCTAATTCTGATATCGCGATCTCTATAGTAGCTTTATCTTTCTCAGCCAAAAATGGCGCATTGACCGCCTTCCAGAATGCAGCAGAATCTCGGTCAATTGAAGCCCTATGTAGGGCATTCCAGGCTTCCTCTTTTAGTTTTTCCTTCCTTGCATGTAATGTCCTTTTATAATTTCTTCTGGCTTCCCTAATTAAGTCCTGATCCTTCTCTCTGGCCTTTAGTGCGTATTTTAGTTTAGTATAGGCCTTAGTACATTGAGAGTCAAACCACCCTTCGCTATGGTTATTATTCCTTTTTATATTTACCCACAGCGTTTCTTTGATTTGATTTGAAATAACTAAAAAGCTCTCTATGATTTCTGAATGAGAGGAATTTTCATCAAGGCAGGCAAGAAACATATTTTTACACTTTGTCACTAGTTTAGTGACAAATTCCTCCTGATCCAGTTTCACCCATTTTAGTGCATACCCATTTTGCCTACTCAAGGTAACATTCTTCAGATACTGCGTAGAGTTACCTTTTGTATTAAAATCCTGTTTATACACTATGACATCAATACTTAATGGAAAATGATCGCTTAAAGCGATATCATGGGTAATGAAATCCTTAAGACGAGGGGAATATCTACTCGATATCAAAATAAAATCTATAGTTGAAAAGGTACCTCGTCCATTAAAAGTCGGGCTAAAAGGGACCACAGGTGAACATAAGTTATTAGCAAACCCCATATCGCATGAAAACATAATATCATTCAGAAGATCTCCATACAATGTGTGCGAAAAATGAGGAAAACTAGTACCTTTTTCATAAGTTATTCCACAAACCCCCTTGTCACTATTGTGACACAAAAACAATTAAAATCCCTGCCCCATATAACAATGACATCTTTAGTTGAATGAGTCTGAAAGTTATTCACGTCTCTATTTAAATTTCTCAATGTTCCCTCCAGCATTTCTGGAGAGGCATTGTTATAAAAATTCAATATTATCAAGCAGGATACCTGATCTATATGTATACTAATAATTTGATAATATTGATTGCTAACAACTAATTCGACTTTCCTCAATTTTAGGTGGTTAGAAATATAAGTACAAAGACCCCCTTTTGCTCTGCCATGGATCGATCTTACTGCTGGGGTGTGAAATGTTTTATACCCACACATGTGGATTGGCTCCTCTACCCATGTTTCTTGCAGACTAAATATCTCATAATTACACACATAGTCAATCCACACTTTGTTGGTCACTTTAGATTTTAAACCAGCCACATTCCAGAACATAATCTGACAATTAGCTTTCCTACTTATACTGTTTTTACAACCAGTCCCTCCCCCGCCTTCTTCCACCGACGGAGGTATGAGTCCAGTTTGGGACATGGGGGTTTGAGCCGAAACAACCTCCATATCTAGAGTTGTAGTGTTAAGTACCTCTGTGACTTCCGCTATTACTTGAACTGGTGGTTTAACTATTACAATACTAGATCTAGTTATTAGTAATCCCATATTATGGGGAACATCCATGCCACTGGATTTCACAACTAAAGTTGGATCCTCTGATCTCGGTCAATCAACTGCTTCGAGAGTGTTAAGTCTATCGAAGCGATTTTGAAGTGGGAATATTAAACTGTCTCCTATAGAGCGGGGTATAGGATTCCCGGTTGGTCCTGACATCATTGCTATTTATAGGTTGGTAGAAGTAGCCTAAAGGGACAACACTGACTCCAGGTCCAAACATTGGATCTTCACCCATTCTACTCAATATCGATCTTACTAAAAAGGGGTTTTAAATGATAACACTACACAGTCCCCTGAGAGTTTTTGGCCCTCTGCCTAACCATCCCACTCTCCTTACCATCTTAAATTCGTCAAATAATTTCTCGGTTAAACCCGTCCTGGTACCAAGCCACTGTAAGGACTTGTTCCTTAAAACCTCCCAAGGTTCTACTGTCCCATCTGCTAATGTGGGAACGTTAACTAACACCACTACATAAGGCGTAACAGCTGGTGGTAAATCCAGATATGTGATGTGTTGTACCCTCTGATTCGTATGCACACAATTAGAATTTATTGATGGTGAAATAGATGTGGGCATGATCACAGCTGGTGGGATAGTAAGTGGATGAACCTCAATGTTTACGGGAGAAGTTTGTTGGGTTATGTTAGATGGCACATGTCTTACTGCGTTATGGATACCTAGGGCAGAGCTAGTAGTATTTGGTCTTGTGCTATTAATATGATGGTCGTAATTAATCGTTTGGGCAGGCATACGCATACCCTCAGGCACTGGAGGCTGAAATTTATCCAAACATTTAGCTAAAATTGCCTCCATAGTGTCTATTCTAGATGTCAAACTGCTTAGGCTCTCTCTAATTAGCAAATTCAGATCATCCAGTTTTATTTTTAGTTTTCCAACCTCACTCTGTGTGCACATATTGGAGCTAATTAATGATTTTTCCCAATTTTCAGTTTTATTAGCTGATGTGGACTTTACCTTTTTAGGAGCCCTTTTACGAACCTTAGGGGAAGACCTCTCAATCAGAGGACATAGTTCCTCAGAAGTACAAGGAGCAATTATCAGGGTTCCTAGCGCGCTTATTCGGTGGTTGTTGTTGCACGTCGTACTCCTGCTCGCTACCTGACAAATGGTCCGAAATATTCACCACACAACCATTTGTGCCCAATATACTTTTCTGAGACTCAAGTTGATTAGAACTAACTTCCACTAAGGCACCCTCATCCACTCCAGGTTTTAAAGCCTCTTCAACCGTTGTGATCTGCCGTTCTATGGCGCCCACGGCTCCAATTAAATAACTAAGTAAGGATTGACGGGAATGCTCCCCTGGTTTAACTATCTTGTTATTCTTAATGCTCGCCATTTTTCTCTTCCCCATACTATCTATATCACAGTAAAGACACAAGGGAGAAAGAATAAATATGTACCAAAAATAGGATACAGCACCCAAGGTTTAGCAAACACAGAAAGTAAAGATATCTATTAACAATACTACTCAGAGCGCCTTATGCCCCACATGATTGTTTCCTGCCAGATACGTAATGGAAAAGTCAAAGTCAAAGACAAGTATCTACAGTATCCCTATTCAAATATCTTCTTCGTCACAGTTAGCATCGAATCACAGTACCTTGATACATAAATGAAAGAGCTGTGGCCCAGCCCGGCCTCTGACAGTCTATGACGGGCTAAGACGGGCCCGTCTTGGCCCGGTCTTCGCCCGGGCACGCCCCCGCGCGCGTCCCGCGCTGCGGGACCGCCGCCCGACTTTTCAAAGCCCCTCCAGGGACCGGGACTAAAGTGCTGCGTGCGTTTGTTGGGCCAGGGACAACGTGAGGTATTCCTTTCCTCTTTTGCGGTCTCCCGCGCTGCGGGACCGCCGCCGACTTTTCAAAGCCCCTCCAGGGACTAACCTATGTACATTTGTTTGTTTTGCCTCAGAAGTTGGGCTATCTGTAAAGCTTTCAACACAGTATGAAGGCTGAAGGTAGTATTATCTTTAGCACCTTCCGACCTTGGATATTTTAAGTGAATAGTGTCTTTATTGGCAGGTGTTCCATAGAGTGTACACTGTTCTTAGTAGACACTTTTTAATACTCTGTGGAGTATTTCTCATGAGAGCTTCACAGTGTAGTACAGAGTAAACTCTCTACATAGAGTAAACACTGTTTACAGTACCCACTTCTCTACACATAACAACTTCATTTCTCATTTTAGGTTTGGTGGCTGTGCTGGGTTTGATACAGATATAAGCTGTCTGTCGTAGGGCATTAATTTTGAAACAGATTTTGAGTATCTTGAGGAAGTTGGCTTCCTCTGAACATTCGTATACATATGAACACAGCAGTGCAATAAGGGTTTACCATATATCTGAGGTTGATTGTTAATGTGAACTAGGCTACTCGTGAAGTGTATGGTATGGGGTCAATGTTGCACATAACACATGCTTGCTGCACCTAAAGGAGTGGTGTCTGTGATAGCATTAATGATCCTTCATATTATTTTGAGCTATTTTACACTTACTTTCAGGCCTGTAGTGCCAACTAGTTTATGGGGCAATGCGTACATAAGAAGCTTGGATGAAATCATCAGTGATGTCATCTGTGATGTTATCAATGATGTAATTTCAGATGTCATAAGTGTTGTCATAAATGATGTCATAGAAGATGTCATGAGTACTGCAATATGTGAGGTCATAAGCAGTGCATGGCAAGGGCGCAAGTTATAGTTAGCTCTGCTAACTATAAATGGTGAATTTCTGCGTTTTTTTTTAGTTCAAAACGTTAATGCCGTCACTGACTTATTCACCTAACCATAACGTTACTTTAAAAAAACAAAAAATCAGTAAATATATATATTTATACACACACATCCACACACGGACACAGGCACACACACTTACCTTACATATCCTTACCATTTCATTGTAAAGGCATGCGTGGGAAAGGCATATACGTTGTAAAAACATGTGTGGTAAAGGCAATACATTGTGAAGGCATTGAGTGGAATTGGATGCATGGTAAAGGCATTACATTGTAATGCCTGAGTATGAAAGGCTGTTTCCCATTTGGGATAGCCCGACTCTGGTATGTTATGTTATTTTATGTTTTTATGTAATGTTATGTGGATTTGTAAGCGCACTATCACCAGCAAGGGTATCCTGGTGCTGAGCAGGTGTATGTGCGTACCCCTGTCTAGGGTAGGTTGTTTAATTGAAAAGCCAGGTCTTCTGCTGCTACTTGCTCACTTCAAGAAGAGAGAAGGAAGCTCTGATGTGGAGTGGAACACCATTTCATGCTTTTGGAGCAATGTAAGAGAAAGCCCATTCTCGTGATCTGGTTCTGTGTATGCGTGGAATCAGTGTAAGCAGGAGTCCTGGGAAGCAGAACTGTCTGGGTAGTTGGTAGAAGAAGAGTTGATTGTTCAGGTAGGTGGGGCCTAGGTTGTCTAGTGCTTTAAATGTGTGTGCGGCAGAGTGGGACCTGTTGTTGTCTCAATAATATCTTGGTCCAGGAGGCGATCCCTCTCTATGCCAGCTTGTGGTTGCAAGAACAGCTTTGTCATCATTGGCAATGGAGGACTGGTCTGGGCGTCAAAAGTCATTACTATTAGTCCTCTATAACTGCAGAAGGGATAGGTACTCCCCTTTCAGTCAATATACTGTATTACACAGATGCATTGATTCTTTTTATTAAATTGTTTTTATTGTTTTTTTTTTGTGCAAGCAAAGACAGCATTATGAGACTTTCATGAGATTCAGAAACAATATACAACCACATCTCGATGAATTGCAAAGCAGTATCATGCCCGTGAGGCAATGAATTAGGTGAGACAACCACCAAGACATCTCTGTAATGGGTAAGAAGCAAAAGGTCACTATGCAACTATGTGCCTAAGTGTCTACTTGACTAACTGGGATGTTACCCCTGAACTGGGGGAGGGAAATGATGATTCAGATCCAAAGGTAGGCAAGACCATATCTACCAAGGACACTGGTGTAAGACCAGGGTTAGGCTCATTCTTCTGTGTGGTCGGCCGTGCGGGCTTAACTGGGGTTTAGGCTAGCAGACAGAGGCTGTGGGCTGGAAGGCTGAGCAGATCAGGGAAGACTCTGAGGGTGCTATCGAACACAGGCAGAAATCCCTAAAGGAATGAATGGGTATTAACCTTGGGTCAGTTGAGGGGGGAAGCTTGGGGAGGTGGAGACAGGGGAAGTTAGAGAGCATGTGTACGTGCTGCTGTCGGTCCTGTTGGGCTAACAGGGGTAAATCGTCATTTTTAGTAAGTTGGTGGAAGAGTTCGAGGAGGGCTTCCCAAGCCTCTAAAATTGGTTGCTTATGAAGGTGCCAAAATTCTTCATAGGGCAGGGCCTTTCTCTCTGGACTCACCCATTTCTGCAGCGCCCCATGCCAGGCAGCCACCAGAGGGGCCTGTTCAGTCTCCAAATAAAGTGATGTCTCTCTTAGCTAGCAGGACAGCCATGCCAGCAAAGCGCGTTCTCACCCTATGCTGCTTCCTATGCTTAAAAATGCCAAGGGTGCAGGCCTCCCATGTTTCAAGGTCAGTAAGCTCGGTGACCCCCAGTAACACATCATGGACACAGCACCAATAGGAGGAGAGGGCAGAACCACAACTTATGCTGCAAATTAGCTGATGCCAAACTGCAGCGAGGGCAGCAAAGATGTGCAGTAGGGAAGTAGCAGTAAATATTCTCAGGTGTCAGGTAAGCCCGGTGTAGGATAGAGAACTGGATATTTTTTAACTGGGTATTTTGAGACACTCACTGGGGAAATTCCTGTGCCTGATCCCACTCGGTTTCATGCAGTGCCCGACCTATATCGTCCTCCCATTTGCCCCGCAGGGCAATCAATGGAATCCCAGTGTGCTCCCGTATGGCCCTATAGATTCCTGTTGTCAGGTGGCAACCTGTCCCCATGTGTAGTAGAGTCTGTATAAAGTGGTGCATTGTAGGTTCCTCGTCACACGTGGACCAGAGGACATGGCATGTGTTGCGTAGCAGCCTGTACATGAAAAAACTGTCCTAGAGGGATAGCATGTTCAGATATGTTGGTCAAAGGTTAGGAGATGGCATTCTATAAAGAGGTCATCGACTGTGGTCAGGGAGTGCTCATGACAGCTCCGTAAGTCAGTGGCTGAGTAGATACCAGTAAATTGTGGACAACCCTGCAGGGGGAGTGCTTGGGTATATGGCAGGATGTGATGTGTGAGATAAGAGACTCTAGTCAAACCCCTGCAGGTGGCCATGACTTGCAATGACCATGCAGACTTGGGCATGATTTTGGAGAGCAGGAGGTTTTGGAGAATGGATGGCCTGAGTGGACTGGATCCATTTCAGGTCTCCCGCATGTGTTGCCCTGCCAGCCACTGCAAAACCCACTGCAACTGCGTCACCACATAGTAAGCCTCGAACGACGGGGCTCTGAGTCCACCTCTGCCTACTGGTAGATGCAGCTTCTTCAGCGCAATTTGATGGCGCTTTCTCCACAGATAAGTTCTCCCAGCAGAGTGTCTGGAACCTGGAAAAAATGTAGTGGGGTGTTGAGAGGAACGTTTCCAAAATAAAAGAGCAACTAGGCAAGATTATCATTTTGGATAGGGATATTTTCCTGGTCATAGCTAAGGGGGATTCTTCCAGAACTGCACCTGAGATTTCAGGGTAGAGAGGGATTTTTGCAGGTTACCTTGATACAGATCGGCTGGAGAGTGGTAAAGGTGAACCCCAAGATAACTGACAGTGACTCCTCTACAAATCAGGAGGGTTCCTCTGAGTCACACTTCAAATGGTGTTTCCTCATGGCAGAGCAGGCATTCGCACAGCATGGCCCAGTTGTTCCAAAGGCCTGGTGCCTGGGCAAACGTATGAAGCATGTTGTGTATTTGGGAGAGGTCCAAGCCGGTAACCCAAAGGTATAGAAGCAGGCCATCCACAGAGGATAGCGATCAGCCTGTATGAGGAGAGATGAGTTGCTCTTTCTATATAGTAATTTAAGCCTTCTCATGGATTAACTTTTCTATTCTTTTTGATTCAGTATGATGATCTAGTCCTTCCTACAAAAATGCACTGCTGTTATGTGTTCACTTGAAGTTTCCACAGCCAATAACTAGATATTACCCAGTTGCTCTAGTAAATAGGGACACCTGAGCTTCCAGTAAGCCCTTTTGCAAGGATTCATTTTGTGCAGGTGAGCAAAGAGGTGGCCTTTAATTGAAGGTCTGGAGAGGACAGTTAAGAAGGACATGAGACCTTATATATAGGGGCCTACTCGATGAAGTAGTCCACTCCGAGATGGCCGCTATTACTCAGCCTTGTCAGATCTGAAGCTTATCAGCTTGTTTATTTATTTATTTACGTATTTGTTTATTCTTGCAATTTTATGGAGCTTGAACTTGGCCCAAGGGCATCAGAGTGCTTTACAAGAGAACAGGAAGAATAATATGGATACCAATGAACATATACAACAGATACGCGACAAAGAAAAGCCATAGACCCAGCAGTTACAAATCAAGGGAGAAAGGTCAGGCAGACTGCATCTGAATAGTCTGGATACGTAAAAAAGTTAATGTGAAGAAGTGTTCATAGCTTCTTCCAAACTGCCACTCAAATAGGAGGATTTTGAGATCCTTTTTAAATTTGTCAAGACTTGAGGTTGTGCGAAGACCAGGTGGGAGGGAGTTCCAGATCATTATTGCACTTCTAAAGAATTCTTGTTTTGTAAAACATTCTTGCCTGAATGTTTGAGGTTCGAGCAGGAGCGATACAGCATTTATCGATCTCCATCGAGCTCCAGAGGTTTGCAGTTTTCCAACCAAGTAGGAGGGTGTGGTGTGAAGGGCTTTGCAGGTGATGCATGCAATCTTAAATTGGGCTTTTGAATCATGGGAAGCAATTGAAGGCTGCAAAGATTAGGAAAAATGTGATCACATTTTCTTTGACCTGTCACTAAGTGGGCAGCTGAATGAGGTACTGCTCTCAGTGGTGCCAGATGTGCTTCTGAGAGACCGGAGAGGAGAGAGGTCTTGTAATCCAGAAAATACCCCTGCTTAAACTATAGTTGATAGCTCCTGCTGACGGATGCATTGCCTGAAGTTCCACAGAATTCTAAGTTGGTGTCAGGCGCTATTGGCGAAGGATGAGAATTGCTTCTGAAGGTTAAGGCAATTATAAAAAAATAATGCCAATGATTTAGCATTCTTAACATTTGCTGGTTTGCAGTTCAGGGGAGAGAAGGAATTTTGTCACTCTTCAGCAGGTTGGTTGGATTTTTTGGGTGAGCTTGGACCACTTTCAGTTTTTGTTCGGTTGAGTTTTAGGTGGTGGTTGTCCATTCACTTTGAATCCTGTTGAGGGTTTGGAGTGCAGATGGATGTCATTTGGGAAAGAAATCTTCAAGTAGATATGGGTATCATCCATATATTGGTGATAGAGAATTCCAGACTTACTCAGAATCTCTCCAAGTAGGTTTGAAATAGATTAAACAAGGTTGGGTATAAGACTAAGCCCTGTGGAACAAACCCCTTGCTTTATGTCAATCTTGCTAGAAACAGTGCTTCCTAGTTTAACTATTTGTTATTGGTTAGACAAATAAGATATTCAAACCAGTTTAGGACTGCACCATTGATGCTCATTTGTTCCATCAGGATGTTATTTAGAGAACAGTGGTTGACGGTATCAAAGGCAGCTGAGAGATTCAAAAGGTGAAGTAAGCAGGAGTTACCAGAATCAAGGAAGCACAGAGAATAACTCAAATTTTGCCGGAGAGCTGTTCAGTGCTGTGTTTTTGTTTGAAACCAGATTGGAAGACATCAAGAAGGTTGTTTGCCTGGATAAGAAGGGATAGCTGTGAAACCATACAGCTTTCTAACACCATTCCTAAGAAGGGAAGTGTTGATGTAGGGCAGAAGTTGTTCAGGTCATTGATGTCAGCTTTGGCTTCTTTTGGATGGCTGAGACCAATTTTCAAACACTTGGGTAAAACACTTGGCTCCTGTGATAAATACATCACAGTAGTTCAGTTTGGTAGCAACATCTTGCCTATTTCCTTGATCAAGGTAATTTGGCAGTGTGTAAGAAAGGTGATTGGATGGTTTGATCTTAGTTATGATTTCTAGTACTTATATCTGGGAGACTGCATCAAAGTATGAACAAGAACATTGGGCCCTGTGTTTCAGTACGTAGTCATCAGGACTGACGGATTTGGCTGGTAGTATGTAAACTGTCCTAGTTGAAGACTCGCTGTTGGATTGTTTGATGATCTGCAAGAGAAGTATTGGAAACCTTTGGGCGGGATCAAGCAGAGATTTGATGTAGTCAAATTTAGCTCTGGAGATGTTTCATTTGCAGTTTTTTTAGCAGCCTATCATGCTAACTGTGATTATAGATAATAATAAGAGTGGAGGGTGCAGAAGCCTTCCTAGAACCAGCATTTTACTCTGTACTTAGCCTCCAGATGAAGCATGATGAGCATAAATGTGCCAGATGTGATAACGCTGAAGGTTTTAATGCAATGCTGTAGGCAGTTCCCTTGTTGATAGTTACCATAGCCTTCAGAAGGTTAAATATATTGGGATTCTTTGTTTTTCTAATGTATGTCACTTTGGAAACAGAACTATGCCTGGGATCACGGAACCTCAGTATGTAGGGACTGAGTCACTGTACCACATCAGTACCTATGGGCCCAAATCCTGGCTAGCTCATGGTGCCTTATCTGACGTCCTAACCTTCCCAGAGTAACAGGTAAGTTGGCAACCCAGAACACAACACTCTTGTCCCCCAGGGAACTGCTGTAACAGGGCACACCTTTTGTTCTCTCACTCATGCATGTCTACAATAAACAGAAAAGAGACAAGAGGAAAGTTTACAATATTTATTGAAACTACCGTGCTCTATCATGTGGCAACTATGCTGCAATAAAAAATACATCCAACTGAGCAGAGTAATCAGCATTACTAATAAACTGTATACAAAGAAAAGTCCTATCATGGCGAATGATCTATCTGCCTAAGCCTAACCTCACTATGTGAGTACAATGATTTATCAGAAATCTCTGGGATTTGAACCGGGCCTCACACCTGGCATTTGTCGTTAGCTGGTCTGCATCTCAGATTGCACAGAGCTGGCACGCTCATCCTGGGACCTTTCCTCTGCTAGAAATCCTCCTCTCTGTTTTGGAAATGGCAAGTATGGGCTTACATGATAAGAAATGCCATGCTAGAAAATAGAGGTTGGTTCTCTCTGTTATGTCTGTATGTTAGAATGTGTTAGTGACCGACCACAGAGAAAAAACACGATGTTGTTCCACCTTGTACGAAATGTCCAGACTGAGCCCCAGGAAGAAGTGCTGAATAACAAAAAACATGTGCAGCCTATTTCTAAAATAATAGTGGGGTACAAAAGCAAATGTGTTACTTTGTAATGTGTCTAAAGAAAAACGGCCTACAATCTACAGTCAGGCTAACCTTGGGGAGAACCCAGGCCCCACAGGGAACTCACAACAATTCGACCTGTGAAGATGACAATACCCTGTTCTATGTCCTCCCAGACTACACGTTTGCACCCTTCAGGGCATTCAACACATGGCAGAATACCTCAACAAGAACCTGAAGAAATATGACCACATCATATCCAAACTGATGAAACTTCAATGGATCTCTTGCCAGCCTATTCCATCTTCAAAACCAGCTATATCATACACTATCACAACTGGCAATTCTGCCTACCTGGCTTACATGCAAAATGCTCACCATTTCTGGTGGCTCATGGCACACATGCAGTAATGACAGCAGCAGACCCAAATCAAAAAAGTGTGAAAACACGTAATCAAGTTAACTGACTTATCAGGATATTGAATGGTATCCCTGTATTCAACAGGACCACAGCAGCTGGGCTTCGATTTAGGAAAGAGCTCAAGAAATAGCCCACCTCTTCTCAATGAATTTGCCCTCCCAATTACTTATTGGCTGGATGCTCCAAACTCTGCTGAAGCTCTTTTACCTACCTGACCTACTCATAGTTGTGAGGATCTAATAAAAGCCGCAACCGGGGAACTCATTGGGGCATATTCTCAAGGACTCATCGCCGAATTAGCGGCACTTTTCTGCCACGAAAGTGGCGATAGATTTATCACCCTATTCACAAGCCTGCGCTAACAGCCGACATCGTCAGTTTACCTGCGATATCTGCCGCCAAAAACATCGCCAAGGCTGACAGCAACATCTAACGCTAATCATATGCAGAGTAGGCGTTCCCGTGCAAAAAATCACGATAACACCACTTAGCAATATTCTCAATGACCAGCCAGATCGGCGATGCGGTCCAAAAAACAGGCGATAAGGCACGTTAGCAGCAGGGACTTAAGACCTGCTTATTTCTGGTATTAAGTAGGACGAAAACCTGCTGTATAAAAGGAGCCCAGCCCAGAGCCACAACTGAAGACCAACAGATGCCATGGAGCTACAAATCATGCAGCTTGGAGACCCAAGAGGGCCACAACACCCACTGCCACCACCCCAGGACCAACCCCACCCCCAGGACCACCCTCTCCCCAGACTGCCACTGAGGCAGGGCAGAACAAGACAGCGGACCTTCCGAAAACGCACCAGCCTCAGAGACTTAACGCCAGAGGATGTCATTGCCCACTACAGGCTCAAAAGGACAACCATCTCCGCATCCTGACCCACATTGCCCACAGGCTGACGGTACCAACACAGCGGACAACCAACATCCCTCCGCAGACAAAGCTGCTGGCTGTGCTGCACTTGTTGGCCTCTGGTACCTTCCAACCAACAACTGCCAGAGTCGGAGGAGTCTCACAGCCAGCCCTATCAAAGTTCCTCACACCTGTCTTGGATGCCATCATCAGCTTGATACCCCAGAACCTTCACTTCCCCCACACTGTGCAGGAACAGCTGGAGACCAAGCAAGGCTTCTACGCCATAGCTGGCTTCCCGCACGTGTTGGGGGCAATTGACTGCACACATGTCCTACTTGTGCCCCCTGCCGACACTGCACACAATTACCGCATCAGAAAGCACACGCATTCCATCAATGTGCAGGCAATAGTGGACCACTGGGGACTGTTCACCGATGTCGTCGCCAACTCCCCAGGCAGTGTGCATGATTCCTACATCTTCCGACAGTCCATCATCAACCAGCGCTTTCAGGATGGCACCTATGGAAATGCACTGCTCATTGGTAAGTACCAATGGAACACACCACACACCTCAACTCCACAATCATACAACTCACAACTGTGGGAATGCACACGTAACAAAATCACATACAACATGCCAACCAACATGCCCACCTACCAGACACGACAACACAAGTAACTGTGGTAACAAGGGCCAGACATGTAGACAAACCATTCACAAAGGCATGGCCCCTCTGCCACACAATTGCAGAATGTGGGGAGAGGTGGCAACCAAGAATGTGCGAAGGAGGCAATGGACCCATGAATAAGAATGTACACAATGCCAAGTGTGGCGGTGATGTGCTGGACAGTTTTGAGTATGCAGAGCACAGACATGTCCATGTGGACATATACTGCTGGTGTTTGTAGTGTTGTGGACAGTGGACGCAACCATGTTACCTCAGGCAGTGGGGAAGACCTTGGACATGTAGCTATGTCGCCCCCCCCTGTGATTGTAAGCGTAGTGGGCTGGGCCGGAGTACGCCAGTCCAGCAAAGGAGTGTGAATAAATAGCCCGGGGCTCTGTGCGTGGTTCACTTCCGGGAAGGCCACCAAAGTAACTACTGCGTGTGTCTCTGTGTCCGCCATATCCTGACCATTGGCCTACACACACGTGGCCGACCACCTTCAATGGCCAAATTCACACCGGCGACGAGGTGGCTACGTCACACGCCACCTGGCGCACATCTTGTCATCGCCTGCAGGGGCGTGTCTGCCAGGGCGGCGCCCCTCACCCTGCCACGAGGCCGCCGCCATGACCGGTGGTGCCTGCGCGATCCTGTGCGCCTGCTGCACCCCAGCCCGCTGGACCCCAGACCCGTCCGGCGCCCAGCGGTGATTGCCCGCCCCTGCGCACCCAGGCATCACTGCTCACCTGCTGCCACCGGCGTGTCTCCAAGAGGGCCCACCACGTGCCGGTGCAATCTATAAGCCCGAGGCCCGCGAGCTTGGCAGCCTCCTCAGCCGATCGCTGGCTTCCTTGCAACAGGCCCCCAGCGCACCCTGCGGCACCGCACCGCTGAGTTCTGTGTGTGCTAACTGCTCCCTCCGGCCTACACTGCGGTCCAGCAGGTCTCAGACAAATCCATTCCAGTCCGTCCCCCAGGCCTACTGCATGATCGCAGGCTGCACACCCGCTCAGCTCTTCAGGTGGGCCTACCTCAGTGCACCACAAGTCATCGCCACGTGGCGGTAGGCCCGTGCCGGATGCAGTGCCTCAGGTGCCACTACCTCCGTGCACCACAAGTCACCGTCCAGCCTCCAGGCCCACTGCATCATCGCAGGCTGCACACCCGCTCAGCTCTTCAGGTGGGCCTACCTCAGTGCACCGCAAGTCTTTGTCCCGTGGGGCTACCCCACAAGTCCGCCTCCAGCAGACAACAGCATGTCCTCGGTAACGCCACTGGAGCCCTTCACAGTCACGGGGCCACCCAGGCAGGCTGCTTGAAAGCCTGGGTGGAACGTCTGGAGACGTACTTCGAAGCGCACGACATACCAGCGCCGCGGCGGCGGCCCACGCGTAGGCGTGTGAGGAGTGTGAAGAAATGGCCCGGGGCTCTGGGCGTGGTTCAGTTCTGGGCTCTGGGCGTGGTTAATTTCCAGGCTGGCCACAAAAGTAACTATAGCGTGTGGTTCCCTGATTAAATATCGATGTAAAAAATATAGTTTACAAAAATATCGTGGTAAAAATATTGAATACAAAAATATCGACTCCCTATACTTAAACAGGTAAGTACAATAATATCGATACAAAAATATTGAAGTAAAAATATAGATGTAAAAAATATCGACTTAAAAAAGATATATAACTTAAATAAAATATATTAAATAATATTAATATTTTTAACAAAATAAATTACATTTAATATATATTTTGACTAAATATAACAAATAAACTTAATTAAATAAAATATAAACACACAAAAATGTGTACAAATACATATATTTACTTAAAAACATTTTATTAACTATTATCTTTACTTAATTTATAAACTTTTTAAATTATATAAAAATAAAATATATACATATATGAATAATTTAAAATAAAATAAAACATTCTATAATTAATTAACACATTAAACTATTAAAAGAAATACATTTTGCAACACAATAAATACAACAGTAGGGAAAATGTTGGATAGCAGAGGGGTAAAAATTACTATTCCCACTCCAGTGAGTGCAAAAGCAGGGAAAGTGCTGGATAGCGGAGGGGTACAAATTACTATTCCCACTCCAGTGAGTGCAAATGCAGGGAAAGTGTTGGATAGCTGAGGGGTAAAAATTACTATTCCCACTCCAGTGAGTGCAAAAGCAGGGAAAGTGTTGGATAGCGGAGGGGTAAAAATTACTATTCCCACTCCAGTGAGTGCAAAAGCAGGGAAAGTGCTGGATAGCGGAGGGGTAAAAATTACTATTCCCACTCCAGTGAGTGCAACAGCAGGGAAAGTGTTGGATAGCGGAGGGGTAAAAATTACTATTCCCACTCCAGTGAGTGCAACAGTAGGGAAAGTGTTGGATAGCAAAGGGGTAAAAATTACTATTCCCACTCCAGTGAGTGCAGCAGTAGGGAAAGTGTTGGATAGCGGAGGGGTAAAAATTACTATTCTCACTCCAGTGAGTGCAACAGCAGGGAAAGTGCTGGATACCACACCAATAAAAAAATTAACATCAACATTTTTATTAAATTTTATTTCCATTATTAACATAATTAATATTGAAATTTAAATATATTATTATTTAAAAAAATAATAAACATTCATTAATTGCACATTGTTTAACACTATAATATCCACAACACACATCTAAAATTAATTACACAATTACAATTAATAATTACTAATTAATTAATTCAAATTAATTAACAAATTAATTAATACAAATTAATTAACAAATTAATTAATGCAAATTAATTAACAAATAATTAATAAATCATCAATAAAAAATAATTTACTTCCCACCATTTACACCTATAAAAACCACAACACACACCTAAAATTAATTAAACAATTAACATAATTAATTATGTGTTAATTAATTAAAAATATTTAACAACTAATTATCAAACAATTATTAATACATTAATTTACACATTTATAACTCTATAACATCACAATTATACAATCATGAATAAATATAAATTATTAAATAAATTTCATATAATTAAATTACTTCCCACCCTATTCCTCTATAAAGCCACAACCCGCTACGGAACTAAAAACGCAAAATTCAATGTAAAAAAATGTATTAACTACTATAAACAATAAATAAAATCTATATAATTAAATTACATCCCACCCTATTCCCCTATAAACCCACAATCCGCTACGGAACTAAAACACAAAATTCAAGTTAAAAAAAAATATTAACTTCTAAAATTTTAACACATATAATAAAAATACAAAGAATTCTCATACAAAATACTAAAATACATAACATTAATAATGAATAGATATTTTTAACAACTATATTTTTGTAAACAATATTTAACACCGATATTTTTGCAATCAATATTAATTACCTAACAATCGATATTCTTTACCACGATATTTTTTACATCGATATTTCTTACCCACGATATTTTTCCCTCGATATTTCTGTAGGTCGATATTTATACATCGATATTCTTGCTCTGTACCATGACGTGTGTCTCTGTTGCAGTGTCTGCGCCACCCGGCCCTTAATCGACAATCTTGCAATGTAGCATGCACCCGGAGGGCGGGCTCGCCCGAATGGATAAATAAAGGAGCGCAAGACCGCTCGGGGTCTTGGCTCATACATGCCAACTGTTGTGTGTGTATCTTCATTGCTGCAGCATAAGCCAAAGGCCTAGCCTCAATCGCAGCGCGAGTTCAGCCAGGCCTGAACTCCACATCTGGGTCTGCCCTAGCCTTATCATAGGCCTACACACACGTGGCCGCCCACCGTCAACGGCCAATATTACAGTGTTATTGTCAGGCTTGCGGACATGCGCAGACAGGCATGACAATGGTGTGCCGTAGGAGTGCAAGTGATGCAACCGCGCAGCGCACACAAGTAAATAGGCTCGGTGGGGAGGGAGGAGCAGCTGTGAGGCTACGTAATATACATTGACCCCGCACATTTGCCAGAAGCAATACATGGCAAACATGAATCCCAAAGTCACACAAATCACACACCACAAAACTTGTAAGTCTGCCAACACAGCATGCAGAACCACCAGTTTACACTAATCTCACTTACCTCTCACTGGTGATCAAGGATATGCACTCTGCCCGTGGATGATGACATCCCTCCGAGCCCCAAACACCCCGCAGTACAATGTGGCCCACAAACGCACCAGGGGCATTGTTGAGCGCACATTTGGCGTGTTAAAGTCACGTTTCAGGTGCCTGGACATCACACGTGGAAGACTCCTGTACAGCCCAGAAATAGTGTGCAAGATGATCATTGCATGTTGTGTATTGCACAACATATGTGTACGCACCAATGCCCCATGGATCCAAGTGCCAGATGCACCGGACGATGATGAGGGAGATGAGGCAGGTGGACCACACCCCACTGCAGCTGCAGCAGGAATAGCCCGAAGGAACACAATCATTAACAATTTCTTCGCATGAGCACGTCACATTGTGACTGTCCTTAGCAATCATGGAACAGTACAAAATGACCACATGAACAGCATGTGCAAATAAATTCATTGCAACACACATTCCCTGTGTGCATGTCAGTCCTCTGCATTAGCACATCACTCTGACAAGTGTAAGTGCAACATTAAATGCTAACAATCTCACAAATAGCAAATAGATGGTGGGTATGACACCTCTGTACAGAGAGGCTGTTCAGGGTGTCACGTATTCGGAATGCCATTTCAGGGTGTCAAATGTAGTACGTAATCCCACTCATCAGCGTAACACATGTGTACAAAAACATGACATGAAGGCTGTCATTGGTGTTCAGAAAAAGACAACAGGGTGTCATTTGGGGTCAAATATGAAATGGCGGGTGTCATTTGGGGTCAGATATGTAATTGCGGGTGTCATTTGGGGCCAAATATGAAATTACGGGTGTCATTTGGGGTCAAATATGAACTTTCGGGTGTCATTTGGGGTCAAATATGAACTTTCGGGTGTCATTTGGGGTCAAATATGGAATTCCGGTTGTCATTTGGGCTCAAATAGGAACCACCCTGATGCAGAGATGCACCCTGTGACTCAAGTCCCACAACATGAGCAACATGGACGTAAGGGGGATGGGGGCACAGTGAACACCTCAGCAACATGGGAGATGCACACCAGCCAAAAAGCCTGCAGGAATACCTTGTGTAGAACACACCAAGGTGTCCCCTGGACATATGTGCCATGTACAGATCACATGTGTACACGGACGTCATCCATCAATAGTAGTGAACAGTGTCTGCTAATAGGTGCAAGGTGAGAAGTCACGCGCCTCCTCACAGCTACCTGTACCCATCACTGTCAGACTGAAGCAAAACAACACTGCTACATCAGAGCATGCAAATTTGACTGTGAGGGCACGTACATGGCTGGTAAGGGTTCAACCGTGCTGGAAGGCAAAGCAGTGGCATCCCCCCCCCAATACACATCACATTTCCAGAATGCAAGCAGATGACAAACTAACATTAGGGATGAAAGCTCCTTTGTCTGAACTGGAAGGCGGTAGCACATCTGCACCTCCGACCTTGGAATTGCATGCGCCCGGCACCCCCTGTGAGATACCATAGCAGCTGATGACAACTCCCACACTAGGCACAGCGCTAACCAAAGACCAACGTATACACACCCCACACACAGAAGTCCTTGCTTGCAGTTCTCTTGCATGGAATGACCTTCACCCTTACGCACAGACCATCCCAGGAGTCCAACTGCTGCACACTCAAACAAATCATTGCTCCAAGCTGTGGCATCCACATGGCTTTGACTTTTTTACACACAGCCCTATTTCCTACATTGACGTGGGGCTAAGTTGGGAAATTGCGGGATTGTTGTTTAGGAGCAATGAGGCCACAGCTAGTTCACACATTCCCTGTCATCTCACTGCCTATCTGGGTCACGGTCAAACATGCACATTGATATCAGTTCCCAGGGAGTACCTTTTTTTGGAATCACTGCCCCTATATTCATCCATACTTTCATACTTGCTTGATCATAGACATGACACATCTGTGTGAATTAGAATGTTTTAATCACATTCGGTGGAGTGTTGAAGCTGGACCAGTACATGGCCATGCAAACCCCACTTTACATTGCTGCCCCGTGGAGGGCCAGCCAGAGTCCTTTAGGGATTGACAAGTTCATTGGAAGAGGAAGAGTGCAGTCCGCAGTCTGATTGCTGTGTCATTGGTAACCAAACCAGATATGGCAGTCCATGTCGAGGGCCAAGGTGAGTGTCGCAGAGTGTATCGGGGGACAGTGGAAGGTGTTATTTCAGGGCATGATGCAGAGGGCAGAACCAAGCTGAAACAGGCCATATGGTGGAGATGAATGCTACTGCTTCCTTCTTACCACAAAGGCAGAATCATCCACATCATCGTCCTCTGATGTGTGATGGGCCTCACATGTGGGTGGTGGTGTTTTGTCTGCAGCACTGTGTGGCACTGACACATCAGGGACCGGAGGTGGAATGTCTGCCGCACTGTGTGGCAGTGACACATCAGGGGCCGGAGGTGGATTGTCTGCCGCACTGTGAGGCACTGACACATCAGGGGGCGGAGATGTGGATGGAGTAGTAGCAGCAGCATTCATCTGCGCCAGGCCTTGTGGCAGCAATGCCATGATGAGGATCTGCAGGGCATGGAAGATCCGAGCTACATCTCGCTGGTGTGCAGCCGTGGCAGCCATTCTTTCCGCCTGCATCGCTCCATGTTCTCCATGAGCCTCCGCATGTGTCCCAACTCCCGGCTGTCATCGCTGGGGCCACTCTGACTAGACAGTTGTTCTTGTCTCAGAGTCATGACTCCAGTGATGTCAGCCATGGCTTGTTGGAGAGCATGGAGCGGACTGTGGGTGTATGTTAGGGACTGTAAGTGGTCCCTGATGGAACTTAGACACCCACGTATGGCATCTAGTTTGGCTGCCATGAGGTCGAACCCCACCCGCACCTGATCAGCAATCTCCTTCTGGCCCTCTAACACACGGCGTTGGAATGCCAATTGTTGGTCGCGGGGGTCCTGGGAGACAGCCATGGGGGTGAGTGCTTCCTGCTGTGTGGTATGTGCAGGGGGTGGGGTCTCCTCAATGCAGCTGGGCTGCCCTGCTCCTGGGGGTGGGGTGCTGAGGGTGTCCATGAGCTGTTGGAGGGCGTCGGTGTCGATGGTGTGGAGGTCCTCTTCATCATCAGTGAAGAGATGTACGGTCTGCTCTGCAGGAGGTGTTGATTCTTGCTCTGCAATGTGAAGGGGAGATGCAGTTTAACAGTGTGTTCCATGTATGTTCACGCATTGGACAAGTTTACAAACAGACTGCATGACAATGTACATTGTGTCTGTTTGGGAGGAGATGCCTATTTGATGCGGGACAGTGGACATTTCTACACCATCAGGGATGTGGGGTTGTACTTGTACATTATCATCTCACAGTTTCCTGCTATGCCAAATGTGATTGGCCAGTTTCTACGCACAAGTGGCAGCAGTTGTGTCCTCTGTTCTGTTGTGAAAATGTTGCAGTTTGTACCACATTGTTGTCAATGTTGATGTCCTCTGTTTCCTATGTGTGTGTGCTGCATTGTGGGAGAGTCGCCCCTGCAGCTCTGATTTTGCTGGCCCTTATCCCTTTCAGGCGGTTGCCTTTCACTTCTGTGCCTATACATTGCTGAGATGTTGCAGATTTGGGTAAATTGGGCTCTTGGTGGGAGTTGGCACTCTTGGGCATGGTTTGTCCGCAGATGTCTTGTTGATGTCAGGGGTTGTTTGTGCACGTGGATGTGTCAGAGTGTGACCTGCTCCTTTACGGATGTGGTCCACACTCAGCCACCTCAGTGTCGTGGCGTGCACCATGTCATGATGATTGGTCTGCAGCCATGCTAATCGTCATGCAGTGTCACTTGCATTGTCAGTGTGGCTCACGGCCCGCAGCTTTACTGGGTTCAGCACATGTGCATGGGTTTGTTGTGAGATTAGTGATGTGTGGGGAGGGCCCCCTCTGGGCACATTGTCGATGGGGGCCTACTTGCTGTTTCTATGTGTGCTGCAGTATGCCAAGGAGATCAGGGACATGATCCAGAGTCATTGTGGGTGTGCACTGTGCTATACTTAATTGTGTATGTGTGCCATTGTGCCCATCTCCCCCCGTCACCCCAGTCCCTGGTCGTTACTTACCCTGTTGCTGTTGGGTCAGGTCATGTTGAGCAGTGTCCAGTCCCCCAACTCCTGCCACTGTCTCCCCACTGATGACTCTGGACACCATTTCCTCCATCTCATCCAACTCCTGCTGTGGCGCTGGACTCCCACCTCCAGTCTGCATTGCTGCTTTCCGGTTGTTAGCGAGTTTCAGCTTTGTTTTACGCTTCACATCATTCCAGCGCTTCTTGCAGTCGTCCACTTCCCTTCTCTTCACTCCGACTGCATTCACCTTGGCCAAGATCGACTTCCATATTGCATTTTTAGTTGCCAATGACACAGTGGAGGTGATGAACAGTTGTTGTTGGTGTTCTATCACCTCCGTAATCAGGATCTTGTTTTCCTGTGGACTGAATCGCGGGTTCCTCTTCTTCTTCTCCTTGCCCTTCTCCTTCCCCGTGGTCCCTGGCTGGTCCTCCGGGGGGTTTGTGGGGTTCTGGTTGGCCTCTGTAGTTGCTCCAGCTTCCTCCATGGTGCTTCTCAGTAGTTTGTGTTTATTTATTTATTGCAGCTTTTATGGTGATTTTTACCGCCTGACGTGGGAATAGCAAGCCTGGCGCTGCTTATCACTGATGTTTTTATCGCTGATGGGCCCATTGCCACTTTTTTCACGTTCGGGTTTCCTTTTTTATCGGCGTCCCGGTAATGTTAACGTGGACATTTGACGCGTTATCGGGATACTATCGCCTGTTGCCGGCGTGTTGAGAATTCCCCGTTGACACGCGTTAGTTTCCCGCGATAGACGGCGTTATGTAAAATTGCTTTAACCTAGGTTGGCGATACTTATCGCCCGTTCTTGAGAATATCCCCCATTGTCTATTCAGACACAGATGGACTCAAGTCACCTAACCCTCTGAAGGGCAAATCACCTAGAGGACACATAGACACCTAAAACGGGTTCTCCTGCACAATGCCTCCTTGTCTACAAACCCCTACTGCAACCACTCTAAGTCACACCATAAAAAGATGTGACAGATTTGATAGAGACCAAATAAGTGAGCCCTTCAAATGTGTACCATCAATTGGCACCTAGAAGATTTACCTTGCAGTCACTGCAGTGGTTATCCGTCAGAGGAGCGCTGTGAGTCTGTCTACTGTTTCACATACTCCTCAATCAATTCAATTAGCTTTTATGGTTCAGAACTTCGATGGAGATCCGCATAATATTATTACAACTACAAGGAACAGTCAAATATTCCAACATACAGGAATTCAAAAGGAAAAACTTTAACACATTCCTTTACATTCAGGAGGAAAAAGTGACTGTGCAAAGTTCTATCATAGATTCAACATGCACATTATCAGCAGAATAATGGCAAACAAATCGTCAATACAGATTTAAAAGCATTGAAAAAAAGAAAAATCATTTTTTAACACATCTCTCACTGAAAGGGAAACATTGTGCAAGGTGCTATCATAAATTCAACCCACATAGTATCAATAACAGTAGAGGAATAAATCACAGAGTCTCTCTCCCCTAGGAGGAGTGACAGCAAGCAAGATGCAATCATGACTTTTAACCTGTAAAATTACACTTAGACAATGGCAAACAATCATCAGTACAAATGTAAAAAATATTGTTTTTTTTCTTTTAGTACATACCATGTCATTAGCGGGGTAAAAACAAACATTGACAAGCTTCTTGTACTGTTTGTACATTATATTTTAAAAACACCAGTCTTAAAAAGTGATGACGTACAAAGTGCAATGAAATGCATGCAAAAATTATGTGATTTAAATCTTGTACAAGAAGAATACATAAATCACAAAATCTCTCCCTCCTCAGGAGGGCATCCCAAGTGCCTATCACTACCTGCAGAGGCAACACATGTAATCTCAACAATAAAATCGTTCTCCGTACCCCATGTGGGGTTTTCCATGCAAAATAAGGGTGCGTTTTTTTTTCCACAGACAGAGATCTGGTATAACCATATTTCTCTTGTGGCGCTGAAAAATAACATGTCCCATTTCAAACTTACTTTAAAAGAAGACTTTTTAAATAGCTTCTTAAAAAGGATGTAGACATAGGAAAACTATTTGCATGATCCAACTCAAAAATGTCCCTAGCTTTTAAAAATGAACGAAAGAATGCACTTTTTGCTTTTCTTAAGGTAAAGATTACATGCCGCAAAGTGGCACATAGTGACTCACCTTCCCCGCAAAGCAGGCAATTCGCCCATCTCAAACTGATGCAAGGGCTGTAAAAGTTGTCAAGAATTCAAACTCCAGAGGTAAAACATACAGAAATGTCATGGAGTTCAAATTGCCAATCTGACGGAAAAGGCATCCTTTGATTACACCGAAAAAATTCCAATATTTCATGTCCATTACCTCACAAGCATAGCTTAGGGAGAGAGGAATCTTGACTGACAATACACGTGTGAAATGTATTTTCCCACAAGCTTTATGTAATCTCTTAATAGGTCTAGCTTGCGACATCGCCTTACTTGAGCAGTATTTTATATGATCATATTGCTTGAATTTGTTTCCCCCAAAACAGGGATAGAGTTGGACCTTCTTCAACTTTTCATGTCCTAGGAACCAATTGACCCCCCCCCAATCTAGAGCCCTTCTTTTGAAAAGTCCGAATTTTACTCTTTGAGATATACATTTTGAAGTAATGTTCCTCTGCATAGAGTTCTAGTGCGCCAAGGCGTCTTTGGAGCCCAACAGAAGTTAAGTCCATTAAAACAACCTCGTCCGCATATAGGAGACAACATATATTTATATTACCAAATTTCGGAGCATCCCCATTTGCCATTCCTACCCTGCATGGGAGAACATAAATGTATAAAGAAAACAGCAAGGACGCCAACAGACAGTCTTGTTTCAGCCCATTATATGCCAAAACTTGTGTTGATAGACCTTGATTCCCACCCATCAATACTTGATTTCAAGTTGAAGTATGAAGTGCAATAACTAACCTCAACAAATGAGAGGGCATGCCCAACTGAAACAACTTTCAATGCAGAGACCCATGAAAAAGGCAGTGTACACAGGCATTACCTGAGACTGGGGATACTTTTCTCTGATTGCCTGTTGGATCTGAATGTTATCTAGAGTACCACAGTTTCTCCTAAATCCGGCCTGTTTTGGGGGAATAATATTTAAGGTTACCCATTCCTGGAGATGTCCGAGTATACTTTTGGCAAAAGGTTTGCCTAATGCATCCAATAACCTCTAATTGCCTATAACTTGCAGGAGAAAACTTTGGACCCTTTTTTTTTTTTATAAAAGAACAATAATGCTACCTTTCCAGGGCAGGGGGATATTTCCTGATAGATGGCAATACTCAAATAATGGGTGCAAAAATGCTGCCCAGTGTGTATCAGCCTGTTTGATCATTGCAATCAGGAATCATCAGGCCCATTGCGCTCAATGCTCTGGCACTCCTGATAAACCCAAATGCCAAAAGAGCAATTGATGGACAGAATGTTGAATAATTCCAAACATTCACCCCAGTAAAGAGATCTGGGCCTAAATCCATCATTTATTTGATGCCCATGCCATTCCAGTTTAAATCCAGCCATATGCAAATCAGTCTTTACCCTGCTCCCATGGGAAGAGTCCATCCTGATCTCCCAGGTAAGGTCCTCCATGGACTGGAGACAAGCATACTGGGACCAGTTTCGGGGTTTCACCCCTGATCAGGCAGGCTAGCTTGACTCCAGTTGCATGGAGAGCACCGGACCCACGTCTGGGCATACCGGACCCACTCTGGGTGACAAATGCAAAAAGAACAATTGATGGACAGAAGGTTGAACAATCTCAAACATTCACCCTAGTAGAGAGATCTGGGCTGAAATCCATTGTTTTTTTGCTCCCCATGCCATTCCAGTTTAAACCCAGGCATATGCAAATCAGTCTTGACCCTGCTCCCCATGGGAACAGTCCAGCACGAACTGCCAGGCAAGGTCCTGCCTGGACCGGGAATAAGCATCCTGGGACCGGTACCGGGGTATTAACCCTCATTAGCCAGGTTAGCTTGACTCCAGTGGCATGGAGAGCATGGGACCCACGTCTGGGCAGGGAGGACCTGGCTTGGCAGTTTGGGCTGGACTGTTCCCATGAGGAGCAGTGTCAAGACTGTTTTGCTTATGGCTAGGTACAAACTGGGGTGACGTGGCGAGCAAAATAACGATGGATTAAACCCAGATCTTTGTGACTGGGGGTGAATGTTTGCATTATTCAATATTCCGTCCATCATTTGGTCCTTTTGCTTTTGTCACCCTAAGTGGGAAGGGTGTGTCCAGACATGGGTCCTGTGCTCACTGCGCCAATGGATTCAAGCTAGCCTGGCTGATGAGGGATGAGGTCCCGAAAACAGTTCCAGGATGCTTGTTTATGGTCCAGGGAGGACCTAGTTTGGCAGTTTGGGCTGGACTGTTCCCATTAGGAGCAGGGTCAAGACTGATTTGTATATGGCTGGGTCAAAAATGCTGTGGTGTGGTGAGCAAAAGAACAATGGATTCCACCCAGATCTTTGTGACTGAGGGTGAATGTTTGCATTGTTCAGAATTCTGTCCATCATTTGGTCCTTTTACTCCTGATAAAGCCCACAATCTCCTGAAGTGAGAGGGGCCCATATAATTCATTTAAAAATTTTTTTTTTTTTTTATTATTTATTCAAGATGATACATCAATAACTCACATTTGTATGCCAGAAACATTCAGCAATATGTAAAAGGCCATGCCATAAAAAATTATACATGCAGTCACAATAATACATCAATGTGTCCATGTACTACCCCATTGCCCTTCTCGTCAGCACAGACCTTAACTACATTATTGCGACAGGAATGACACCTCATACATATATTTCCTTGGGGGAGAGGCATCCGCAGTGGGTGGGGTTCTACTGCCTCAGAGCTATATAGAAATGTAAGGATCATTGACCAGTTCCCCCCCTTGTGCTGCTGAGTCCCCGGGTTCCTGTTCGTCAGTGATTGGGTGTGCCAACAAGTATGACTGGAGTGGGCCCCATATGTCCCTGGGGCGTGAAGCAGTCGGGAGCAGCTCGGCATATAATCATGTCTGGTTCTGCCATAAAATCATATCACCAATCCATTCCTTGAATTTAGGTGCCCTCCCTCGACCCCACCGACAGGCCACCCGTCGCTTTGCCAGCATAAGTCCCAAGGACACAAATTTGCGGTGCTTTGCCGGGATCTGCTCAGTATAGCCAAGGAGTGCCACCAAGGGGGATCTCGGTATGTGTATGGAAACCATGTAGTCTAGTGCAGTGAAGACCGTATTCCAATAGTTGTACACACCCGGACAGTCCCAAGCGAGGTGGAGGAAGTCAGCAGCTTCCGCTCTACATCTGTCGCATCTACTCGTGTCTCGTAGCCCAAATTTGTATAACTTTAATGGAGTGTGATAACTACGCTGCAGAAATTTATAGTGAGTTATGCGTAGGCGGCTATTCGAGGAAATTTGTTCTGTTTGTTTACAACAAAACCCCCATTGCGTGTCATTGAGAGGGTGGTCCAGTTCGGCTGACCATTTTTCCCGGGCAGCACATGTAGAATATGTAGCATCTGTATACATGGCGCGGTATAATGCAGACACTAGATGTGAGGCTGTGGGTGTGCGTAGTACATGGTGTAATGGTGCGAGCGTCGCAGGTTCCTCTGGATACTCCGGAGTGCAATCTTTCAAACCATGTCGTAAGCGAGTATATAGGAATGTTTCCATTGTATTGGGCGGGGGGTCCGAGAAGAGTTGGTGTATGGTGCGGAATTTACCATTTATGTATAAATCGCCCCAGTGGCGAATGTTTCGAACCCGGGCCATTTTTCTAAACACCCCTTCCTGCAGCAAGGGCATCTGTGGATGATATACCAGTGGAAGCAGTGGCGAGTATAGGTATGGTGTTTGTGATCTATGAGCAATGCGTTGCCAGGCCTTAAGCGTGCACTCCACGGAGGTGGGACGTGGTTTCCGGGGCTTGATTGTTGAGAGTATTACCCCCTCTATCGGAATAGGGTTTGCGAGCCAGTGTTCGGTTGCTACATGAGGTGTATACCGAGGGGGGCTGAACCAAAAATGGGCAAAGTGTGCCTGAGCGCACATGTAGTATAATTCGAAGTTGGGAATATCAAATCCCCCCTGTGTGTTTGGCCGCATGAGTGTGTCCCATTTTATCCGGGGTTGTTTGCCTCCCCAAACCAGCCTGATCAGTTCTGCACGGAGGCTAGAGAAAAAATGTCTCCCCGGGTCATATGGGATATTTAAGAATAAGTATAAAAATTTAGGTAAAATTACCATTTTTATGAGGGAGATTCGACCCGCCATGGTCAGTGGAAGTGCATTCCAACGAGTCACGCATCCAGTGACATGTTCCATTGTACTCCCGTAATTCAGCCGCATCAACTCCTCCCGCTCCGCCGTAACAGTAATCCCTAAGTATCGCACCTCGTCAGTACACCATGCTATTGGATAGTCTATATCAAAGGGTGTAGCAGCTGCAGTCAGTGGGAAAATCTGGGATTTAGCCCAGTTTATGTGGATGCCCGAGATGCCACCAAACTTGACAAATTCCCTGAGTAGTGGATTCAGGTTGTGCCGCGGCTCTCTGACATAAAGTGTGACATCATCTGCGTATAAGGATATAAGTATGGGTCGTAAGAAACATCGTAACCCCTTCTCATGATGGTGTTGTCGAATTTTGGCTGCTAGGGGCTCCATTGCAAGAGCGAATAGTAGAGGGGATAGCGGGCAACCCTGTCGAGTGCCCCTCGACAGTGCGATCTGGGATGAGACATGCCCATTGATTTGGACCTTGGCGGTCGGTGCCGTATATAGGAGTCTGATATAGGCCATGAAGCTGTTGGGGATCCCCATACACTGAAGTATGGTGAAGAGGTAGTCCCATTCTACCGAATCAAAGGCTTTCGTGGCATCCAAAAAGACCGCCACGAGAGCCAGTTTGGGGTCTACATTTTGAAGTATGGAAAACAATTTCCGTAAGTTATGAGAAGTAGCCCTGCCAGGGATGAATCCGGCCTGATCTGGTAAGACCAACTTCTCCATGAGGAGCTTGAGCCGGTTGGCGATTAACTTGGCGATTAACTTGGCGAGTATCTTGGCATCTGTATTAATTAGCGAGAGGGGGCGATACGACTCACAGCGATCTGCGGGTTTACCGGGCTTTAATAGTGAGATAATGAGCGCTTCTCTCATCACCTCAGGTAGTAGCTGGATTTCCTGGGCTTCCAGGAAAACCTCTTTTAACACTGGGAGGAGCTGATCAATGTACATTTTATAAAAATCTATGGGGAGGCCATCGGGCCCAGGGGCTTTCCCCGATGTCATCTGCATGATGGCTTCGCGAAGCTCATCGTCTTCAAATGGTGCCTCCAAAAATTCCCGCTGACCGTCTCCCAGCCAACCCAGCGCTATATCTTCGAGGTAATATGATAAGTCCGGGGGGGCGGTTTGGCGTGAGCTATACAGATCTGTATAGAACTCAGTGAAAGCGTGTAGAATATCCCGGCTATCTCTGTGTCGCACCCCATCACTTCCCACCACCTCCAAGATATAATTAGAGAAACAGGCTGGTCGTATTTCAGACGCCAGCGCCTTTCCCGGTCTTTCCCCCTCGCCATATCTTCGGGCCGTGAAATACTTGCCCTTAAATTTGGCTTCCCGAGCAGCTGTATCAGTATAATCAGATAGTTTCTCCCGCAAGAGTGTCCTTTGGGCACCCAATGTCTCACTCCACATGTTTTGTTCCAGAGTCTTAATGTCTGTTTCTAAAATGCGTAAAGTGCGTCGAGGATCGCGTAGCACCCCGAATCTTTTGGACATGCACGTGCCCCGCATGGTTACTTTAAAAGCCTCCCAAACTGTATTTACATATTTAACCGAACCCTTATTTCTGGCAAAGAATTCAGCTATCTCCTCACCTATCTCTGCTTGAAAGACCGCTTCCAATAGTGCTTCCGGGAACCAGTCTCCAACCACGTGGAGTCATAATTAAATTGGGTGGCACAATTGTCAGACTTACAGGTGCATGATCAGAATACGTCCGAGCCATATGCTCGACCGAGTGTATCCACGTGCTGACCCCTCTAGAACATACCCAGTAATCCAATCGTGACCAAGTTCGGTGTCCGGTCGTGTAAAAAGTGCCCTCTCTGGTAGAAGGGTGGGCATACCGCCATGCATCTAGAAGCCCTTGGTCGAGAAATAATTGAGAAAGGACATCCTGTGTGTTGTTATAGTGCTGTGGGAGAGGATTGGATCTATCTAGTGAGGGGCGCAGGGCAACGTTAAAATCCCCACCCCATATGATGTGAGTGGATCCCACCTTGATTATCTGTCCCCATAAAGTAGTGAAGAAGTCTGGGGTATCTGTATTTGGCCCATAACAACAGGCAAGAGTGACCGATTGGGTGCCCAGTGTACCCCAGATTAAGCAACTGCGTCCAGAGGGGTCGCTGTAAGTGCCACCCATTATAAAGGGTGTGGCCCTTTTTATCAGTATGAGTGTTCCCCGTGAGTATGTTGAGTATGAAGAGAACACCCTGGCGGAAGCCCATCTGCTACCAAAACATGAGTCGCGCCGTGGATCTATATGTGTTTCCTGTAGCATCGCTATCTGTATATTATGCCTATCTAGGTACGCCAATATTTGGCGACGTTTGCGGGGGTCCCCAAGGCCTCTGACAATCCACGTGAGCATTTTAATTCGTACAGGTTCAGTGTTGGACGACATTATCGATGACATTCTTAGATAAAAGATAGTATTGTTGGGCATTGCTTGTGACTTTGAGCACATCAAGTGTAAGTGTTCCACAAGTAATAGACATGGCGAACGGTCGCTGTTTCTCAGGCATCATTATATACATTAACATCCCCGTCCCTGCCCCTCCCTCCCCCACATTCCCTTGTATTTCACTGGTGAGGCGTGTGTCAAACTCCCAGCCCTCCCCCACCCACAACAGCACCCCAAAAGTGCCGGTATACAAGTGCCCTCCCAGCATCCCAAACAACAAAACTATATTATGCAGAACCTAATAATCTCAGCCTAGTAGAGTAAGTTTCTGTAAAAGAGAAATTAGAGTAAAAACAATAGGGGGGAACTCCCATCAGGGGGGGGCGCCAGTGGGTCACAACAACCCTTCCCACAATCCATCTCCACTACCTAGTAGGTCCCATAATTCCCGTTGTAAGGGGGGGGTGGAGCGTTAAGGGAAGGGGGCTTGGCGATGAGTACATCAGTACTACCATTACCTGATCTGAGATAACATACAGAACCATCAATGGGGGACTGCCCCTGCCCTATACTCATATAACATTAGTAGCCTGTACAACCCATTAGGGCACTTAGCTGGTGCTGGACGTCTTGTAGATGGTTCAATACAGCAAAGCAATAGGGCGAGTCCAAAGTCCGCCCAGCGGGGGTCAGGGCGGCCGGAGCCTGTCAGCCCGGTGAGTCCCTCTAGTCACTCACACACCGAGGGGGCAGGAGTCCACCCCCTCTCCTCTGTTGGAGAGAACAGTTCGAAATCATGTTAATCCGTTGTCGGAGATGGAGATCTAGATAGACGTTCCGATCGTGGCGATCTCCGCTGCGTAGTTTTCAAGAAATCTTCCACTTGCTGCGGAGTATTACATATGATTTGTTTGCCGTTGTGCGTAATCCGGAGGTGTGCGGGATACATTAGAGCGTATTCAATCTGAGCCTTCCGTAGTTTTGATCTTTACTGGTAGGAATTTCCGGCGTGCTTCCTGCACAGCCATTGTGAAGTCCGGATATATGGTGTATTCATTCCCTTCAAACTGCAGGTTTTTTTGTTCGCGGGCCTTCCTGAGGGCCACATCCCGATCTCGATAATTTAACAACCGGGCTATTATGGGGCGTGGAGTACCTCCCAGAGGGGGCCGGGGGCCCAGGGAGCGATGCGCCCTCTCCACCACCATATGCGCCGAAAAGGATTCCGCTCCAAAAGTGGTAGTCAGTAGGCGCTCTACATACTCCTCCATACGTCCGGTGTTGGTGCTTTCTGAGATTCCAATAATTCGGATGTTGTTGCGGCGACTTCTAGCCTCCAAATCTTCATTCTTAGCCGCTATGATTTTCAATATTTTATCCATTTGCGATACTTGCTTCTGTGTCTGGGATGTGGCATCCTCATTAGCCGATATCCATTGTTCCGCCTCTTTAATTTGCCCATCATGTTTGTCGACTTTTTGCACAAGAAAGTCCAGTCTATTGTTCATAGTGTCCATTTTCCCGGAAAGGTCGTTAAGGCTGTGTTTCATAGCCAAGAGTAACGTTTTAACTTCATTATCCAGGGTCGGCGGGGGGGTATGAGATTGGTCTGTGCTGTTATGCCCAGAGTCCGCCGAGCTGGACCTAGTAGAGGTTTTTTTATTTTCAAAGGTGAGGCGGGGCTGGCGTCCATCGGGTTTCCCCATCGTGGGTTAGGGTGACAAATTTTATGACCAGATGCTGTCTTATCACTGCTTGTCGTTTGTTTCTTGTTGTTGTCCTCACTGTCTCCTCGTTTCGCTCCCCGCTGTTCAGGTCCGGTGTTCAGCAGCCCAGTGCACAATGCCCCGCGAGGGGCCTGGGATAGGCAGACTCAACCTGGGGGACAAGATGACCCTGCAGTGTCCCACACAGAGGGAATACCAGCCGTATTTATTTATGGCTATGTGCCCCTCGCTTCAAAATTGTCAGGAGTTTTGCAAGTGCGCCTCTTCAAGCTACCGCAGTTGGTGCGATCGGCGGCGAGCAGGCTGAGCAAGGGTCCATCTATGGCCGTGTCACGGGAAATTGGCGCCCACAACAGAGTTCACTGCGCCACTGAGTTCACTCCCGGGAGCGCACAGCAAGCACTCGATGTCACATCCGCACAGTCCAGCAAGCCAGTAGTGAAGAGGAAACCGCAGCCACTGTGGTGTGTCCTTCCAGTACCCTCGATATCATGCCAGTGGGGCGGGCCCAGCAAAGAACGATCCCCGCCTGCGTACTTTTCTTTCCTCACGCACTACTGTTAGGCCGTCTCCAGCACTGCCTGCCCATCGAGCTTGGCATCCGGCCCCAGCCGCGCACTCCAAGCGTAGATCCGCACCCCCGGGAGCACACCCCGACAATTTCAATCGCCAGCCCCGTCACAGCATCATAGGGGCAGACCGGCACTGCGCAGGGAAAATCTCCAGCGTGTCAGTGATGGCCGCCCGTCCGGACCGCACCCCCGCACTCACCGCCTCTCACACGTTCCGCAATTGCCTGCATCAATGGGCCCAAGACGCAGTCTCTCGAGGTTGTCTCTAGATGCGGGGGGGGATTCACTCAGTCTCCCGCAGCACCAGCTGCGCGCTCCGTAAGCACTAGGAGAAATGGCGCCTCTGCCCGTTTTTCTTTTCTCCGTCCCCTCACCTCACCTGCACGGTGTCTTGCCGCAGTTGAGTGGCTCACCTAGGCACGCCGTTCTGCACCTCTGCCCCTCGCACTCTGCAGCTTGTGCACCCCGCAGCCAGGCCAATGAGAATCCAGTTCAGGGGGATCCCCGGGGATCCGGTAGCGTTCCACGCCATCCTATGGGACCAGAGCAGCGCTGCCGCAGGCTCCCGCAGCCAATATCCCGCTCCAGCCGCGTCACCGCTTCTCGGATAGACGAGATATTCACCCAGTGGCTGCAGCAAAGTACAAGGACCAGGAGCCTCCGCTTTTCATCTCGATCGGCAATGGCAGTGGAGGATAACTTAAGGATTTAATTCGCCAGGCCTCCAGAGCCTCACGAGTGTGCGGCCATCTTGGATGTGCACCACCTAGCGCCCCGGGCCCATATAATTCATACAGTGTAAACAACTGGAACAGAGATGGAGAAGAGCATACACTGCACAAGAACTGAACCTCTTCATATTAAGCAGAAAAAAATACTACTTACAAATTAAGCCAGCGAAAAAGGAGTATTTCTCTAACAAAATCTTAGTTGCTCGAAATGATCAGAAAATGATTTTCACAGTGGTAAAATCCTTTATTAAACTAAAAGTGCTAGTCAAAGACATTCCACCATTAGAGAGGTTATGTGACAAGATGTCGGTCTTCTTTGAACAGAAAATCCTTAACATTCAAAAAGAATTTAACGATCCACACCCACAGTTGATAGATTTAGAGCCAGACCCCACCTTTACAGGACCGTCCTTCTAGGCTGTTGAGGAAATCTCATTGGAACAGTCACGTGAAGCCATCATTGTTTGTAAATCAGGCTCCCCCTTTGACGCATGCCCCCCTGCGGTTCTTCATAAGATTATAGATAGTGTTAATCCAGTAATTAACAATATAGTTAATTCATCCCTAACTACAGCTATAATCCCTGCAGAATGGAAATTGGCAGTTGTCAAACCACTTTAAAAAAACAGAACATAGACCCCTCCACACTCTCCAATCTTCACCCTATATCACTACTACCCATTCTTGGCAAAATCACTGAAAGACTTGTTAACAGACAGCTCACTGACTACCTTGAGAAAGCCAGGATATTACACCCCAGGCAATCTGGCTTTCATCGTAAACACTCAACTGAGTCTGCATTATTGGAAGTACTAGATACACTGAAATTAACTCCAGATAAAGGAAAAAATGTGGTACTAATCCAAATAGATCTGTTGGCGGCGTTTGATACCATCTCAAATGACATCCTTCTATCCAGAATCAAACAAAGAGGTATATCCTCAACCGCCTTGGCGTGGTTAAAATCCTTTCTTACCAACCGTAGCCAAACAGTGACCCTAAGACAATTCCTTTCAACTGAAAGCCCGATCACCTCAGGCGTCCCATGGGGCTCTTCTCTCAGCCCGCTCTTATTTAATATCTATATGGCTCCGCTGATCTCGTTAATATCTTCTTTTAATATTGACATAACCTCATACGCAGACAATAATCAATTGATTCTGGCCCTAAACAAACACAAAACCAAAAGAGAGCTTAACTTTAAGCAATGTATGACAGAGGTCATCCACTGGATGAGACTCAACCATCTTAAATGTAACATGGATAAAACCGAGATACTATTGCTAGGAAAGGACAATCCTGTCGTGTAGCTCCTATAAAAAGTATACAGGATCTGCGCGTTTAGACAACATACACTGTAGGATTGGTGTCTAACTAATTCCGGACACCCCCACCGGGTATGCTGGCTTTTGTACCAACTAGCTCACAGTGCCACTAGAATCTCCTCTTATCAAGGAGAGAATAGTTCCTGGCAACCATCAAACATGACAACCCTGATCCCTCAGGACAGTGGAAACAAAATACTACCTTTCGCTCAGTCACTCGTGCTTACTTAGTCTGTCTCAGAGAGATACACAGGATGAACAGGCTAGGTGTTTTCAATAAGCATTTATTGAACAGTTGTTATTCTGGTGTAGAATAGATGAGCTGCAACAACCGTTAGACAGTATAAGATATTAATGATTAACAGTACTATAAAGGTAAATGGATGGTATAGTTCTACCATCTTACAATAGAAATGAATACATAAGAGTATATAAAACACATGATAAAAAGATGCGTACTCCTACGATGCCGCCCTAACTAGATGTACCTAAGTGTACCTAGCGTGGGTGTAGGTGCTAAGCCAAGAATCCCTCTAGGATCTAGTCAACCCCATTACCTGAAGTGAGAGACTGTAGGACCCCGTCCTGGTCTGGAGTTGAACACCCCGCGAGGGATGTTAGACCACTGCGAGCTGGAGTATCTGCATGCAGGAATCTCAGCGTCTCTGGTCAGTGTGTCGGCCGGGAAGTCTCGATCTCCTCTGTCTATCTTAGCGAGATGTGATGTATATATACCCATAGGTCTCCCCAGGGGTCCTACCTCACTGTATTACTGTGTCGGCCTAAGGATGACGTCAGGCATGAACTTTGTACAAAGATATTATACAGGAGATGGTAGTCCTCCTCTGCTTCCAAGAATCCTCATGCATAATGTATGAGATTTTGAACTAGGGAAAACCCGCGTTCTGAATGCAGTGTTGTATCTAGGTAAAAGGTCAGTCCCTGTAAACCGTGACAAGTGTAATGCAGGGAAGAATATAGGTGAAGGGTAATGAAGTTACTGGGGCCTATATTATGGTACCTATATAGAATATAACACCCACTCCTCTGCAGAATAGACGACATAGTTAAATACTATTTTTATCTAGGACAGTGGTCCTTGTCGAAGGTGGATGGAACAAACGAAATAAATATAGAACAGAATCGATTCTATATGATTACTATCCAGCCGGATAGTTGGATTTAATCAGACTTATTCTCAGATATCAAAACACACGACATTGTACAGTGGGATACAGTCCTGTATCCAGGGACATAAAAAGTGAGGTAGTTTGTAAAAAATAATAATGACACATAACCATAAAAAAACCATAAAAAAACCATAAAAAAACGAAACATTCAGGCAAAAACAAAAGGCTTGTTAATAGATATAAAAAATGAAACAAGCGTAATAGGTGACCCAGCCGGGACACATGGTATACAATTAGTTTGTGTGCACAGTGTTTTAAAAGGTCGACGACGTTTCGATCCCGTTTACACAGATACTGGGATCATCATCAGGACAGAAAATGAACAATGCCTGAACAACATTTAGGACTAACCAATAATTTACATAAATAAAAGGATAAAGGGAAGGAAGAAAAAAAGAGAGAGGGTATGCTTGTTAATGAAGGAAAGGTCCCTTGACGCAAATTGCAGACGGCGCAGTGAAGGATCCTTCTATGTAGAACCTATAATTTGGTATGAAGGTGCGCGGGAAAGTGAGGGTGAGCACGCAACAGCAGGGAGGAGGTAGAGTGCTCTTGATAATAACAAGTTTCTGTAGAACAGAGGTATAATTTGGAGCCATATCATGCAGATCCTTTAATCAGGTTGAGCAAATGCGGTACAAGGGAGGGCTAGGTCTAATTACCTTTGTAAAAATGCCAGTGGACCGGAGTGTTAACATTTTGTATTGAGCTCAGGGGGTTCAACTGGGATGCAGTGAATTGCCCTGCGGATCTGCGGGATGATGCCGGTGGCGTCGAAGATGGCGTGCAATGGGAACGGGTGATTGATAATTAAGTACGGGATAAGGGTGAGGGCAACGATGGTGCTGGGGGCATGCTTGCAACATTCCTAAGAAGGAATGGTGGAGCCGCTGTCGAGTGGTCCAAGAGTGATTCTATTACATCACGGAAGATTTGATCGATGTCAAACCGCTGGGTCCATAGCCGTAATCGGGGAGGGAGCCTGTAAGGGGGAGGACTAAGTGTAAGTGGGGGTAAGCCTGCGGTGCATGGTGCGGGTGAGGCTGCGCGTGGAGCGTGGGCTCCTTACCTTGGTCGTGTGTAATCACGGCGGTGCCGGTGGCTGGGGGTCTTGGGGCGGTCAATTTACATCTGGGAAGAGCTCGGTGGCTCAATGCTGCTGCCGGGACGGTGGACGCCGGTGAGTTAAGTCAACCCGTGAGGTGCTTAACCCTTGGCAGGGATGATGCCTGCAATTAGGAAAACTAAGTTGAAGGAGGAGATAACCTGCGGTGCAGGGTGCGGGCGGGGCTGCGCTTAGAGCGTGGGCTCCTTACCTTGGTTACGTGGAATCACGGCGGTGCCAGTGGCTAGGGGTCCTGGGGCGGTCAATTACCGTCTGAGAGGAGCTCGATGGCTCAATGCTGCTGCCGGGTCAGAGGAAGCGGTGAATTAAATAGCGCGGGATTTCCGGTTGTGAGAGGGAAGCTGGGACGTTAACCCAGGCGGCCATGTTGGATGTGAAATAGGTACCTATGGTAAAATTGTGACATGGTGCAGTGAAGGAAGTGATGTTATCCAAACCAGGACAGGGGTACATGCAAGGATAGTATGATTATGATCATAGGAAAAACCATAAGGGTCGGCGAAGGTGCACCATTATTGTAGATACAACAGAGTGCACCAGATTAAGCATGGATATAGAAGAAAGACTGTGTTTTTACTGGAGTATGCATACAATTCATGTGCAAGTTGAATTCAAGTTGAGATTACATAGATTTTTTTGAAAAGTGGCGCGTTGGTTATAAGAGACATTTGGGGAAATATACAGTTGGTGATTTACAATAAGGATGTCCAATCCTCATTTCTGTTTAATCCATTTTTTATGCTCTGGGTACGCAGAATCCATTTAAATTCCTCTTTGTTTAGTAGATTACCAATGTCTCCGCCTCTAGGAGGAGGGTTGATCAAGCTGATAATAGTCAATTTTATGTTGTCTTCATTGTGACCTGCATTGGAGAAATGTTCGACCAATGGTGCATTGACAGTTTTGCAACGAATCCTGCTGTGGTGCTGGCTGATCCTGAGACGGGCTTTCTGCGTTGTTTGTCCTATGTAGATTTTTTGACAAGGGCATTGGATTACATAAATCACATTACATGAATTACAATTGGTAAAGCTTTTGGATGTGATCTTGACATTATTGAATGTAAATTCTTTTCCTTCAATAGTGAAATCGCACACGCTGCACATCCCACAAGTAACGTGCCCTATCAAGGGGTTAAGACCCCATAGTTCAGTGAGCGTCGTTGCGGGTTTAGGGATTGGTAGTGCTGCTCTGACCAAGTGGTCCTTTATATTGCGGCTTTTGCGAAAAGCAAACAAAGGGCTTTCAATGTTTAAGGTGCCTGCATTTAGGATCGTCCAGTGTTTTAGGACAGATTTGCGTATGATATTTGACACAGGTGAGAAAGTTGTTACGCATACCATGCGGTTAGAATCAGTCTTAGGTTTGGGGGATAGGAGGACATCCCTTGGGCAATACCATGCCCTTTTCAATGCGGTATGTACCAATCGTATTGGGTATCCGCGAGTTTGGAGCTTGGAGGAGAGTACCACAGCTTCTTGGAAGTAGTCTTCTTTGAGAAAACAATTCCTTCTGATGCGTAAAAATTGTGAGTACGGAAGTGAGTCACGCAATGCCCGGGGGTGGTTACTGTTATATTTGAGCAAGGTATTGCGTTCTGTGGGCTTTCTATATAGACTTGTAATCAATTCGCCATTGGAGTGATGGATTTTGAGGTCCAAGAATGGAATGGAAGTTTTGCTATATGTGAGAGTGAAGGTGAGACCCTGACAGTTATTGTTAAGCCAGTGGAGGAACTGATTGAGACTGTTTTCATCAGTATGCCAAATTAGAAAAATGTCGTCGATGTTTCTCTTCCATAGGGTGATGCCCATATGAAATGGATTGTGGGGTGTAAGAATTATGGACATTTCCAGGTGGTCCATAAACAGTATTGCTAGATTGGGGGCGAAAACGGCCCCCATGGAGGTACCCTTTACATGTTGGTAAAATTCGTTGTCAAATGTAAAGAAGTTCCTTGTGATTCATAGTTCAAGCAGTTGTAGTAAAAAAAAAATTGTGGGTACATTGTGGGGGCGCGGTCTTAAATTCAGAGTGCGTTCAATGACTAACATTGCTTTGGTCTGCGGTATATTAGTGTAGAGCGATTCGACATATAAAGTACATAGAGTGTCAGAATCCATGTTGAATGGGTGGTGCTCTACTAAGTTGATCATAGCCATGCTGTCTCTAATGTAACAATCTGTATTGTGAACAAAGTCCTTGATAAAATAGTCAATATATTGGCCTAATGGTTCTAAAATAGACCCACAGCCAGAAACTATGGGGCGTCCAGGTGGTGTGGTGTCATTTTTATGAATTTTGGGAAGGGTGTAAATCACTGGAGTTCATGGTGATTTGGTGTTGAGGAATAGAAACTCTTTGGAGCTGAGAAAGCCTTGTGTCTTTGCGTCAGTAGTGATCTGTAAGATCAGTTGCTGGAGCTCTTTAGTGGGGTTGGCGGGTAACCTGCAATAGTGTTCAGTATTGTTAATTTGTCTAAGAATTTCTTCTTTGTATAGGTCTCTGTCTTGTAGAACTATTCCGCCGCCCTTGTCAGCAGACTTTATTACAAGGGACTCGTTGTTTTTTAATGTGTCTATGGCCTTCTTCTCTTCCAATGAGAGGTTATATGGAATAAATCTCCTTGTACTTTCAAGTGATGCTAGATCCTTGAGTACCATTTTCTCAAACGTTAGAATTTCACTGGGAATCATATTAGAGGTGGGAGAGAAAGTGGAAGGAGGGCGTAGTGGAGTATTAGCAACTGTGGTAGGTGAGGGGTTTAGTGAGAAATACGCATGTAGTCGTATTCGTCGAAAGAACCTCAATAGTTCCGTTTGGAGTTCCAGGGCCAGGATCGATCCTCTACCGAGGGCTCTGCTGCTGGCCTCAGTAAGTCCTCCAGTTGTTAATATTAATAATTATATTTCCCTAACTTTTACTGCACCTTATTTTTTCTGAACTATTATTTCCGTTTCCTAATTCTATTTTTTACCAAATCTTCTTCGATCTAGACCATCTGTTTCTAAATTCTTGTTATCCCTGCCTCTAACTGCCTCTGCTCTGACTCTCTGTACTACTACTATATTAGTCTGTCTGTAGCTAAGCTTGCCCAGTTGGCCACTCTTTATTTTTATTTAAAAGGTTTTAAAACTCAGATTCACCAATAGCTCTAGCCACTGAGTCCGGTCCTTTGGGTTGTCCTCTTCTAGTCTTCTTAATCTTGAGAGGCTTTTCGACAATTCCCACCAAAATAAAAATGCCCAACCAAATATTTTACTATTTTTGATAGGATAGGACATACTACTACTAGTGTCTACTCTACTCCCCGATTTGTACTAGTGATGAATGTGGTATATGTATGTATTTTAACTTTTTTTTCAATCTTGCTAGTGAAAAAGAATAAATAGGGGGAGGTGTATATGGCATCTAAAAAATGTTTAATGTTTTTTCTAGGCGTACCGACCACCAGTGCCGGGGCCAGCGGCGGGGCAGGCGACGCCAGCCAGGAGAGAGCAGTAGATGCGGCAGCTGCCACAGGGGTGGGTGAGCCAGCAGCAGTGGCGGGTGGTGGTAAGTTATACTTATATTCCTTACTTATTGACAATAGTTACACACTCGCTGCAAGGGTGTACACTGTATGTTGAGAGAGACTAAGGGGCTGATTCCGATTCGGGCCGGAATTCTCTCCGACCGAGCCGGACCCGGAGAGAATTCCGACCGAATCGGACCCTAGCAGTCCGACCGAACGAGTACGATGCGCACGCATGCAATCGGACTCGATTCGGTCAGACTCCCATTGAAGTCAATGGGAGCCTGTCGTACAACGCGTACGCGGGCTCCCATTGACTCAATGGGTGCGAGGCGGACAAGGGCGCCCCCTACAGCGTGTACACGTCCATGCGCATCGCGGCGTACATGCCCAGGTAGGGGGGACCCATGGGTCCCCCTGTGTGCGACCGACGCGCCTACGCGTACAGGGGGGTCCGACGCGGACCCCCAAAGTCCGGCTCCGACAGCTTGTTCGAGCCGGACGGCGCGAGTCGATCGGACTGCTCGCGGCGCGCATCGTACTTACCCGGCCGGGAAACGTCTCCATAGCGCGGTGCGAGTCGTGTCCATGCGAGTCGGTCGGAGCGTGTTGAAGCCGCGTTCGAGTCGGTCGGCGATTTCGCGGGTGCTTGCATCGTACTCGCTCGGCCGGACCCACGTATGATTCGGTCGGGAAACAGGGCTCCGAATCGGATCCGGTGAATCCGAATCCGATTCGGAGCACTACCGGCCGAGATCGGAATCGGCCCCTAAGTTGTTGTGAACAACGGTTGAAGAAGACACCCTTTACTTAGCATTAGAGCAATAGCATTAGCGGCGGGAGTAGTAGTTGAGTAACAAATGGCCTCTTCTATCGGACTTCAACTCAGCTGGGAAAGTTTTTTGGAGAAGACTAAGAGTCAGATCAGATGACCTTGATGGATGGGGTGAAAGAAAAGGGAAAGAAGGATGGAAGGAGGAAGGACGGGCGAGATGTAATATATATGACTGGCAGAGAAGGATACGTGGGATGCATAGGTGGCTGATAGGAATCAGATGCATGGGTGGTTAAAGGATCGGTGGAAGGTGAAAGAAAAGATGCCTGCCTGGGTGGGTGAAACTGTATGGGTGATAGCAAGTATCCTCCGGGGTGTTTCATGGGTCAAACTCAAAGACAAGCAAGGAAGGAAGGACGCATGGGTGGTGGTTTAAAAAATAAAAATAAATGTTTGTTGTTGGTGAAACAAACTAAGGTTTGTTGAGAGATTAAGAAGAATGATAGACATGTTTACTTTGAATGGATGGATGCCTGGATGGTATTCATCATAGCATAGGTGGAGACTGTCACTGGATGAAGAGTCTTTGAAGAGAATGTAAAAGAAAATAAACCGCGCCAGACTAGCAAAGCCAAGGAGAATAGAAGTTGTATTTTCAGAATACTCCCTTGACTCACAGTAGTTTGCAAGCACAGCATATATATTGTGTATGTATGTTGTTATCAAGCACCTCCCTCCGACTTCGAGGTCCACTCCCTACCTATGTTAATTTATTTTTGACTGTGTCAGCCTGCCATGGGTGGCCTATCGGCTGCATTGTTACACAATCAATCAAAACAAAGTACCTCATGTCGTCCCATATATAAGCAATGATCATTTGGATCAGATATCATCTGCCTTGTTGTAGTAGTCTGGGCAGGGTGACCGTGAAATTGAGCAGTTGCCCTTGATGTAACAGAGTATGGCCAGTGCCACCCATAATAGAAAAATAAGATGATTGTGTAGTCAGCTGCCCCACCTGCAGACAGTAGTAAATAAAAATAACGTGAGTCTGCGTCACGAGTATGTTTGTCTTGGGCGCAAGCTGGCTGAGCTGGCATGCCGGCTACAACAAGGTTACTTAATTTAGCTAAACAAGAGAGAAGAAGAAGACTGGTGTACTCGAGTCCATAGTACTAGTATAATGCCACAAATGTTAGAGGCCGAGGAAGTGGGAGGATAGATACCACAAATGTTATGTACTGTGCTTGCTAGTGCTACTGTGCCACTATGTGTAGAATTAATTTTGTGTTACTGTTTTGCTAACAGTATTGGTTACAATAATCTTTTTTCTTTTTTGATGTAGCAATTCCTTCCCAACCAAAAAAAGCAAAACCAGACAAGAAGGAGTTGGCAGCCATGGCCCGGCGCCGGAAGCTGGAGGCCATCCACATGGAATATTGGCGGCTGGTGGCTCTGGCGGAGAAGGAGGAGGAGGCGGCAGCAGCTGCAGCCTCCTCCAATGCCCCAGGCCCCAGCCAGGCCCCTCGAGTGGTACGCGCCGCGGTCTGGCAGCCACCCGCCGCACTTCATCCAACACTGCTGCCCCTCCCTGTGGATGCAATTGTCGAGCTTTCAAGCGCTGCATGCTCCTCTGAATGGCGCACCTAGAGGCGCAGGTAAAGGAGGTCCTGGTGATTAACCGGCGACTGCGAGCCCTCCGATAGAGATCCAGTTGGATTGCCCCTATTTATTCCTTTTTTTGGTGGGTGGGCATTGGGCGTACGTTGGGGAAAAGTTGGGGTTTATACATTTATTGACAATTTTATTTTGAATTTAACGGACATTGGTTGGACTCTTCCTTTATCTTTTTGGACATTGGTTGGGGTTAGGGAGAGGGGTGGGTCAGGTGTTGTGGGATTTTTACATTAGTTTATTTTGTTAGGGGATTAAATTATATTTATACTTAAACTTTACATACGATGTAAATGTTTTGTGGGGGGTTACTCTTTCACGTTACACGGTTTCCTTCCTTTTCTGCTGCAGGGCCGCAGCCAGTTTTTGATTTAAATAATCTGCCGATTTTGTAACACACGAACAGATAGATGCGGTACCCTCACTGAGTGACTTGTCCTACTAGTACTGTCAGTCTCTCCTCCTAGTCTATGCAGTCTGCAACTGAACTCAAGGGTGTGGGTGTGTGAATTAATGAATTAATTTCCATTATTAATTATGCCTCCCCCAAACTTCTTCTCTCACCTGCGATTGATGTTTAAACTTAGGCACAGCGATGGCTGCATGGTGATGATGGTTTGGTTTCCCAAGATGCCATGGTTGTGGTGGTAATAGTAGACACTGGCAGTAGCATTTGCAAAAAAAAGAAAATGAGACAGTCAGTCTTCTGCGAGAGACTCTGGAAGGAGTAGTAGAACGAAGTACAGTACAGTACACAAGAAGACTGTCAAACAAGAAACCATAATAATGATGATTAGCAATGCTAAAGTAAAATAAAACATAATGGTGGCGGGGATTGCCTAGTACAACAAGTTACAAACTGTAGTTCACTCGAATCACTCGACACAAGCGTAACCTTTAGTGCTGTAAGGAGGAGGATGATGAATCCAATCGATGCCGGCAATTAATTATGATGGATTATGTTCCTTTGGAAAAAAAATAGACTTGCAAATATACTGAGCATGGGTGGGCAAGCAGAAGATGATCCTCGCCCTGCCTTGAAATTGAATTAGTGTTGCTTTCACCACATCCGCCCCAGCAAGTGTGTGATCAACTATTGGTGTAAATTTAATTTAGTCACACCTCAATATAAATCACACAGCCCGGGGGAAGAGGGTGAGGGTTTGATGAATGGTTGGGAAGGGGTATTTGAGGGAAAGGTTTGACAAAGACAAACACTATACATGGACAACAACAACTGAACACACACAATCTTGGCAGACGACCATCATATATCTGTTAAGGGAAAAAAAGGAAATGCATGCATGATGATGACTTGATGGTAAACGATGATAAGTAGTACTTACTAACTAGACTAGTAGACAGTACAGGTCAGCAGTAAATTATTAATAATTATTATTCAATTTGCCTTGCCTGTCTGCACTCAGAGAGACCCAAATTACATACATTTTATGTTCTGTTGTACCGGGCTTCCTTAAAGCTAGCAAAGAAAATTAAAAAATAGCTGTAGGGATCAATTATAAGCAAAGAGCAAACATAATAACAACAACACACAGTGGTGATGATTGGCGAGAAAACATAAATCAAATTATTTAAAAGATGATGAATGATACTAAAGTTACTGTATGTTATCCTGGTCAGATTGGGGAGTTGCATTTCGGCATTCCTCTTGGTCCTCCCTTTCATGGACGCTGCGTCCATCAATCTTGGGTGCCACTGCCTGCCTGGTGGATGCAGATTGGTAGGTGAGTGGGAGTTGTTTTTCTCTGTTTAGCACAGGGTAAAGGCCGACCTGTAAGTGTAGATGGAAAAGCAAAAGGGATATTGAAAAATCAAGGAGAAAAAAAAAGCATAAATTACGGAGGAGTGCAAACACTTTCAGAGACGGCATGGCTAAATCATGTCTACTCTGTTGTTTGTTTCCAGCAATAACCTACAACAGATATAGGACAGAGCAGGCCCACGGCGCCCACCCAACCTCCACTTAGCTTAGATTTTGACTGAGCCAGACAGAGCACACATATACAGCAACATAGCATTTTCCAAAGTAAGTAACTAAATCAATGCACAGCTGTCAGTCATACCAGTACTATACTCGTGACTCAACTCCACCACTACACAGACATGTAGGTCTGCTGTGGTTGTTGTTGACTTGTTTACCTTTTATTCCACTTCGCGAAATGCCCTGAGTTATTCCATCAATCATCTCCGATCCAACTGACTGACTGCGAAGATACTATGTGGTCATCATCATGGTGTTGTCCAACTCAGTCTGTAGTGTACCGAGTGAGTCCAGATTCCATATTCAAAAATGCAATGGATCGGCCTGCAGTAGAAGTACAATTTTGTTATTAAACAACAAGAAGGGAAACATTGACTTGAGTCACTTTTAGTGTGTAGATTAAATACTAGTACACTTCGACTTCATGCATAACAACAACAACACAAACACCAATCACTCAAGAGTCAGCGTCCAATGCATGCCATCATTACCTGTTCCTTCTCATCTTAAGTTAAGGGGCAGTCCCTCTCGGCTCGGAAACGAGGATACCTATAGTCATCATGTTCCACTTCTTTTGGAGGGACTCGATGAGGCAACATTTCTTGTACTATTCTCCATCCAATGTCTGGCTTGAGGGAAATGGATTTAGTCAGGAGGATGGAGCAGGAGGATGGAGCAGGACTCGGAGGAGTGGACTCCTTTAATAAATGCACACAGCTGCAACTCCAATATCGCAATAAAAAGAGAAGACGGTGGTGATGAATTTGTTGTGATTCGAACCAGAAAGACAGAGACACACACAAATAATAAAAGTAAATAAGGAAGAAAGAAAGTAACAAGTTGAAAGCCTAGTTGTCAGGGAAGTAGAGCTCGTAATCAAACTCTGGTGGTTCAACCAGAAGTAGGTAATCTAACACACTACTTCCGTCACCTAAGTCGCTGTCCTCATCTTCCTGCTGTGATTCACGTATTTTGTAATCCGGTGGTATAAAGTGCTGATTCATTTTGATCATGGTTAACCTCTCCACGTTTTTGGGCGAGAGACTGGTCCTTTTCACTGTTACAATGGCACCAGCAGCACTGAAAACATGCTCAGAAGAGACACTTTCGATAGGGCAAGCCAGATAGTTTATCGCAAGCATGCTGAGGACTGGCCATTGGCGCCTTTTCCCATACCAATACACCAATGGGTTTTGATCAATGTAGACCTCTGTTGGGTCATCCAGATAGGCCTGGACCATCCGCTCAATGCTCAGGGGTGCTCTGCTTTGCTGGGCCTCTTTTGCCTTTGAATCAGCACTGGACCTAACAAGCCCTTGGTGTAGATACCAATCCTGTACTGGGGCTGATGATCCTGTTCTTGCTGTTGTTGATAGTGTTGGGGACTGCTGTGAGCCAAACGCACTGCCCTCAGGCTCCGAAGTTGAACTTGACGCCGGATGCCCTGCAGTACTTGTTGTGGGCTGGAGTAGTGGGCCTCTAATTACCAGCCGTTCTTTTTTCAAAGTCACTGGCTACCTCAGCTATCCAAGTTTTGTACTTGGCAACATCCACTTCTGAAAAAGGAATTAATGTCTTAGTGTTCAGTACTGATTTGTACTGTGGGTCCAGAATTGTGGCAGAAATGTAATGTTTGTCTGACACAAACTTAGTTTGCACCCTTGTATTTTCAGCTAAGCGAAGGGTTGAGATCTCTACCAACTCATATGCTTCTTTTTTTTCCTCCACACCTGCGTACGTTTCAGACACGGCCTTCAGCTGTTGCTCTAGCATGTGCAACAATGGGATAGCTTGGCCCATAGTGCAGTCCTCCTTGCTGACTTCACGTGTGAAGAGCTCGAAAGGAAGCAGCATCTCTGTCAGGCATTTAACTAGGCCCCATTGGTCCATCTCAACGGTCATGCCTTTCACAGTAGCATCCCCTAGTCTTTGCATGACATAGTCATCGATTGGTCTGTACTGATCAAACAGACGATCAAGCATGTAATAAGTTGAGTTCCAACGTGTTGGCACCTCCTGGATGAGTGCTTTGACTGGCACTCTATGCTCAACTTGAATGATCCTCAGCTGCTTCCGGGCTTTAAAAGAATGGCTGAAATGTGTTCATATTCTTCTGCAGGTGGTCAGTAAGTTGCTGATTCAGTCTTCTTTTTTCAGAAAGTCTTGAACAATGATGTTAATGCAGTGCGCCAAACACAGGACCCTGAAATAGCCACCAGTGCCCATGGCCTTAACTATATTACTGCCATTGTCCGTGGCAACAAAACCAATGTTAAGCCCTCTTGGGTGCAGCCATTCAAAGACCTTGCTGTTAAACTCTTCCAAAATGTTTGCAGCAGTATGAGATTTCTCCATGGCGAACATGGCTACAGTTGCATGTTTACAAGTGGCATTACAAATCTCAGCAGTGTCAACACCTGTAGATATCTTTTCTCTAACCCCCACAAAAGAGATCCAGTGAGCAGTGATGCACATGTAATCAGTGGCTAGGCAACTGGTCCACATGTCTGTTGTCAGGTGGATATTGTGAACAGCACTCTGCTGCAAAGCTTGTCCAAGCAATTCCAGCACGTCATGATGTAGTGTTGGAACAGCAACTCTGGTGAAATAGCACCGGCTGGGAACCTTCCATTTTGGGAAGATGGCTGTCACAAATTCCAGAAAACCCACCCCTTCCACAAAAGAAAAAGGGAGAAGGTCCAGTTTTAACATTTTAGCCAGCTTCGCATTGTACAAACGTGCCATTGGGTGGTTGTGTTCGTACTGCCCGTCCGACCTAAGCATGCTGAGAATGGTAGGCTGGATTTTTTTCCTTTCTGGGGCAGCTGATGCAGGTGACTTCTTGAACCCAGATGTTGTTAGGCTCAACGCCGCACTTTTTTTCATTGTGGTACTCTGTTGCCTTGGTGTCTTAGCCTGACTCTTACTACGGTGCCACTGAGATGTTGCTGAGGCTGATGACGATGTGGGCGGTAGTGGTACCACTGCACTGCTGGGGACACAGCTACTTTGTGTACCAGAGAAAATGTCTCCCTCTTGTTCACCTTCCACAACAATCGTATCTTCTTCTACTTCTTCATCCCCACCAACAGCAATGGCTGCAGTTTTTTGGCCGCTAATGTGCGCCTCCCACTGGATCAAGTGGTGTTTTTTCAGATGGGATGTTTGGCCTCTGGTACCATAGTTTGTACCAAGCTTACCCCGACTAACACCTTGTCGATAAATTGAGCATATAGCAACGTTCTCCTCCTTACTGCTAACCGAAAAGAAGTCCCAAACTGGGAAGGTGAACTTTCTTGTGCTGCTGGAGGTGCCACTTGCAATGCCGGATGAACTGGAGTGTGTGCATGGAACTTGACTATGTGCAGTACCACTACCTACTGAGGTGGTGGTTGTGCTGGATGTAGATCCCTGCCGGGCCTTTGCAAATGCAAATATGGAAGCTGGAGGTGGTGTTGGTGTTACCTGTGTTCGTGGTATCTGTGCCACATCCCTCACAGCAATTTGGGATGGGGTAATGTCGGTCTCCATCTCCACTGGGGCGGGAGTGATGTTCATGATGACTGGCTCGTCATCATCCTCCTCTTCTACATCTGCTTCCATAACTCTAAGGCTTTCTGGAACCTTCCTTTTCCCTAGTCTTGTCTCGTGGCGTGTCTCACTCTCAGACTGAGCTGGTGGCTTCCAAGTGGCATCTAGATCATCAGAAGGGGGGCTTGAAGAAGAAGTTGATGGACTAACCCTCCTTTTCCTTGATGGGGATCTGGAAGACAATGGATCTTCTGAAAGAGTGACTTGCTCTTCTTCTTCCTCTGCAGGAAGCTCGATTTCCTGAACTGCCCCTACTTCGGGAGGAACAACTACTATTGTGGGCGGTGGTTGCGGCTGTTGTTGCGGCTGTTGTTGCGGCTGTTGTTGCAGATGTTGTTGCCCATTTATCTGCTGAGTTTCCTCCTGTGTTGATTGGGTACTACTTTGCGATAACGATAAGTCAATTTCAACATCACTGCTCATTGGCGTTTTTGTGATTAGACTGGCTGCCTCTGCGACACTCATGGGCTTGGGCCAAGGTTGGTGGGGTGGGCCCACTGATGCGGAGGTGCTGCTCCCAGCTTGCTCCCCGGACACCGCTGCTGCAGGCTTAATTTTTTGTTTCCCAAAAAACATCTTGGGCGGCACACCAGTCTTGGTAAGTGCCACTTCCTTCTTCTGCTCCTTCTTCTCACTGGCAACTTTCTTGGTACTGGAGGACCTGGTACCTTTCTTTGGGGCCATCTTCTTCAGATGTCAGCAGGACGCAGTTGCACAAGTTGCAGAGATGTCTGTGGTCACACGTCACGTGACGTCGTGCGCAGCAGGACTTCTGTCTGGCAGTACAACGGGTGATGATGACACCTCCTCCTCAGTCTTTTGTGCACCTAAAAGCAAAGAAGGCAGAAGAACATCAGTGAAATGTGGCATTTGTTGTTGCGGTTCAATTACTACTAGTACAAACAAACAAATATAATATATAACTTAGTGTGTGGTGGTCACACTTGTTAGTGTTATATTATTAAATTTTATTAACTCAGTTTAAGTTATAAAAAAAACATAACAGTGTAGCCATTTGTGAGACTTTGACAACAAGGGCTTTCATGGTATACTGTGTACACTCAGGAAGGATAGGAAAGAAGAAGAACAAAACAAAAATACAAATGTATTGGAAGTGGAACCTGTTTGGCATTAATTTGCGCATCACGTCATTCAGGGAGCTGCAGCTGGCAAAGGGGATGGAAGCAGTAAGCCAAGAGGAACAAAGGAAAGACATGCAGGCCTATATGGCTAAAGCAGCACACTACTAAACTAACACCACAACAAAATGGCCACCAGCCACATGGTCACTCACAGTCACAACAAGCAGGAGGCCTGGAAAACAATGAACTCAAGCAGGCCTATAATATGGCTAGACAAAGGAGGCATGCTAAACAACACAGCTTTAATGCAAAAATAAAAATCCACAGGGCTAAAAAAGGTTGGAAACTTACACAACACAAGTACAACCACACCACACACACATCCAACAAAGGCATTTATTTAACACACACCCAAAAAAGTGAAATACCCCAAAAAAACACATTTTGCAATTCAATCCAATGCCATCCATGCCCTAAATGATGTTTAAATTCAACAGACACCACAGGAACAGTTGTTTCATGCACCCATGAGTAGCTCTGGGCCTACTGGCTGAAAGGCCCATTGGCAGACTAGGCCACAAGCTTGCAGGCCTATGGCAAAAGCACACTGGCTGGCTCTACAAAATGGCCGCCAGCCACATGGCCAGGCCACCCACAACAACAAGAAAGGGAAGACAGACAATGCTGGCCTATGGCAAAAGCACACTGCCTGGCTTCACAAAATGGCTGCCAGCCACATGGCCAGGCCACAAGAACAAGAAGCATAAGCCAAGAAGAACAAAGGAAAGACATGCAGGCCTATATGGCAAAAGCAGCACACTACTAAACTACCACCACAAAATGGCCACCAGCCACATGGTCACTCACAGTCACAACAAGCAGGAGGCCTGGAAAACAATGAACTCAAGCAGGCCTATAATATGGCCAGACAAAGGAGGCATGCTAAACAACACAGCTTTAATGCAAAAATGCAAAAATGAAAATCCACAGGGCTAAAAAGGTTGGAAAGTTACACAACACAAGTACAACCACACCACACACACATCCAACAAAGGCATTTATTTAACACACACCCAAAAAAGTGAAATACCCCCAAAAAAACACATTTTGCAATTCAATCCAATGCCATCCATGCCCTAAATGATGTTTAAAATCAACAGACACCACAGAAACAGTTGTTTAATGCACCCATGAGTAGCTCTGGCGCCTACTGGCTGAAAGGTCTATTGGGCCAGACTACTGGGCTAGTGAAGTAAATAAATATTGCAAATTGATTGCAAAAGTTGCAGAAAATGTAATGAACTTTGAAACATGTTTCCTTTATAAAACAAAACTAGTAGAAAAATTACATACAAAGAAAAACAACTAGTCCCCTACTGAAATTACAAGCCACCCACAACAATACATTTTAAAAAAACGATGAAAGGTTCAAAAAAATGTAGGTGCAATGCCCCAATCAAACAAACAACACCAATTCTCCAACTTACTTGCAAAATCTCAAATCCAAAAATCCTCAAATCCAATGATATATGATGCAGCAGGCACAAAGTGTGATCCTTCCAGCTCCAAATCCAAATGAAAAGTCAACAGGACAAGGACAAAGCACTGGGAGGACCCTGCTGGACAGGAACAGGAAGTTGGAGACTCTGGGGCACTATCTTCCTCTTTAAAAAAAAGTAAAAAAAGAAAAAGGACTCCTTGCACAAAAACGTACAGCCAAATGTCAATCTGAGGAGTTTTTTTAATCCAAATCATCATTTTTGAGAAGGTTTTATGCTGCTCGAGAGATATTCTTCTCCAGATTGCAAATTCTGCGTGTTCGGCATCGCGATCTTCACGGAACTTCCGCTGGATGTTCGATGGCGCGTCTGAATGACGTGTTCGCGATCGCACACTCTTGCGGGACCGTGCGGCCGGCTACTAAATCTTGTGGCGCACGTGAACGGATAGGAAATCTCGTCTGCGAATGCAGGGATCCCAGTAAGTCGCTATCGCGCACGCGAAAACGCATTTTTAAAGTGCAAAGAATAAAAAAACTCTGCTCCGCTGCGGAGCGTGGAGTTTTTGGTAACTCTGTGTTCTACGAGGAACGCGGAGTTGCCAAAAAAGTCAAACTCCGCAAGCGAAGCGGATTTTACCGCCCTGGGTTAAAAAGAATGTCAATTTTGTTATGGCGTTCCAATTTTTCATTTTGTTTTCCAAAAAGTCGAATTTTTTCCAGCACTCGACGGGCCAAATGAGTCAAATGTTTATGTGTCCTGGCTGGTAGACACAACATTCTCTTTGCCTGCCTCTTCAGACGAAGTTCCCTGTAACACCTTCCAAATTATGTAAATTGAGCACAGATGATCTTTTGTACTGTCAACAACTGATGCTGGAGCAGTCTGTGTGCCATCCAAGGCCTGGGTGTCAGAGGAGGAGTCGATGTCCATACCAACAGGAGCTGATACTACCTGCGGTGGCTCTAGGAATGCCGCCATTAACATATGAATACGCTGGGGACACTTTAGAACATGGGCCGTTATCGGGTCCAGTAAAGCATCAATGTGCGGTTGCACACATGATGGGAGTGTCAGACAGAGATCTAACATGCATTATTCTCTGCAAAACAGGCATCAGAGGACAGGTAAGATGCAGTACATCCAGACTGGTCTAAATGACAAGAACCAAGATACACTTAGTTCTCTTAGGCGAGGTGTGCCTAGATGTTGTACCATGCGATCACGGTATTTTCGCTCCAGGAGTACTGTTTCCATCTCCTTGGTGACTGGGACGTCCATTGCGTAGAAGAAAAATTACGATCAGGATACCTGCTATTAGAAACAGTATTAGCGGCAGTCCTCCAAAAATGCTTCCAAATACGGAGTGTATAAAGTTCGGTATAACTCCGAGGACCTTCTGAAAGGTGCTTAATAGTCCAGAACCTATGGTCATAAATATGTGGACGATGCCTGTCGTATCAGATGTGTTAAAGATACGATTTACCATTTCTGCTAAATGGAAGGGGCAGCTTGTACGTATGAGTGCCTGTATCTCTGCCGAAGACCTTGCGATCAAGAGATCAAAAGTCTCTCGAGCGGAGGTTAAGGGCGTGGATTTCTCTAAAAGCATGGCTTTCATTCTGCTCAGAGCATCAAACCGTATTAATGAAACATTTAGCGAAGGCCATAACTGCGCCTCCCTGACTGTATGTGTTGGTGGAAACAATACTTGCATACAGCAAGTAACCATGGAGTTCACGGTTACCAGATATGCGATGCCCGGAAACATCCCACAGCAACCTTGATCGTTCAGCATCAAGTAACTCCCATTTGAAAGTAGCCTGAACACTGGCGTGATCACGGCAGCTGGGCACCCCTTAAGTGACAGGATAAGTTCGCTACCGAACCGTTACAGGCCCCATGAAGCATTATATCCTGGCATATGAGTGATCCACTAAAGGTATTCTCGCAGTTTGTACCACTCAAAAACACTTCTCTTTCCCCACTCCGGCATCGAAATCTGTACGGTAATTCCCAAGATTCCTTGATGAATTCCCTACCCATTTCTTCATATCTGCCTGCCTGCTTTTGTTCAAGGCAATATTGGAATTGAAAAGTAGTGACCGGAAGAGTTATGTGGCCATGGATTAACCATTCTGTGAAGGGTGACTCTGCCACTGTAAAAGCTAATCAGTCCAGTTTTTCAATACGCAGCATTGTATATTTTAATCCCCTTTGTGCCATCTCTATCTGTTTTTCCGTTAGATTGTATAAAGAAAACAGAGACGTGCTGTTTATGAAACGCCAAGGCACATAGTCTGCGTGCAAAGATTGCAGCGTCCAGCTTAATAACTTAATAGAATGCAATTTTGATTGCCCATGCTGTAATATGGACAAATCCTGTTCTAGTACATCAGTAGCAGAAGATACAATGTTGCCCAGTGAATATATATCCTGGAGGTTAGTGTAGTTAACCCATTGTCAACCACTGCTAGAGCTTTCTCTAGGTTTATCTGATCTATTTCTCGTAATCTTTCTGCGGCCTCTTGTTGTGATATTTTCCAAATCTCATTATAGACAGCATAATAGAAACGTTTGTGACATGGCTTCCTAGGACCTAATAAAAAATCCTGTAGGTCCACATCCTCTGTAAGTAAGGATAAGTGTTGTTTCACATGTGTAAGTGTTAAGGTCTTTAGCCAATCGAGGCATAACTTCCCAACACTGTATGATGTCACTACCCCTGGGTGTTCTCTCTGTACATAGCGTGGGTCTGGCCTGTTGATACTAAACCCTTTGGTTTTACCCATGAATCTTTCCTGACAGCTATTGGTGTCTGTGGGCTAAATCAACCATCCCTTCCAATCGGGTCTGATCTATTCTATTGCATGATCACATCTAGCGTAATCCCTTCTTGTGATGTTCTGTTATCCTAGGTGTGTGATGGTGTGGGCATCCGAGGTGTATTCAAATCTTTTTTCTTGGCTAGTCCAAGACAGGACGTTTGTTGCACCATTTCATTCAAAAACATGATTTGTTGAGGAATAAGGCATGCTCTAAATAGTGCCTCTGTTCCCTGGACCTGACAGTCTCTAGTACCCCAGACAGATTTTAAGTCTCTGGTGTCTTTCGACAAGTCGGAACCTTGTTCAGACAACTGGGCAATGAAGGAAGCAGAATAAATCTGTTTGGTGTTTGTCAACATATTTTTCTGTGCTGGTGTTGGTGCAACCTTATAATAATATGAGGCTGGATCTGACGTGTTGAACCCTGAAAAATATGGAAACTTCTGTGCAAATGTTTTTGAACTGCCTTTCGGCTGTGTCAGGCAATGTTCCCAATGGTAGTATGTGAAAACATTTCTGGGATTAGCAGATTTATGCAGAAAGTGATGACCATATGTTGATAGCAATACATTGTTTCAAAGTCTGTTGTGTCTTCCAACATTTCATTATTAGAAAAATCAGCAGATTTTTCTAAATCAGACAACATATTATTTACAGTTTCATAATCCCAATCATCGGAAAATGTACTGGAGGTAATGATATCACTTAATGAAATTTTAAATAAATTTGGTATTTTTAAAAGTTCGGTCGGGCCAAATTTATCGTAATCAACCTTGTCCCACACTATACCCTTGTTATATGGCCATTAGGGTCATTGTCGACATTGCTAAGTTGGCTAGAGCATGGCTGCCATGATGCTGCTTTTGCGCACGTTACTACATGACTTTGTTGTGCAAGACTCTGTTTGTGCCTTTCACATGAGAACTGTCTGCTTTCTGCGTTCTCTGCCTGCTCTTGGGTTTAGTCTGAACACGATGTGCAAGGTCGATAAACAATGCTCCTTGTTATTCTGTTCTGGTCAGTTCCTACCATCTAGACAAAACATGCTAACATAGCTGCGCTGCTGAAAGCTTGTGCTTTGATATATGGGGATGCATGTTGTTCTGACACACACTTGGAGAGGGTCCTTTCCAGGGAGAAGAGCTATGCGGTTCCTATGATGTAAAGCTTCCATCTAGGCACTAAGGTAGGGGGTCTTCTGACAAAGCCCAGAGATCTTCTATTACATAATAAACATCATTTTGCCAAGGGGAGGGTGGTTAGGCCTTATAGTCCTTTTTTCACTGTCTATATAATGACTTTCCCCTTCATATTCAATGGAATTGTAACAATGCTAATTGTTCGAAGTTTATGCATTTCGCTGCTGGTAGTGGCTCGTATACTGCATTATAGAGCACGATAGTTAAAATAAACATTTTGAACTATAACAGTGACTCTGACCATTCTTATTGTGGACAAGTACGAGTGAGCGAGCGAAAGGGTATGTCTTGCTACCGCGATTCCTGAGAGAGTCGGGAGTGTTGTATTCTGGGTTGTCTAATTATTTGTAGCTTCGTGATTTTGGAGAAGAACGAATGAGACACTATAGCTAGTCGGTTTTGGGATTTTGGGTACTAAGGTGGTAGGTTGGTACACCCCTATACACTGAGGTCCTGTTTTCCTGCACAAAGTTCTGTGTAGGTGCAGAATCCCCACAACACCGTCAGGTATAGGAACTGCTGAAATGTTCACTGATGATAGGTCTCTTTTTTCACAATATGATGATAGATGCGGTTTCAGAATCATATTCACTTTTTGTGCTGCAGAGCTTTCTCGAAGATAAGTTCCATTTATAAGCATACTAAAGACAGTCACTAAGCCTATCCAGAAAAGAAAGAAAAGTATCCCGGTGATTACCCAGAGTTCCACCCAAGGTGATACCAGGTTAGTCTTTTTAAGAAAGTTTAAAAAATCTTTAATTTGTTGCTGGCGAGTTTTTTGGGCTGGCTTCGTTTCAGGTTCACTTGGATACAATGAAAAAGCATCAAAGTCAATGAAATAGACAGATGCAGTTCGATCAATTTTCGGTATTTCCGCAGGTCTTGTGGAAACTGTAGCTTGCTCTTGTTGAGGCATGTTGATGTAGATATCTGTGTTTGGTCGAATTGAAATTTGTCTTTCATTTGATTTCTGATTTTGAACTTCAGTTTCAAGAGGAACGAGTTCCATCGCATTGTTGCATAGTCTGTCATTCCGTGCTGATGACTCTTCAAACGTGATGAGTCTTTCTGTTTGAACTTCTTGTATAGTTGCGAGAGGAGGGTGACGGTTACTCCGGAGTCCACGTGCTATTCAGTATCGGCCACATAGTGTGGTTTGATCAGGTCTATTGAGACAAATCTTTTCTCCTTTTTACCGGCAAAGGGTGGCAGAAGTACTGTTCTTGTTCCTTCAACTGCCAGGACAGGTACAGGCTTTCTGTATGATGGCCCAAACTCTTTCTTGTCTGCTATTTTTTCTCTGACCAGATCCCCGACTTTAGGGATCCAGACAAGTCTTGCCGTAACAGACTTGACTTTCCCAGTGGCGGTCCTTTTCACCTGGACGTTACTTTGTAGTGCCCTGGATTCATTTAGGTCCTGTAAAACAGCCAAATGTTTATGAATGTCAAAATTTTTCCCATCCGCCACTGTGCCTTCACAATCAAGATCAGGTACCCACATTCTCATCCCAAAAAGGACCTCATAAGGAGTGACACCCCCTAGAGAACTTCTTGGCTTGTTATTCAGCGCCCTTTGAACTCCATACAGATGTTTTACAAAATTTCCACACGAGCCTAATACTCTAGCTATTAAAGACTGATTTAAGTCCCGGTTTTTCCTCTCCACAACCGAATTTCCCTCGGGTTGGTACGGAGAGGAGTACTGCAATGCTACACTCAAACTTCCCATGGCTTCCTTGTAAGCCCTAGAGCTAAACGCGGGGCCACGGTCAGAATGTAATGTGCCAACTGCGTATGTCCCTATAAAGACTCGCAAATCTTTGATAACAGTTCGAGCATCAGCCGAGCGCTGGGGCCACACCCATAGGAATCTCGAGCAGGAATCCACTGCAACCATGATATACTTGTAAGCCCCATCAGATTGTAAGGGGCCGCAGTGGTCCAAATTGCCAAAAGCGAGCGGTTTGTCTGATATCAGTAATGGTGTCTGCGCTGGACGTGTTATGGTGGAGCCTTTCATCTGCTGACAGATGTCACATTTCAAGACATAGTCCTTAGTTTGCTTTGTTAATCCTGGCCTCCAGTAGCGTTGTTTCAGTAAGGAAACAGCAGCCATTACTCCTGCATGTGCAGAACCTATACCCTTGTGTGCTGCTAGAATTAAACCTAACCTGCGATCCATATTCAGTATTACTCTATCCCCCACTCCAGGAATTTGAGCAAATGGAACATTGTTTGCATCTAACTTGTAGAAGTACTTGAGTGGAAATCGTTTTGGTACTGCCGAGTTATTGCTTGTGGCAATAATCGCAACCATTATCTCACCGTCTATTCTCGTTTTTGAACGAGTGATTGCAGCTATGGAAGCCGTGCATACAGCCCCCTTTGCGGCTTCGTCAGCCAATGAATTCCCTGCAATGTGAACGCCATCACGTTGATCACTCAGTGTATGTATCATGTGAGCCCTTGGTAGTTCGTTTTTCAACTCCACTACCTGTTCCCATAGCGTTTTGTGCTCTATTGTGCCACCCTTTGCATCTTTAAACTCATTCTATTCCCAATGATGTAAATATTCATTGTATGACTGCACACAGTAAAAGGAATCACACACGATTAGTGTGGGGAATTCTCGATCCGTATTTACTAGTGCCAGTAATAGTGCTTTTAATTCTGCCAACTCTGCCGTGCAGTCTCCTAAAGATTGCGTTTTCGTACAACTCAGACGGAACTTTCCATCCTGCATGCGTCCCTTAACAATAGCACACGCGGCGCTGTATTGCTGCTTACTCCCTATGGCGGGTTAAGCAGAACCGTCTGTGTAAATTACATATTCATACTGATCTAGAGGCATTATTTCATTTGGTAGTGGATATTCTTGTTCGTATTGCAGGAATGCTTGTGTTTTTAGATTTGGGTCGTACCTGTATTCTACATCTATTCCAGTAAGAAAATTAGCCCATTGTATCCATCTTGGATGTAAGGCTTTAGCGTTAGAACGCTTGCCTTTGTCGCAGCTTCTAGGGCTGGAACTGAGGTAACGACAATTATACGCTTCCCTAGAGCCAGTGCTCTTTTTCTTACTACAGCAGTCTGTACTGCCGTTAGAATTTTCTCTGTTGATGCAAAGCGCATCTCAGCATTTGTGTACAAATGTGATTTGCACACTATTGGTACTGTTTCACCTTCATTATATGTTAGGTAGGTGTATTCTGATTGACCCGCAACTATACGGATCATCAGGTTGCGCACGTTTGCGCGTGTCTGTAAATGTTTTGAAGCTATCATGTCAGCTTGCAGGGAACGAAGGATATCTGTGTGTTCCTGTGTCCATTGTCTAACTGAAAAGTCAGGTTTTATTAAATTGTAGAAAGGTTTTATTCTTTCTGCATAATTCAAAATGTATGTTCTGCCAAAGTTCAGGAATCCCAGGATCGATTGTAATTTTTTTTAATGTTTTCAGAGGTTGTAGCAGCGCACACTTTTCTAAAAAGTTGGCTGCTAGGCTCTTTCCTTCACTCGAAAGCTCATATCCTAGAAAAGGACATTAAGGTGCGCTATATTTGACTTTTTAAAGTTGAATTTGTAACCCTCAGAGACAAATCCCAAAATGATGGTATTCACTCTGTTCAAGTGTTCCTCCAGGTTATCATCCGTTAGATAAATATCATCCACATAGGACAATGCCTCTTCATCCAGATTTTGAAGTAACTCAGTTACCCTGGCTGAAAACAACCCCGGGCTGTTCTTATACCCTTGGGGGTTTCTACAAAATTGTTCTTGGGAGCCTGGCACGGAGAATGTGGTTAAATACCTGCTTTCAGGTGCTATATTTTGGCAGAAAAATCCATTTGAGATATCTATCGTTGTTTTGTATTTTTTCCGCACAATGTTATTCATTAATGCGACACTGTGTGCATTTGGAACTGCAAATGTCTTAGTGCAAGTGTTTTAAATGTCTGTAATCCAAAACTAAACGATATGTATTGTCTGGTTTTGATACGGGAAACAAAGGGTTATTCATTTGAGAGGTGCAAGTTTCAATCACCCCTTGGTATTCAAGTTGATCCAAGATCTCCATGACCTGTTTTTTAGCTTCTTGCTTTATTGGATACTGCCTTTGTGCAGTTGGTGTATTTTTTAATGGAATTACGTGGTGGGTTGTATCCTCATCCCATCCAACATGGTTTTTGTATAATGCAGGGGCTTGGGCTACCGCCCACTCCTGCGCATATGTATATTTTAGGTGTTTGGGAATATGGTCTGAGAATGCTGGTAAAATTACTCCTCTAGGGCAGTCCATGACGAATCGGCCAGTCTTGTTCAGCTAACAAAATGTCATAGCCAAACGTTAGGTTCTCCCAAAAGGGACATTTAACTGTCCTGAATTTGTCCCCTTCTATTTGGATTGTTATTTCATATAACTTGTGTGGGACACTTACCCTAGTATCAGGTGTTTCTACCATGATATAATCATTCAAGTCCGCTGTCACCAGAAATTCCATCAGGTTCTGGCGAGCTATTGTTACTTCTGCCGCACTGTCTAGCATCGTCAGAGCCAATTCCCCATTCAGTAGTCGAGTCCTCAGAATTCTGGGAATGTCTGATCTTTAGACCTGCCACCTTCTTCTTTTTGAACTGTGGCTTTTGTTTTGGTTTGTCTTCTTTTTTGGAAGTATACTCTTGAGCGTGTTGCTTGTCTCTGGACTTTGTACGCTCTTCTTGTCTGTCTGACCGTCCTTCTCTCTCTGAGTTTTTCGTTGAACCCTGAAAGGAACAAGAGACTTTTGTATCAGTATCCTGATACCTGTCAGGTTTCCAAATATTGTCCCTATTCCTAAGGTTATACCTTCTTTAGGAGGGCTCCTGTGGAGGAGATCTACCTCTGGATTGAGATCTGTTTCCTTTTACTTTTTGTTTTTTATTATTGTCCCACTTCTTTTTTGATGAAGCAGGTGTCTGCTTGATGGTCTCCTTTTCGGGATTACCCATCAGCTGTGGTTTTAATGCTTTTCCACCCAAACTGTCCCTGCCTAATTCTGCTAAAGCATTCAAGGACGCAATTGTAGTCCCCCTTTTAAAGAAACCGGGAGCAGATCCCCAGAATCTATCAAATTATCGCCCCCATCTCCTTGCTCCCCTACTTGGCCAAAGTCCTGGAAGCCCACGTGGCAAAGTGTTTGTCCAACTTCATGGAACATTCTGAATATCTAGACCCTCACCAAGCGGGATTCCGTCCCGCTCACTCTACGGAGACAGTGATTTTAGCAGTACTGGACGACTTACGAGATAAAGCTGACAGAGGCACTCCTCAGGCCCTGGTGCTTTTAGATCTTTCGGCCGCATTTGACACGGTCGATCACGAAATTTTGATGGACCGTGTCAGGCTAGCCGGCATCCAGGGCCCAGCCTTCAGCTGGATTAGCTCCTTTTTAGAAGGCCGTACTCAAGCGGTTCGCTTGGCTTCATTCACTGCTCCCAAGCTATCAACTGCATGTGGGTTCCCACAGGGATCATCACTATCCCCCCACTTGTTTAATCTATACCTTTTACCCTTGATTCAGTCCCTGAAGGTACGGAAGGTGACTACCTTCAATTATGCCGATGACCTACAGTTAACTTTCACAATAGATAACTCCCCTAACTTAGTCCTGGAATTCCAGGCCACCATGCTCCACATTCGCCATTGGATGGACCAAAATCATTTAAAACTCAATCCAGGCAAGACCGAACTAGTTCTGACAGGGGGCAGTAAGATCTTCTGGGGCCCACACTATTGGCCGGCGGAACTTGGATTTCCACCCGAACCCTCTACCTCCGTCAAGAGCCTAGGTGTCATCATAAACAACGACCTGTCGTTAAGATCCCAAGTTGGTGCTGTGGTCTCAACCTGTTTCTTTCAGTGACGTAAAATCAGAAAGATCAGCCGTCTGCTCACTCACGCAGCGTTGATACAGGTCGTCAAAGCCATGGTATTATCACACTTAGACTACGCCAACTCAATCTACCTAGGCATGCCACTTTTCCTAATCAAGCGGCTTCAGATGGTTCAGAACCAAGCAGCGAGACTGATCCACCAGCAACCAAGATGGCAATCAGCCAGACCTCTTTTAAAAAAACTACACTGGCTTCCTATTTCCCAACGCACGGCCTTTAAGACGGGATGCCTAATCTTTAAGTCTCTTCACAGTCGGAGTCCCAAATTTATTAACTGCCTCTTATCAAGGTATACTCCCTCCTGCAACCTGCACTCAGGCCACCTCCAGCTATTGACCACCCCCGCCTTCAAGTTAAAACATCAGGGAGGCTGTAGGTTTGCATCCTTGGCCCCAAGACTGTGGAATTCTTTTCCACTGGAGATTCGGTCATGTACTGATCTTCTGAGTTTCAGAAAAATGCTCAAGACATGGCTGTTTGTGCAGGCTCATGAATAACTATCCCCATCGGTCCCGGCATATTCTAGAGTAGCGCCATGAAACCTTTTGGTGTACGTGCGCTGTATAAATTTTTTATAACATAACATAACATATGCAGTTTCAATTATTTTAGGTAGTTCGTGCTCCTGTTGTAAAGGACTGAACTCCCTTAGGCGTTGGCGGATAGCCACTGATGCTGCCTCCCCTTTAATATTTGCTAATATTATGGCTGATACCTGGGCATAATTACCTAGTAATTTCATCCCTAAGTTCAGAGCAGGCTCTGCTCCGTACTCATTTTGTATTTGTCTTAATACATCTGGTATTACTGCCAATGACGGGATACCATGAGTTCTGGTATATATGGCAGCAAAAACTGTACCCCAAGAGGTACTATCCTCTATCTGTAGTGTTATCCCCATGGGCAAGCAGATTGTCAGCATTCTGTGTTTTTCATATGGGCTAGTATTTGGAAATACTGCTTCTAGCTGTGTTTTTTCGGACCCACGCAGAATGGCATTTGTTCACGTTTTGCGGGCATTTTACCCATTACTGCGTGTAACGTTTGTGATGTAATTTTAGTTGCTGTATTTTGAACTGGAGTTGTGTTTGTTGTAACTGTTGCCGGCTGGACTGTAAGTGTCCTCATGACAAACTGCATCATGATTCTGTTAATTTTTATTAATTCTTTGTGACGTATGAGTAAGTCTCCTCCTGGCATTGTTTCGATGTGAGGATGTGGTGTGTAGGCCGCTAATATTGGCCATGTTGCTCCTTCTCTTCCAAGCGGACCGAGTCTTACTCTACTTCTTGTATGGGGTAGGGTGCCTTTAAACCAGTATAAATGTTCCTGGTACGTGAGTGGAACTTCAATGTCCTCATACGGACAATATTCCGCTGGTGGTTCATCTTCTGTGTAGTAATGAAATGTTTTTGTTCTTGCATTTGCTGCTGGGAATGTAACCCACAAATAAAATACCTCTGTTCTGTATGATTCGTGTGCCTCAATCACAAAAGCTACTACGCCACCCCTAGGTGTTAGACCATGCGCAAGCAGTTTCAGGGTGACTGCATTTCTAATGTTTGACGCAATATGTATTGCGTCTGCATCTTCCTCGTCTTCCGAGAGTGGTAGTGGCTGGTCTAGTGGGTCTAAGACCTGGTTAGTCATTGTGTTTAGAACACGTAATAACTTTTCAAGGGAACTAAGATAAGGTGTTTTGCACAATCTTTAGGAACACTGTGTCCTTCAAGCTTGATTAACCAACAGCTAATAAATAGGATTTTTCGCCTACTCAGCTGTGGCAGAGTTTGTGCCCTCCCACTCAAGACGTCTCTGGGGATTTTGTGAGTTGGGATCTCTGAGACTAGCACAACTGAACTACTCAGATTCTACTGTTGAATAAGTACCCAACCAATGTTGGCGGCGCCATGTCGTGTAGCTCCTATAAAAAGTATACAGGATCTACGCGTTTAGAGAACATACACTGTAGGATTGGTGTCTGACTGATTCCGGACACCCCCACCGGGTATGCTGGCTTTTGTAATAACTAGCTCACAGTGCCAATAGAATCTCTTCTTATCAAGGAGAAAATAGTTCCTGGCAACCATCGAAGATGACAACCCTGATCCCTCAGGACCGTGAAAACAATATACTACCTTTCGCTCAGTCACTCGTGCTTACTTAGTCTGTCTCAGAGAGATACACAGAATGAACAGGCTGGGCATTTTCAATAAGCATTTATTGAACAGTTGTTATTCTGGTGTAGAATAGATGAGCTGCAACAACCGTTAGACAGTATAATATATAAATGATTAACAGTACTATAAAGGTAAATGGATGGTATAGTTCTACCATCTTACAATAGTCATGAATACATACGAGTATATAAAACACATGATAAAAAGATGCATACTCCTACGATGCTGCCCTAACTAGGTGTACCTAAGTGTACCTAGCGTGGATGTAGGTGTTAAGCCAAGAATCCCTCTAGGATCTAGTCAACCCCATTACCCGAAGTGAGAGAGACTGTGGGACCCCGTCCTGGTCTTGAGTTGGACACCCAGCGAGGGATGTTAGACCACTGCGAGCTGGAGTATCTGCATGCAGGAATCTCAGCATCTCTGGTTAGTGTGTCGGCTGGGAAGTCTTGGTCTCCTCTTTCTATCTTCGCAAGATGTGATGTATATATACCCATAGGTCTCCCCAGGGGTCCTACCTCGCTGTATTACTGTGTCAGCCTAAGGATGACGTCGGGCATGAACTTTGTACATAGATATTATACAGAGATGGTAGTCCTGCTGTGCTTCCAAGAATCCTCATGCATAATGTATGAGATTTCGAACTAGGGAAAACCCGCGTTCTGAATGCAGTGTCGTATCTAGGTAAAAGGTCAGTCCCTGTAAACCGTGACAAGTGTAATGTAGGGAAGAATATAGGTGAAGGGTAATAAAGTTACCAGGGCCTATATTATGGTACCTATATGGAATATAACAATCCCTTCAACCCAATCTAATGGTGGCCAGAAGATGGACCTGCTCCACCTAGCAGTGGCAGGAATGTGTTTCAACCTTATAAAAACCCTCAAAAAGTTCTTCGATTATATTCTCTACTCTGCAAGGAAGACAGTGGCAGTAACACTTATCCTATCTTGATTAGATTACTGCAATAGCCTTTTCGCAGGAACCAACAAACAAGTAGTAAAAAAGCTACAGGTCGTACAGAATGTGGCGGCCCGTTTGGTGCTGAAAATGCCCCATCGGTCATCGGCCACTTCAGCTCTTAAAACTCTGCATTGGCTGCCCATACAAAAAATAATTGTATTTGAAATCTTGGTAATCACTTTTAGAGCCTTTAGAGACCCAGGACCCAAATTCCTAGCGGCTAGGTTCACTCATTATATCACTGCTAGGACACTCAGATCGTCCACAGCGAACCTTCTTAAACCTCCCACCTTTAGGTATAAAACCAAAGGAGGAAAATCTCTTGCGGTCTTGGGAACAAGAGCATGGAATCTCATGCCCGCACAACTAAAGGCGATAGAATCGCGATAGAATCGCAAACCCTATTTAGGGAAGCACTGAAAACCTGGATATTGGAGCTACAGATGCATTCTGCTCCCCATTGGTATAACAGGAACATTATCTGATCTCCCTTGCTTCTTCCATACAGCGCCAGGATGCTCCCTTCGGAGTGACAGTTGCGCTCTACAAATATCTAAATCAAATCATCAAGTTCTGCATCTATTTTGAGATCTAAGGGTTCACTGACACTTCTGTTACTGGCGCAGAGATTAGAAATATAATTCATCCAGTCAGCTTCAGAGATGAAAATTGTTTGAGTGCTCACTCTGGAATCACAATATAGTGCTACTAGATGTCAGTACTTTCTAAGAGCATTTGAAACTGCAGCTTCTCTTAAATTAATCCATTTATTGTCAGTTTCCCTTCTCTGGTCTAGGTCTTCAATCTAGTTCTCTTTCACTTAAGTCAACAAATTTCACTTTGTCTAGAGATGAAAAAGAGGGCAAATTGTTTCCTTCCCAGCTGATTTATTTCCTGATTTCCTGCCTTTAAATTTGAATTAACTTTTTTATATAACGTAGGATTTCTACCTTTACTCGCCTGGCTAACATGTGCCCCCTGTATGCATGCACCCCAGTTCCTGCACTGCATGCACTTAACAATCCATGCAGTGCAGGAACTGTTTTTGGCATTCATTGCGGTGCCCATTTTCAAGGCACTGTCATGGGAACGCCAAAAATAAAGCCCGCCAGACAGGGGAAACTCCTAATCTGGCTTGCAGCCCGACCACAGCTTTGGTGGTGCGGCTGCGGGGCGGACCCAACCCCGCACCGCCAAAGTCATAGTCAGGCCCATAATGAGAATTCTAAGTTTATCTGTAGGTCCAGTATGGGGAAACACTGCCTCACACTGATTTGTTTTTTGCACTATCCAAAATGCAATCTCATCATGTTTGGCTGGGATCTTACCCATAGTGGCATAAATAGTAATCAGACTAATTGCAGGCCCAGCCTACTGCGCCTGTCCATTTTGATGAGACCTTGCTGGGGCAATAATTAATGTACACATAATGTACTTCTTCAGAATGGTTGAAGAGAGCAGGCGTCTCTCGCTGTGTTGATGTTTTTGTATGTGGAAAAAGTGTATAGCCTGCTAAGACTGGCCAGGTTGGCTCTACATTACTGAGAGGGCCCAGTTGTACATTTTGAAATGTATGTGGGAGGGCACACTGGAACCACTTGTGTTATTCTTGGTAAGTTAATGGTATTTCTAAATGCTCAAAAGGTCTTTAAACTGCTGGTACAGCTGCTTCATCATATGTGTGAAATGTGTGAAAAGTAATCCAGAAATAAAACAATTCACATTTATATGCTTTGTGAACCTCAACCACGAAGGTAGCATCTCCACCGTCATTGGTGAGCCCATATCTAGTTAAATGATTAGCTATTGCTAGTCTGCAATTAATAGCAATAACCACAGCTTGCGCTGCCATATTAATGAATGAAATTCAAAGAAAGGAAAGACGATAGAGGAGTATCCTTTTCAAAGAACAAGCTTGATCAACCTTCAGAAATAAATTGGTGCTTCCTTTTAAACTGAGGAGGGCAAACCTTTATCACCATGTACGTCTCCATATAGAGGCAATAAAGGAGCTTTGGGCACACTAGAGAAATTACCCAGGAGACCCAATAAATAGGTACCAAACCTAAAACACTGGTGGCACCATGTTATACTGTTCCTACGAATCTAGTAGGACTTTATTAGGTCAACAAAACTTCACAATATAGAGACTGAGTCGACTCATATCATTGATAAATGTTGATTCGGCTAGCTCACAGTACCACATCTAAATTCCTAAACCTCCAGAGTTGTAGATGTTGTTGATGACATCTAACATCACCGCTCTGATTCCCAAGTAATTAATGGAACAGATCTAACCCTTTAGTTTAGTACTTTTTCATGGCCAAAGTTTTCCAAAGTAAAGAGTCAATGAAAAGATCTAATCCTTGGAAATAAAATGTGAAATGCGATTATTAGACAGATGAAACATCATTGTTATAAGCATTATTAGAATGGTGAAACAAGCATCCTTCTGCAAGACCCAGTTGGAATGATCTAACCCCATTCCTTGGTGTAATGTCTCATGAAGCCGATTTCAGAGCATTAACGAATGCACACCATCTGTATGTGCAAGTCCGCACACATCTCTGCATGCACAGTTAGCTTGTTTCTTAGGTAGAATGTTGGGGCCTGTGGGGCTGAATCTCATTCACGGCTCTTTGCAGCATTCATGATAATTCCAGTGTATAGTGCCTCTCACTGACTTTAAAACAGGCATGGTATAAAAAATAAAACACCAGGCGTATCGCATTCTGCTAGAGACTCAGATTAACAACTTTAGCTGGTCTGGAGAGAAAGAGTAGTCTCCTATGAGCACATAATCAAACAAGGATATCATGTTTTAGTATGTATGTTCCTGGAACTGACAGGACAGATTATAGAACAACAATATCTACTAAAATAAATGTATACATGGCACATTCTCATGTTAGTGAAAAACATGTGCAAACCACCATCTAAAAATGCTAACTTAATAAACAAAAACTAAAATGGAGACCAAATATAATCCCTATAGCATAGCTTTCTGAGTCAGGCCTAAGGGGTGTTTGGACAAAATATGGAATAAAAAATATTGTGATACCAAACTTTTGTGTCAAAAACATTGGGATGTTAAAAATATCATTGGCAGAAATATCGAAGGTAAGAATATCGTTTCAAGTGTTGTTTTTAATATCGTTGTAAATAATATTGATTTCGAAAATATTGTTTTATATATAATATCATTTGTCATTGTTATTTTGTATGTATTTTATTGGAGTGTGTTTCATTTTATATTTTGAAGAATTGTTTTGTATGTTGAGTAAAATATCTTATTAATTATGTCATTTTATAAAATTTGTATTTCTAGCTCTATTAATGTGTAAAAATAACATCTGCATATATTTTTTTTTTAGTAGCGGGATGTTGGTTTTTAAGGCCTTAGTGTGGAGAGATTTTTAAAAAGTGAATATTTGAATTTGAATTTAATGGTAATTATTTTAATGAAATCTAAATAATACTTCATAATGATTTTGAATGTATCTATAAAATTATAGTGAATGTAAAAAAAATATAAAAATATTTATTTAAGTTATAGAAAATTTGGTAAAATTGAAAAATATGAAAAATAAATTAAACAATGTAAACTATGAATACATTTATTTTTATAAATTGTTTCATATTTAATATCTTTTAATTCAATTTGAAATCAAAGGCCCAAAAGACATCAGCAATGTAGTTACCATGGGCACTGTCTCAGAGTGACAAAAGTAAGTGCAAATTCTATGGTTCAATGCACTTCCATCTTCATAACACTGTACAAAATAAAAATATACTGATAATTCTCTTACATGCATAAATCAGTTGTTGATGTCTATTACTGAAAGGGGTGTCTATCACAGTGTGGGGAGCACTGTGGGTCATGTGACCAAGGCTGTGAGGCTGAAACGCATCATGAAGATGTACTTTTGTCAGGAATAAATCTTTGGATGTGCACTATCTACTGCCTTGGTTCATTGCATTTTTTACCTGCCTTTTTCTCCCTCTAGCAAGCTGTTCCACCTCCTTGGGATGGAAGTTCTCTTTACAGGATATAAATCTCTAGCACACACTATCTCAGGTATATAAATTAATTTAACAGTCAAATATTGCACATTGGAGAACTTTGGTGCCCTTTGTTTGGATGTGGCCTCTTTCTTTATTCTTTTCTTCACAATCAGATTGTTTTCTTTGTTTCTGTAGCCAACACATGTTTCGTCCTAGAGGGAGTACCCCAAGTCTTTTTCAGAGCTACAAATCAATACCAGTTTGTGCTAATCAACATGATGCTGAATGTTTAAACAAGCGCAACGATCATTGTCCAATTAAATATATTTTACCATAATACCATGGTTGGTTGATGAGTTAGAAGTCATGCAATCACACTGTCCACAGGTCGAGGAAGCCCATGCGAAGGCAAACTCAAAATTATTTAATTGAAAAAGTCACTCCAGAGAGACCATAGGTGACCTGGCATCCCAGTGTGTATATGTGCAAACTCCATCTAACTATGAAATAACATCACCAGATGATGTCATGTGTGCCACATTCTGTGAAAAGTTTCAATAAAAACTGCTCAACTGTGCCAAAGACCGTCAATCTTGCAATCCTTGCCAAAACTAAACCTGTTCAGTAACTAAAGAGCTTTGCATTAGTTATGCCAATCCATTCATTGTCACATTATCAACTTCATATTATATTCACAATTATTAAAGTCAAACAGAAACTCACCATCACATCATAGATAATTCCAAAAGGTTTTTCACACTATCCTTGAAGTATATTGAACCCTTTCTATTTCCTATTTGAAGTCACCACACAAAGTAATCTCCGTCACCTATAATTAACACCGGGCGGAGAATTCCGCTCTGCCAGTGGAGTTTACAGAGTTTTGCCTACTCTGCGCTCCCCTCAGACGGCGAGGACGAGGAGAAGAGAGAGACCCCGGCGAGGAGGAGGCAGCCCGGAGACGCCACAGTAGGTAAGTCCTTTTTTTAAATAATTATATTAGGGAGGGTGGAGGGGAGGGGAGCGGAGTTCCACAGAGTTTTTTCCAACTCCGTGGAACTCCGTGGAACTCCGTGTAGTGACACTCCGCCAACTCTGCCCGGGCCTACCTTTAACCTAAAAAATACAAGATCAAAATAATGACCCTATCGCCTTAGTACTATGGTGATCCACAACTTCATATGTTAGATGCCCTTACCTAACAAAACACAAGTCGCGTGTGTGCTCCAATAAACAGACACGAGACGTCAAATCAACTCCCCGCTTTCAGGCTTATTGTTATCATTCCTATCCAGTGTGTGTGCCTAAACCGTTTAAATCTATAAGAAAGTATGCGTCATGGTTAATGTATGAACAAAGAGCCCCTGATTAATGCAAATAAAGACAATCAGAGAAAAAGGCCATCGGCCAGCTTACCTGGGAAATCCCCACACTTGTATTAGTAGGCTGCGTGAGTACACATCAGCTATCCACGGTGTCCCGGGGCGCTGGTAAGTCATTCAAAATGGCCCTAACTCCTCCCAGCGGGACAAAGGAAATAAAAGAAGGACTAAAATAATCACAATCACTGGCCATATTTGTGAGAAAATTGACACCATACTTGTGTGGTGTAATTAATCACAGCGTCTGCTCCTCGCCTAAAATTGAATGGGAGATTCATCTCAAAGTATATGAACATTATACAAAATGGGCGCCATAACGCAAATTGGATCATGACCCCCTTTTTTTTCCTCAGGAATCTATCGTTCTGAGAGGATTGTACGTATGTACACACACAAATCTAGTTCATGATCTGGCATGGAGTGCCAGGGAATCTTTCTATAACCATAATTGATGATCATAGAGAGTAGTGTATTTATATGTCCCATTTTAAAATAGAACATATACAGAATGTACTATATAACACTCAATTACCCTAAGTCGGATTGTTATGATGATTTGCCTACACATGTATCATGTATTGTGGGCTCCAGTTACAACATATTTATCCATATATCAATTTGTGTACATATAATTTTGGAACATTCCAGATATTACAAAATAAATGTGGATTATATATACTAACAATAACAAATAGATTTAGATTATATATACTGACAATAACAAATGTATTCATGGCTGATCATGTATACATTTCATAACTAGTACCCCAAGAAATATTGTAGTTCGTGATCAGTTGTTTAACCCCAGTTCCACAGCTTGTAAGCGCTTAATCCACACGGCTTCCATCCTCCTCAGTACCAGTTCGCTATTGCCACCCCCAGGATCACTTTGTACATGTTCAATACCAAATAATTTGAAGATTTTCTGTGGTCCTTGTGCATCACACTCTCTAGCATGTGCCACTATGGGATATCATTCATCATTGTTTTTTATGGCCCTCATATGTTCACTTTCCCTGAGCATTCTGATAGTACTGCCCACATATACTCATTCGCATTTACATTTGATGATATAGATACTATATGTAGTATTACATGTGATATTGGAGCAAATATCTATGGTCTTTCTATGTGTGGTACTGAAAAATGTCATTTTGTCACTGGCCCACTTACATATATTACAATGTCCACACTTGGAAAAAACCCTACTTTAACCACTCATCCAGTGATCGCTGGGTGCAGTGGAAGGAAATCTTGGGCTTAAGCGGGGTTGTGGGGATTCTGTACATACACAGAAGTATGCGCAAGAAAACAGGACCTCAGTGTATAGGGGTGTACCAACCTACCACCTTAGTACCCAAAATCCCAAAACCGACTAGCTATAGTGTCTCATTCGTTCTCCTCCAAAATCAAGAAGCTACAAATGATTAGACAACCCAGAACACAACACTCCAGACTCTCTCAGGAATCGCGGTAGCAAGACATACCCTTTTGCTCGCTCACTCGTACTTGTCCACAATAAGAATGGTCAGAGTCACTGTTATAGTTCAAAATGTTTATTTTAACTATTGTGCTCTATGATGCAGTATACGAGCCACTACCATCAGTGAAATGCATAAACCTAGAACAATTAGCATTGTTACAATTCCATAGAATATAAAGGGGGATGTCATCGTATACAGACAGTGGAAAAAGGACTATAAGGCCTAACCACCCTCCCCTTGGTAAGGTGAAGTTTATTATATAAAGGAAGATCTCTGGGCTTTGTCAGCAGACCCCATACCTTAGTGCCTAGATGGAAGCTTTATATCATAGGAACCGCATAGCTCTTCTCCCTGGAATGGACCCTCTCCAAGTGTGTGTCAGAACAACATGCATCCCAGTAATATCAAAGCACGAGCTTCCAGCAGCGCAGCTGTGTTACCATGTTTTGTCTAGATGCTAGGGACTGACCAGAACAGAATAACAAGGGGCCTTGTTTATCGACCTTGCACACCGTGTTCAGACTAAACTCCAGGAACAAGCAGAGAACGCAGAAAGCAGACAGTTCTCATGTGAAAGGCACAAAGAGAGTCTTGCAAAACAAAGTCATGTAGTAACGTGCGCAAAAGCAGCATCATGGCAGCAGAGCTCATGCTAACTTAGCAATGTTGACATTCAAAGTATGTGAACTTAACAATGTAAGTCGTTCCAAAAGACCATTGTTATCGTTAGTAGAAAAAAGGGATGCCATCCAATCAAGTAGTCCGAAGGAACAGACGTGTTACT